>CM077650.1:2899333-3219333 GCA_039707465.1 Rhabdophis nuchalis
CCTACCTACCTACCTACCTACCTACCTACCTCCTGTATTTCTCCCCCCTCTCTCTATCCCTCTACCAACCTACCTACCTACCTACCTACCTACCTACCTACCTACCTACCTACCTACCTACCCTTATTACCTACCTACCTACCCTCTTTATTTCTCCTTCTCTCTCTCTCTATACCTCTACCTACCTACCTACCTACCTACCCACCCACCTAATTACCTACCTTCCAGCCACCTGTATTTCTCACCCTCTCTCTCTATCCCTTTACCTACCTACCTAACTACCTACCTACCTCCTGTATTTCTCCCCCTGTCTATCCCTTTACCTAACTACCTACCTACCTCCTGTTCCCCCCCCTCTCTCTCTCTATCTCTCTACCTACCTACCTACCTACCTACCCACCCAACTACCTACTTACCTACCTACCTCCTGTATTTCTCCTTCTCTCTCTTTATCCCTTTACATACCTACCTACCTACCTACCTACCTACCTACCTACCTACCTACCTCATGTATTTCTCCCCCCTCTCTCTATCCCCCTACCTACCTACCTACCTCCTATATTTCTCCCTTTCTCTCTATCCCTCTACCTACCTACCTACCTCCTGTATTTCTCCCCCCTCTCTCTATCCCTCTACCTACCTACCTACCTACCTACCTACCTACCCACCTACCTAACTACCTACCTTGCTGCCTCCTGTATTTCTCACCCTCTCTCTCTATCCCTCTACCTACCTACCCTCCCACCTACCTACCTACCTACATGCCTATCTCCTGTATTTCTCCCCCCCTCTCTCTATCCCTCTACCTACCTACCTACCTTCCTCCTGTATTTCTCCCCCTCTCTCTCTATCCCTCTACCTACCTACCTACCTACCTACCTACCTACCTACCTACCTACCTACCTACCTACCTACCTACCTCCTGTATTTCTCCTTCTCTCTCTCTATACCTCTACCTACCTTCCTTCCTTCCTACCTACCTACCTACCTACCTACCTACCTACCTACCTACCTACCTACTTGCCTGCCTGCCTGCCTGCCTCCCGTATTTCTCCCCCCCCTCTCTCTATCCCTCTACCTTCCTACCTACCTACCTACCTCCTGTATTTCTCCCCCTCTCTCTCTATCCCTCTACCTACCTACCTACCTACCTACCTACCTACCCACCTACCTAACTACCTACCTTCCTGCCTCCTGTATTTCTCACCCTCTGTCTCTATCCCTCTACCTATCTACCTACCTACCTACCTACCTACCTACCTACCTACCTACCTACCTACCTACCTACCTCCTGTATTTCTCCCCCCTCTCTCTATCCCTCTACCTAACTACCTCCCTCCCTCCTCTTTTTCTCCTTCTCTCTCTCTCTCTCTCTACCTACCTACCTCCTGTATTTCTCCCCCTCTCTCTCTATCCCTCTACATACCTACCTACCTACCTACCTACCCACCTACCTAACTACCTATCTTCCTGCCTCCTGTATTTCTCACCCTCTGTTTCTATCCCTCTACCTACCTACCTACCTACCTACCTACCTACCTACCTACCTACCTACCTCCTGTATTTCTTCCTCTCTCTCTCTCCCTCTACCTACCTAACTACCTCCTGTATTTCTCCCTCTCTCTCTATCCCTCTACCTACCTCCCTGCCTACCTACCTGCCTCCTGTATTTCTTCCCCGTCTATCCCGCTAGCTACCTACCTACCTACCTACCTACCTACCTACCCACCTCCCTACTTCCCTCCCTCCCTCCTGTATTTCTGTTCTCTCTCTATTCCTCTACCTACCTACCTACCTCCTGTATTTCTCCCCCCTCTCTCTATCCATCTACCTACCTACCTACATACCTACTTGCCTACCTCCTGTATTTCTCACACTCTCTCTCTATCCCTCTACATACCTACCTACCTACCTACCTACCTACCTACCCACCTACCTAACTACCTACCTTCCTGCCTCCTGTATTTCTCACCCTCTGTCTCTATCCCTCTACCTATCTACCTACCTACCTACCTACCTACCTACCTACCTACCTACCTCCTGTATTTCTCCCCCCTCTCTCTATCCCTCTACCTAACTACCTCCCTCCCTCCTCTTTTTCTCCTTCTCTCTCTCTCTCTACCTACCTACCTACCTCCTGTATTTCTCCCCCTCTCTCTCTATCCCTCTACCTACCTACCTACCTACCTACCTACCTACCTACCTACCTACCTCCTGTATTTCTTCCTCTCTCTCTCCCTCTACCTACCTAACTACCTCCTGTATTTCTCCCTCTCTCTCTATCCCTCTACCTACCTCCCTGCCTACCTACCTGCCTCCTGTATTTCTTCCCCGTCTATCCCGCTAGCTACCTACCTACCTATCTACCTACCCACCTCCCTACTTCCCTCCCTCCCTCCTGTATTTCTGTTCTCTCTCTATTCCTCTACCTACCTACCTACCTCCTGTATTTCTCCCCCCTCTCTCTATCCATCTACCTACCTACCTACATACCTACTTGCCTACCTCCTGTATTTCTCACCCTCTCTCTCTATCCCTCTACATACCTACCTACCTACCTACCTGCCTGCCTGCCTGCCTGCCTGCCTGCCTCCTGTATTTCTCACCCTCTCTCTCTATCCCTCTACCTACCTACCTACCTACCTACCTACCTACCTACCTACCTACCTACCTGCCTCCTGTATTTCTCCCCCTCTCTATCCCTCTACCTACCTACCTACCTACCTACCTACCTACCCTCTTTATTTCTCCTTCTCTCTCTCTCTATACCTCTACCTACCTACCTACCTAACTACCTACCTACCTCCTGTATTTCTCCCCCTGTCTATCCCTTTACCTAACTATCTACCTACCTCCTGTTCCCCCCTCTCTCTCTATCTCTCTACCTACCTACCTACCTACCTACCTACCTGCCTACCTGCCTCCTGTATTTCTCCCCCTCTCTATCCCTCTACCTACCTACCTACCTACCTACCTACCTACCTACCTACCCTCTTTATTTCTCCTTCTCTCTCTCTCTATACCTCTACCTACCTACCTACCTAACTACCTACCTACCTCCTGTATTTCTCCCCCTGTCTATCCCTTTACCTAACTATCTACCTACCTCCTGTATTTCTCACCCTCTCTCTCTATCCCTCTACATACCTACCTACCTACCTACCTGCCTGCCTGCCTGCCTGCCTGCCTGCCTCCTGTATTTCTCACCCTCTCTCTCTATCCCTCTACCTACCTACCTACCTACCTACCTACCTACCTACCTACCTACCTACCTACCTACCTACCTGCCTCCTGTATTTCTCCCCCTCTCTATCTCTCTACCTACCTACCTACCTACCTACCTACCTACCTACCTGCCTCCTGTATTTCTCCCCCTCTCTATCCCTCTACCTACCTACCTACCTACCTACCTACCTACCTACCTACCCTCTTTATTTCTCCTTCTCTCTCTCTCTATACCTCTACCTACCCACCTACCTACTTACCTACCTACCTCCTGTATTTCTCCTTCTCTCTCTTTATCCCTTTACATACCTACCTACCTCCTGTTTTTCTCCCTCTCTCTCTCCACCTACCTACCTACCTACCTACCTACCTACCTACCTACCTACCTACCTACCTACCTACCTTCTGTATTTCTCCCTCTCCCTCTATCCCTTTCCTTTCCTACCGACCTACCTACCTGCCTGCCTCCTGTATTTCTCACTCTCTCTCTCTATCCCTCTACCTACCTACCCTCCCACCTACCTACCTACCTACCTGCCTACCTCCTGTATTTCTCCCCCCTCTCTCTATACCTCTACCTACCTACCTACCTACCTCCTGTATTTCTCCCCCCCTCTCTCTATCCCTCTACCTACCTACCTACCTACCTACCTACCTACCTACCTACCTACCTACCTACCTACCTCCTGTATTTCTCCTTCTCTCTCTCTATACCTCTACCTACCTTCCTTCCTACCTACCTACCTACCTACCTACCTACCTACCTATTTGCCTGCCTGCCTGCCTGCCTGCCTCCCGTATTTCTCCCCCTCTCTCTCTATCCCTCTACCTTCCTACCTACCTACCTACCTCCTGTATTTTCCCCCCTCTCTCTCTATCCCTCTACCTACCTACCTACCTACCTACCTACCTGCCTACCTACCCACCTACCTAACTACCTATCTTCCTGCCTCCTGTATTTCTCACCCTATGTCTCTATCCCTCTACCTATCTACCTACCTACCTACCTACCTACTTGCATGCCTGCCTGCCTGCCTGCCTCCCATATTTCTCCCCCTCTCTCTCTATCCCTCTACCTTCCTACCTACCTACCTACCTCCTGTATTTTTCCCCCTCTCTCTCTATCCCTCTTCCTACCTACCTACCTACCTACCTACCTACCTACCTACCTACCTACCTACCTACCCACCTACCTAACTACCTATCTTCCTGCCTCCTGTATTTCTCACCCTATGTATCTATCCCTCTACCTATCTACCTACCTACCTACCTACCTACTTGCCTGCCTGCCTGCCTGCCTCCCGTATTTCTCCCCCTCTCTCTCTATCCCTCTACCTTCCTACCTACCTACCTACCTCCTGTATTTCTCCCCCTCTCTCTATCCCTCTACCTACCTACCTACCTACCTACCTACCTACCTACCTACCCACCTACCTAACTACCTATCTTCCTGCCTCCTGTATTTCTCACCCTCTGTTTCTATCCCTCTACCTACCTACCTACCTACCTACCTACCTACCTACCTACCTACCTACCTACCTACCTACCTATCTCCTGTATTTCTCCCTCTCTCTCTCTCCCTCTACCTACCTAACTACCTCCTGTATTTCTCCCTCTCTCTCTATCCCTCTACCTACCTGCCTGCCTACCTACCTGCCTCCTGTATTTCTTCCCCGTCTATCCCGCTAGCTACCTACCTACCTACCTTCCTACCCACCTCCCTACTTCCCTCCCTCCCACCCTCCTGTATTTCTGTTCTCTCTCTATTCCTCTACCTACCTACCTACCTCCTGTATTTCTCCCCCCTCTCTCTATCCCTCTACCTACCTACCTACCTACCTACCTACCTGCCTCCTGTATTTCTCCCCCTCTCTATCTCTCTACCTAACTATATACCTACCTACTGTATTTCTCCCTCTCTCTATCCCTCTACCTACCTACCTACCTAGCTACCTACCTACCTACCTACCTACCCTCTTTATTTCTCCTTCTCTCTCTCTCTATACCTCTACCTACCTACCTACCCACCTACCTAATTACCTACCTTCCAGCCACCTGTATTTCTCACCCTCTCTCTCTATCCCTCTACCTACCTGCCTAACTACCTACCTACCTCCTGTATTTCTCCCCCTGTCTATCCCTTTACCTAACTACCTACCTACCTCCTGTTCCCCCCCCCCCTCTCTCTATCTCTCTTTTTTAATATATTTTTATTAAATTTTTAGACATTACAACAAAATATACATATACAATATTTCACCCTGTGCTGTACATAAGAAAGGAAGATTTGGTTCTTCGGATATGTCCTCACGATCTCCAAAATCCACGTTCTCTGGGTACAGGTATCGAAGCGTCCAAATTTCCAAGCGCATAATCCACAAATGGTTTCCAAGTTTTCCAAAAAGTATCTTTTTTATAAACACCATTTCTAAATTTAATGTCACATGTCATTTTATCATTTAAAGCTAATTTCCACATTTCACAATACCACTCTTCTATTTTAAAATTCACATCTAATTTCCAATATCTAGCTATTATAATTCTACCCACTATAATCATAATTCTAATCAATTCTTTCTCATATTTTGTTAGTTCTGTTTCCTTAATTATCAACAGTAATATAGTTTCTGATCTCAATATTATTCTTTTCTCCATCATTTCAAATAACATTTTCTCCAATTGTTGCCAAAGCTTTTTAACTTTATCACATTTATACCACATATGTTCATAAGTCCCTAATTCCATATCACATCTCCAACATTTTTTACTAGTTTTTTTTATCTATCAACGATAATCTTAATGGAGTCAAATACCATTTCCAAACAACCTTATAATTATGTTCTTTAATCCTTACAGATAGAATCCTCATAATTCTACTTTTCCAATTCACATTCCAATCTAAGTCTGATATTTTAATATTGAGTTCTTTTTCCCAATTCATCTTCATCACCATTTGTGGTTTTCCATCAAAATTTATAATCTTATAAATCTTACTAACGAGTCCCTTTAACCCAATTTCATCTTTCATAATTTGAGATACTAAATGTTCGAATTCAGTTTTATTTCTGCTTATCTTGCAATTTCCCCTTACTTTCTCAGTCCATTTTTCTATTTGTATTCTTTCAAACCAGCCTAAACCCAATTTTTCAATAATTTCTTTTTTCCTTCTCTATCTCTCTACCTACCTACCTACCTACCCACCCACCTACCTACTTACCTACCTACCTCCTGTATTTCTCCTTCTCTCTCTTTATCCCTTTACATACCTACCTACCTCCTGTTTTTCTCCCTCTCTCTCTCTCTCTCTCTCTACCTACCTACCTACCTACCTACCTACCTACCTACCTTCTGTATTTCTCCCTCTCCCTCTATCCCTTTCCTTTCCTACCGACCTACCTACCTGCCTGCCTCCTGTATTTCTCACTCTCTCTCTCTATCCCTCTACCTACCTACCTACCCACCCACCTACCTACCTACCTACCTACCTACCTACCTACCTACCTACCTACCTACCTACCTACCTACCTCCTGTATTTCTCCTTCTCTCTCTCTATCCCTCTACCTACCTACCTACCTCCTGTATTTCTCCCCCCATCTCTCTATCCCTCTACCTACCTACCTACCTACCTACCTACCTACCTACCTACCTACCTACCTACCTACCTACCTACCTCATGTATTTCTCCCCCCTCTCTCTATCCCCCTACCTACCTACCTCACTCCTATATTTCTCCCTCTCTCTCTATCCCTCTACCTACCTACCTACCTCCTGTATTTCTCCCCCCTCTCTCTATCCCTCTACCTACCTACCTACCTACCTACCTACCTACCTACCTACCTACCTACCTACCTACCTACCTTGCTGCCTCCTGTATTTCTCACCCTCTCTCTCTATCCCTCTACCTACCTACCATCCCACCTACCTACCTACGTACCTGCCTGCCTCCTGTATTTCTCCCCCCCCTCTCTCTATCCCTCTACCTACCTACCCTCCCACCTACCTACCTACCTACCTGCCTACCTCCTGTATTTCTCCCCCTCTCTCTCTATCCCTCTACCTTCCTACCTACCTACCTACCTACCTCCTGTATTTCTCCCCCTCTCTCTCTATCCCTCTACCTACCTACCTACCTACCTACCTACCTACCTACCTACCTACCCACCTACCTACCTACGTACCTGCCTGCCTCCTGTATTTCTCCCCCCCTCTCTCTATCCCTCTACCTACCTACCCTCCCACCTACCTACCTACCTACCTGCCTACCTCCTGTATTTCTCCCCCTCTCTATCCCTCTACCTACCTACCTACCTACCTACCTACCTACCTACCTACCTACCTACCTACCTACCTGCCTGCCTGCCTCCTGTATTTCTCACTCTCTCTCTCTATACCTCTACCTACCTTCCTTCCTTCCTTCCTACCTACCTACCTACCTACCTACCTACCTACCTACCTACCTAACTACCTACTTGCCTGCCTGCCTGCCTGCCTCCTGTATTTCTCCCCCTCTCTCTCTATCCCTCTACCTTCCTACCTACCTACCTACCTACCTCCTGTATTTCTCCCCCTCTCTCTCTATCCCTCTACCTACCTACCTACCTACCTACCTACCTACCTACCTACCTACCTACCCACCTACCTAACTACCTATCTTCCTGCCTCCTGTATTTCTCACCCTCTGTCTCTATCGCTCTACCTACCTACCTACCTACCTACCTACCTACCTACCTACCTACCTACCTACCTCCTGTATTTCTCCCCCCTCTCTATCCCTCTACCTAACTACCTAACTACCTCCTGTTATTCTCCCTCTCTCTCTCTATCTCTCTACCTACCTACCTACCTACCTACCTACTTGCCTGCCTGCCTGCCTGCCTCCTGTATTTCTCCCCCTCTCTCTCTATCCCTCTACCTTCCTACCTACCTACCTACCTACCTCCTGTATTTCTCCCCCTCTCTCTCTATCCCTCTACCTACCTACCTACCTACCTACCTACCTACCTACCTACCTACCTACCCACCTACCTAACTACCTATCTTCCTGCCTCCTGTATTTCTCACCCTCTGTCTCTATCGCTCTACCTATCTACCTACCTACCTACCTACCTACCTACCTACCTACCTACCTACCTCCTGTATTTCTCCCCCCTCTCTCTATCCCTCTACCTAACTACCTCCCTCCCTCCTGTTTTTCTCCTTCTCTCTCTCTCTCTCTACCTACCTACCTACCTACCTCCTGTATTTCTCCCCCTCTCTCTCTATCCCTCTACCTACCTACCTACCTACCTACCTACCTACCTACCTACCTACCTACCTACCAAACTACCTATCTTCCTGCCTCCTGTATTTCTCACCCTCTGTCTCTATCGCTCTACCTATCTACCTACCTACCTACCTACCTACCTACCTACCTACCTACCTACCTACCTACCTCCTGTATTTCTCCCCCCTCTCTATCCCTCTACCTACCTACCTACCTACCTACCTACCTACCTACCCACCTACCTACCTACGTACCTGCCTGCCTCCTGTATTTCTCCCCCCCTCTCTCTATCCCTCTACCTACCTACCCTCCCACCTACCTACCTACCTACCTGCCTACCTCCTGTATTTCTCCCCCTCTCTATCCCTCTACCTAACTACCTAACTACCTCCTGTTATTCTCCCTCTCTCTCTCTATTTCTCTACCTACCTACCTACCTACCTACCTACCTACCTACCTACCTACCTGCCTGCCTCCTGTATTTCTCACTCTCTCTCTCTATACCTCTACCTACCTTCCTTCCTTCCTTCCTACCTACCTACCTACCTACCTACCTACCTACCTACCTAACTACCTACTTGCCTGCCTGCCTGCCTGCCTCCTGTATTTCTCCCCCTCTCTCTCTATCCCTCTACCTTCCTACCTACCTACCTACCTACCTCCTGTATTTCTCCACCTCTCTCTCTATCCCTCTACCTACCTACCTACCTACCTACCTACCTACCTACCTACCTACCTACCTACCTACCCACCTACCTAACTACCTATCTTCCTGCCTCCTGTATTTCTCACCCTCTGTCTCTATCGCTCTACCTACCTACCTACCTACCTACCTACCTACCTACCTCCTGTATTTCTCCCCCCTCTCTATCCCTCTACCTAACTACCTAACTACCTCCTGTTATTCTCCCTCTCTCTCTCTATCTCTCTACCTACCTACCTACCTACCTACCTACTTGCCTGCCTGCCTGCCTGCCTCCTGTATTTCTCCCCCTCTCTCTCTATCCCTCTACCTTCCTACCTACCTACCTACCTACCTCCTGTATTTCTCCCCCTCTCTCTCTATCCCTCTACCTACCTACCTACCTACCTACCTACCTACCTACCTACCTACCTACCTACCTACCTACCTACCCACCTACCTAACTACCTATCTTCCTGCCTCCTGTATTTCTCACCCTCTGTCTCTATCGCTCTACCTATCTACCTACCTACCTACCTACCTACCTACCTACCTACCTACCTACCTACCTCCTGTATTTCTCCCCCCTCTCTCTATCCCTCTACCTAACTACCTCCCTCCCTCCTGTTTTTCTCCTTCTCTCTCTCTCTCTCTACCTACCTACCTACCTACCTCCTGTATTTCTCCCCCTCTCTCTCTATCCCTCTACCTACCTACCTACCTACCTACCTACCTACCTACCTACCTACCTACCTACCTACCTACCTACCTACCTACCTACCAAACTACCTACCAAACTACCTATCTTCCTGCCTCCTGTATTTCTCACCCTCTGTCTCTATCGCTCTACCTATCTACCTACCTACCTACCTACCTACCTACCTACCTACCTACCTACCTACCTCCTGTATTTCTCCCCCCTCTCTATCCCTCTACCTAACTACCTAACTACCTCCTGTTATTCTCCCTCTCTCTCTCTATCTCTCTACCTACCTACCTACCTACCTACCTACCTACCTACCTACCTACCTACTTGCCTGCCTGCCTGCCTGCCTCCTGTATTTCTCCCCCTCTCTCTCTATCCCTCTACCTTCCTACCTACCTACCTACCTACCTACCTGCTGTATTTCTCCCCCTCTCTCTCTATCCCTCTACCTACCTACCTACCTACCTACCTACCTACCTACCTACCTACCTACCTACCCACCCACCTACCTAACTACCTATCTTCCTGCCTCCTGTATTTCTCACCCTCTGTCTCTATCGCTCTACCTATCTACCTACCTACCTACCTACCTACCTACCTACCTACCTACCTACCTCCTGTATTTCCCCCCCCTCTCTCTATCCCTCTACCTAACTACCTCCCTCCCTCCTGTTTTTCTCCTTCTCTCTCTCTCTCTCTACCTACCTACCTACCTACCTCCTGTATTTCTCCCCCTCTCTCTCTATCCCTCTACCTACCTACCTACCTACCTACCTACCTACCTACCTACCTACCTACCTACCTACCAAACTACCTATCTTCCTGCCTCCTGTATTTCTCACCCTCTGTCTCTATCCCTCTACCTACCTACCTACCTACCTACATACCTACCTACCTACCTACCTACCTATCTCCTGTATTTCTCCCTCTCTCTCTCTCCCTCTACCTACCTAACTACCTCCTGTATTTCTCCCTCTCTCTCTATCCCTCTACCTACCTGCCTGCCTACCTACCTGCTTCCTGTATTTCTTCCCCTTCTATCCCGCTAGCTAGCTAGCTACCTACCTACCTACCCACCTCCCTACTTCCCTCCCTCCCTCCTGTATTTCTGTTCTCTCTCTATTCCTCTACCTACCTACCTACCTCCTGTATTTCTCCCCCCTCTCTCTATCCATCTACCTACCTACCTACATACCTACTTGCCTACCTCCTGTATTTCTCACCCTCTCTCTCTATCCCTCTACCTACCTACCTACCTACCTGCCTCCCTGCCTGCCTGCCTGCCTCCTGTATTTCTCACCCTCTCTCTCTATCCCTCTACCTACCTACCTGCCTACCTACCTACCTACCTACCTACCTACCTACCTACCTACCTGCCTCCTGTATTTCTCCCCCTCTCTATCTCTCTACTTAACTATATACCTACCTACTGTATTTCTCCCTCTCTCTATCCCTCTACCTACCTACCTACCTCCTGTATTTCTCCCCCCTCTCTCTATCCCTCTACCTACCTACCTACCTACCTACCTACCTACCTACCTACCTACCTACCTACCTACCTTGCTGCCTCCTGTATTTCTCACCCTCTCTCTCTATCCCTCTACCTACCTACCTACCTACCTGCCTCCCTGCCTGCCTGCCTGCCTCCTGTATTTCTCACCCTCTCTCTCTATCCCTCTACCTACCTACCTACCTACCTACCTACCTACCTACCTACCTACCTACCTACCTAGCTGCCTCCTGTATTTCTCCCCCTCTCTATCTCTCTACCTAACTATATACCTACCTACTATATTTCTCCCCCTCTCTCTATCCCTCTACCTACATACCTACCTACCTACCTACCTACCTACCTACCTACCTACCTACCTACCTACCTACCTACCTTGCTGCCTCCTGTATTTCTCACCCTCTCTCTCTATCCCTCTACCTACCTACCCTCCCACCTACCTACCTACATACCTGCCTGCCTCCTGTATTTCTCCCCCCTCTCTCTATCCCTCTACCTACCTACCCTCCCACCTACCTACCTACCTACCTACCTGCCTACCTCCTGTATTTCTCCCCCTCTCTATCCCTCTACCTAACTACCTAACTACCTCCTGTTATTCTCCCTCTCTCTCTCTATCTCTCTACCTACCTACCTACCTACCTACCTACCTACCTGCCTGCCTCCTGTATTTCTCACTCTCTCTCTCTATCCCTCTACCTACCTACCTACCTACCTACCTACCTACCTACCTACCTACCTACCCACTTCCTGTATTTCTCCCCCTCTCTCTCTATCCCTCTACCTACCTACCTACCTACCTACCTCCTGTATTTCTCCCCCACTCTCTCTATCCCTCTACCTACCTACCTACCTACCTACCTACCTACCTACCTACATCCCTCCCTCCCTACCTCCTGTATTTCTCCTTCTCTCTCTCTATACCTCTACCTACCTTTCTTCCTACCTACCTACCTACCTACCTACCTACCTACCTACTTGCCTGGCTGCCTGCCTGCCTGCCTCCTGTATTTCTCCCCCTCTCTCTCTATCCCTCTACCTTCCTACCTACCTACCTACCTCCTGTATTTCTCCCCCTCTCTCTCTATCCCTCTACCTACCTACCTACCTACCTAACTACCCACCTAACTACCTACCTACCTACCTACCTCCTGTATTTCTCCCCCCTCTCTCTATCCCTCTACCTAACTACCTCCCTCCCTCCTGTTTTTCTCTTCTCTCTCTCTCTCTCTCTCTCTCTACCTACCTACCTACCTCCTGTATTTCTCCCCCCCTCTCTCTATCCCTCTACCTACCTACCTACCTACCTACCTACCTACCTACCTACCTACCTACCTACCTACCTACCTACCAAACTACCTATCTTCCTGCCTCCTGTATTTCTCACCCTCTGTCTCTATCCCTCTACCTACCTACCTACCTACCTACCTACCTACCTACCTACCTACCTACCTACCTATCTCCTGTATTTCTCCCTCTCTCTCTCTCCCTCTCCCTACCTAACTACCTCCTGTATTTCTCCCTCTCTCTCTATCCCTCTACCTACCTGCCTGCCTACCTGCCTGCCTCCTGTATTTCTTCCCCTTCTATCCCGCTAGCTACCTACCTACCTACCTACCTACCCACCTCCCTACTTCCCTCCCTCCCTCCTGTATTTCTGTTCTCTCTCTATTCCTCTACCTACCTACCTACCTCCTGTATTTCTCCCCCCCTCTCTATCCATCTACCTACCTACCTACATACCTACTTGCCTGCCTCCTGCATTTCTCACCCTCTCTCTCTATCCCTCTACCTACCTACCTACCTACCTACCTACCTACCTACCTACCTACCTACCTACCTACCTACCTAGCTGCCTCCTGTATTTCTCCCCCTCTCTATCTCTCTACCTAACTATATACCTACCTACTGTATTTCTCCCTTTCTCTCTATCCCTCTACCTACCTACCTACCTACCTACCTACCTACCTACCTACCTACCTACCCTCTTTATTTCTCCTTCTCTCTCTCTCTATACCTCTACCTACCTACCTACCCACCCACCTACCTACTTACCTACCTACCTCCTGTATTTCTCCTTCTCTCTCTTTATCCCTTTACATACCTACCTAACTACCTACCTACCTACCTACCTACCTCATGTATTTCTCCCCCCTCTCTCTATCCCCCTACCTACCTACCTACCTCCTATATTTCTCCCTCTCTCTCTATCCTTCTACCTACCTACCTACCTCCTGTATTTCTCCCCCCTCTCTCTATCCCTCTACCTACCTACCTACCTACCTACCTACCTACCCAACTACCTACCTACGTACCTGCCTGCCTCCTGTATTTCTCCCCCCTCTCTCTATCCCTCTACCTACCTACCCTCCCACCTACCTACCTACCTACCTGCCTACCTCCTGTATTTCTCCCCCTCTCTCTCTATCCCTCTACCTACCTACCTGCCTACCTCCTGTATTTCTCCCCCTCTCTCTCTATCCCTCTACCTACCTACCTACCTACCTACCTACCTACCTACCTACCTACCTACCTACCTACCTACCTACCTCCTGTATTTCTCCTTCTCTCTCTCTATACCTCTACCTACCTTCCTTCCTACCTACCTACCTACCTACCTACCTACCTACCTACTTGCCTGCCTGCCTGCCTGCCTGCCTCCCGTATTTCTCCCCCTCTCTCTCTATCCCTCTACCTTCCTACCTACCTACCTACCTCCTGTATTTCTCCCCCTCTCTCTCCTCTCTCTATCCCTCTACCTACCTACCTACCTACCTACCTACCTACCCACCTACCTAACTACCTATCTTCCTGCCTCCTGTATTTCTCACCCTCTGTCTCTATCCCTCTACCTATCTACCTACTTACCTACCTACCTACCTACCTACCTACCTCCTGTATTTCTCCCCCCTCTCTCTATCCCTCTACCTAACTACCTCCCTCCATCCTCTTTTTCTCCTTCTCTCTCTCTCTCTCTCTACCTACCTACCTCCTGTATTTCTCCCCCTCTCTCTCTATCCCTCTACCTACCTACCTACCTACCTACCTACCTACCTACCTACCTACCTACCCACCTACCTACCTATCTTCCTGCCTCCTGTATTTCTCACCCTCTGTTTCTATCCCTCTACCTACCTACCTACCTACCTACCTACCTACCTACCTACCTACCTACCTACTGTGTTTCTCCCCCCTCTCTCTATCCCTCTACCTAACTACCTCCCTCCCTCCTCTTTTTCTCCTTCTCTCTCTCTCTCTCTCTACCCACCTACCTACCTACCTACCTACCTACCTACCTACCTACCTATCTCCTGTATTTCTCCCTCTCACTCTCTCCCTCTACCTACCTAACTACCTCCTGTATTTCTCCCTCTCTCTCTATCCCTCTACCTACCTACCTACATACCTACTTGCCTACCTCCTGTATTTCTCACCCTCTCTCTCTATCCCTCTACCTACCTACCTACCTACCTGCCTCCCTGCCTGCCTGCCTGCCTCCTGTATTTCTCACCCTCTCTCTCTATCCCTCTACCTACCTACCTACCTACCTACCTACCTACCTACCTACATACCTAGCTGCCTCCTGTATTTCTCCCCCTCTCTATCTCTCTACCTAACTATATACCTACCTACTGTATTTCTCCCTCTCTCTATCCCTCTACCTACCTACCTACCTCCTGTATTTCTCCCCTCTCTCTCTATCCCTCTACCTACCTACCTACCTACCTACCTACCTACCTACCTACCTACCTACCTACCTACCTCATGTATTTCTCCCCCCTCTCTCTATCCCCCTACCTACCTACCTACCTCCTGTATTTCTCCCCCTCTCTCTATCCCTCTACCTACCTACCTACCTACCTACCCACCTACCTAACTACCTACCTTGCTGCCTCCTGTATTTCTCACCCTCTCTCTCTATCCCTCTACCTACCTACCCTCCCACCTACCTACCTACGTACCTGCCTGCCTCCTGTATTTCTCCCACCCTCTCTCTATCCCTCTACCTACCTACCCTCCCACCTACCTACCTACCTACCTGCCTACCTCCTGTATTTCTCCCCCTCTCTCTCTATCCCTCTACCTTCCTACCTACCTACCTACCTCCTGTATTTCTCCCCCTCTCTCTCCTCTCTCTATCCCTCTACCTACCTACCTACCTACCTACCTACCTACCTACCCACCTACCTAACTACCTATCTTCCTGCCTCCTGTATTTCTCACCCTCTGTCTCTATCCCTCTACCTATCTATCTACCTACCTACCTACCTACCTACCTACCTCCAGTATTTCTCCCCCCTCTCTCTATCCCTCTACCTAACTACCTCCCTCCATCCTCTTTTTCTCCTTCTCTCTCTCTCTCTCTCTCTACCTACCTACCTACCTCCTGTATTTCTCACCCTCTCTCTCTATCCCTCTACCTACCTACCTACCTACCTACCTACCTACCTACCTACCTACCTACCCACCTACCTAACTACCTATCTTCCTGCCTCCTGTATTTCTCACCCTCTGTTTCTATCCCTCTACCTACCTACCTACCTACCTACCTACCTACCTACCTACCTACCTACCTACCTACCTACCTACCTACCTACCTACCTATCTCCTGTATTTCTCCCTCTCTCTCTCTCCCTCTACCTACCTAACTACCTCCTGTATTTCTCCCTCTCTCTCTATCCCTCTACCTACCTGCCTGCCTACCTACCTGCCTCCTGTATTTCTTCCCCGTCTATCCCGCTAGCTACCTACCTACCTACCTACCCACCTCCCTACTTCCCTCCCTCCCTCCCTCCTGTTTTTCTGTTCTCTCTCTATTCCTCTACCTACCTACCTACATCCTGTATTTCTCCCCCCCTCTCTCTATCCATCTACCTACCTACCTACATACCTACTTGCCTACCTCCTGTATTTCTCACCCTCTCTCTCTATCCCTCTACCTACCTACCTACCTACATACCTGCCTGCCTGCCTGCCTGCCTCCTGTATTTCTCACTCTCTCTCTCTATCCCTCTACCTACCTACCTACCTACCTACCTACCTACCTACCTACCTACCTACCTACCTACCTGCCTCCTGTATTTCTCCCCCTCTCTATCTCTCTACCTAACGATATACCTACCTACTGTATTTCTCCCTCTCTCTATCCCTCTACCTACCTACCTACCTACCCTCTTTATTTCTCCTTCTCTCTCTCTCTATACCTCTACCTACCTACCTACCTACCTACCTACCTAACTAACTACCTACCTACATACCTACCTACCTACCTACATCCCTCCCTCCCTACCTCCTCTTTTTCTCCTTCTCTCTCTCTCTCTCTCTCTCTACCTACCTACCTCCTGTATTTCTCCCCCTCTCTCTCTATCCCTCTACCTACCTACCTACCTACCTACCTACCCACCTACCTAACTACCTATCTTCCTGCCTCCTGTATTTCTCACCATCTGTTTCTATCCCTCTACCTACCTACCTACCTACCTACCTACCTACCTACCTACCTACCTACCTACCTACCTATCTCCTGTATTTCTCCCTCTCTCTCTCTCCCTCTACCTACCTAACTACCTCCTGTATTTCTCCCTCTCTCTCTATCCCTCTACCTACCTGCCTACCTACCTGCCTCCTGTATTACTTCCCCGTCTATCCCGCTAGCTACCTACCTACCTACCTACCCACCTCCCTCCCTCCCTCCCTCCTGTATTTCTGTTCTCTCTCTATTCCTCTACCTACCTACCTACCTCCTGTATTTCTCCCCCCTCTCTCTATCCATCTACCTACCTTCCTACATACCTACTTGCCTACCTCCTGTATTTCTCACCCTCTCTCTCTATCCCTCTACCTACCTACCTACCTACCTACCTGCCTCCCTGCCTGCCTGCCTGCCTCCTGTATTTCTCACCCTCTCTCTCTATCCCTCTACCTACCTACCTACCTACCTACCTAGCTGCCTCCTGTATTTCTCCCCCTCTCTATCTCTCTACCTAACTATATACCTACCTACTGTATTTCTCCCTCTCTCTATCCCTCTACCTACCTACCTACCTCCTGTATTTCTCCCCCCTCTCTCTATCCCTCTACCTACCTACCTACCTACCTACCTACCTACCTACCTACCTACCTACCTACCTCATGTATTTCTCCCCCCTCTCTCTATCCCCCTACCTACCTACCTACCTCCTGTATTTCTCCCCCCTCTCTCTATCCCTCTACCTACCTACCTACCTACCTACCTACCTACCTACCTACCTACCTACCCACCTACCTAACTACCTACCTTGCTGCCTCCTGTATTTCTCACCCTCTCTCTCTATTCCTCTACCTACCTACCCTCCCACCTACCTACCTACGTACCTGCCTGCCTCCTGTATTTCTCCCCCCCTCTCTCTATCCCTCTACCTACCTACCCTCCCACCTACCTACCTACCTACCTGCCTACCTCCTGTATTTCTCCCCCTCTCTCTCTATCCCTCTACCTACCTACCTACGTTCCTTCTGTATTTCTCCCCCTCTCTCTCTATCCCTCTACCTACCTACCTACCTACCTACCTACCTACCTACCTACCTACCTACCTACCTACCTACCTCCCTACCTACCTCCTGTATTTCTCCTTCTCTCTCTCTATACCTCTACCTACCTTCCTTCCTACCTACCTACCTACCTACCTACCTACCTACTTGCCTGCCTGCCTGCCTGCCTGCCTCCCGTATTTCTCCCCCTCTCTCTCTATCCCTCTACCTTCCTACCTACCTACCTACCTCCTGTATTTCTCCCCCTCTCTCTCCTCTCTCTATCCCTCTACCTACCTACCTACCTACCTACCTACCTACCTACCTACCTACCCACCTACCTAACTACCTATCTTCCTGCCTCCTGTATTTCTCACCCTCTGTCTCTATCCCTCTACCTATCTATCTACCTACCTACCTACCTACCTACCTACCTACCTACCTACCTCCTGTATTTCTACCTCTCTCTCTATCCCTCTACCTACCTGCCTGCCTACCTACCTGCCTCCTGTATTTCTTCCCCGTCTATCCCGCTAGCTAGCTACCTACCTACCTACCTACCTACCTACCTCCCTACTTCCCTCCCTCCCTCCTGTATTTCTGTTCTCTCTCTATTCCTCTACCTACCTACCTACCTCCTGTATTTCTCCCCCCTCTCTCTATCCATCTACCTACCTACCTACATACCTACTTGCCTACCTCCTGTATTTCTCACCCTCTCTCTCTATCCCTCTACCTACCTACCTACCTACCTACCTACCTGCCTCCCTGCCTGCCTGCCTGCCTCCTGTATTTCTCACCCTCTCTCTCTATCCCTCTACCTACCTACCTACCTACCTACCTACCTACCTACCTACCTACCTACCTACCTACCTACCTAGCTGCCTCCTGTATTTCTCCCCCTCTCTATCTCTCTACCTAACTATATACCTACCTACTGTATTTCTCCCTCTCTCTATCCCTCTACCTACCTACCTACCTCCTGTATTTCTCCCCCCTCTCTCTATCCCTCTACCTACCTACCTACCTACCTACCTACCTACCTACCTACCTACCTACCTACCTCATGTATTTCTCCCCCCTCTCTCTATCCCCCTACCTACCTACCTACCTCCTGTATTTCTCCCCCCTCTCTCTATCCCTCTACCTACCTACCTACCTACCTACCTACCTACCTACCTACCTACCTACCTACCTACCCACCTACCTAACTACCTACCTTGCTGCCTCCTGTATTTCTCACCCTCTCTCTCTATCCCTCTACCTACCTACCCTCCCACCTACCTACCTACGTACCTGCCTGCCTCCTGTATTTCTCCCCCCCTCTCTCTATCCCTCTACCTACCTACCCTCCCACCTACCTACCTACCTACCTGCCTACCTCCTGTATTTCTCCCCCTCTCTCTCTATCCCTCTACCTACCTACCTACCTTCCTCCTGTATTTCTCCCCCCCTCTCTCTATCCCTCTACCTACCTACCTACCTACCTACCTACCTACCTACCTACCTACCTACCTACCTCCTGTATTTCTCCTTCTCTCTCTCTATACCTCTACCTACCTTCCTTCCTACCTACCTACCTACCTACCTACCTACTTGCCTGCCTGCCTGCCTGCCTGCCTCCCGTATTTCTCCCCCTCTCTCTCTATCCCTCTACCTTCCTACCTACCTACCTACCTCCTGTATTTCTCCCCCTCTCTCTCCTCTCTCTATCCCTCTACCTACCTACCTACCTACCTACCTACCTACCTACCTACCTACCCACCTACCTAACTACCTATCTTCCTGCCTCCTGTATTTCTCACCCTCTGTCTCTATCCCTCTACCTATCCCTCTACCTACCTACCTACCTACCTACCTGCCTCCCTGCCTGCCTGCCTGCCTCCTGTATTTCTCACCCTCTCTCTCTATCCCTCTACCTACCTACCTACCTACCTACCTACCTACCTACCTAGCTGCCTCCTGTATTTCTCCCCCTCTCTATCTCTCTACCTAACTATATACCTACCTACTGTATTTCTCCCTCTCTCTATCCCTCTACCTACCTACCTACCTCCTGTATTTCTCCCCCCTCTCTCTATCCCTCTACCTACCTACCTACCTACCTACCTACCTACCTACCTACCTACCTACCTACCTCATGTATTTCTCCCCCCTCTCTCTATCCCCCTACCTACCTACCTACCTCCTGTATTTCTCCCCCCTCTCTCTATCCCTCTACCTACCTACCTACCTACCTACCTACCTACCTACCTACCTACCTACCTACCTACCCACCTACCTAACTACCTACCTTGCTGCCTCCTGTATTTCTCACCCTCTCTCTCTATTCCTCTACCTACCTACCCTCCCACCTACCTACCTACGTACCTGCCTGCCTCCTGTATTTCTCCCCCCCTCTCTCTATCCCTCTACCTACCTACCCTCCCACCTACCTACCTACCTACCTGCCTACCTCCTGTATTTCTCCCCCCCTCTCTCTATCCCTCTACCTACCTACCTACGTTCCTTCTGTATTTCTCCCCCTCTCTCTCTATCCCTCTACCTACCTACCTACCTACCTACCTACCTACCTACCTACCTACCTACCTACCTACCTCCTGTATTTCTCCTTCTCTCTCTCTATACCTCTACCTACCTTCCTTCCTACCTACCTACCTACCTACCTACCTACCTACTTGCCTGCCTGCCTGCCTGCCTGCCTCCCGTATTTCTCCCCCTCTCTCTCTATCCCTCTACCTTCCTACCTACCTACCTACCTCCTGTATTTCTCCCCCTCTCTCTCCTCTCTCTATCCCTCTACCTACCTACCTACCTACCTACCTACCTACCTACCTACCTACCCACCCACCTAACTACCTATCTTCCTGCCTCCTGTATTTCTCACCCTCTGTCTCTATCCCTCTACCTATCTATCTACCTACCTACCTACCTACCTACCTACCTACCTCCTGTATTTCTACCTCTCTCTCTATCCCTCTACCTACCTGCCTGCCTACCTACCTGCCTCCTGTATTTCTTCCCCGTCTATCCCGCTAGCTAGCTACCTACCTACCTACCTACCTACCTACCTCCCTACTTCCCTCCCTCCCTCCTGTATTTCTGTTCTCTCTCTATTCCTCTACCTACCTACCTACCTCCTGTATTTCTCCCCCCTCTCTCTATCCATCTACCTACCTACCTACATACCTACTTGCCTACCTCCTGTATTTCTCACCCTCTCTCTCTATCCCTCTACCTACCTACCTACCTACCTACCTACCTACCTACTTGCCTCCCTGCCTGCCTACCTACCTCCTGTATTTCTCCCCCCTCTCTCTATCCCTCTACCTACCTACCTACCTACCTACCTACCTACCTACCTACCTACCTACCTACCTACCCACCTACCTAACTACCTACCTTGCTGCCTCCTGTATTTCTCACCCTCTCTCTCTATTCCTCTACCTACCTACCCTCCCACCTACCTACCTACGTACCTGCCTGCCTCCTGTATTTCTCCCCCCCTCTCTCTATCCCTCTACCTACCTACCCTCCCACCTACCTACCTACCTACCTGCCTACCTCCTGTATTTCTCCCCCTCTCTCTCTATCCCTCTACCTACCTACCTACGTTCCTTCTGTATTTCTCCCCCTCTCTCTCTATCCCTCTACCTACCTACCTACCTACCTACCTACCTACCTACCTACCTACCTACCTACCTCCTGTATTTCTCCTTCTCTCTCTCTATACCTCTACCTACCTTCCTTCCTACCTACCTACCTACCTACCTACCTACCTACTTGCCTGCCTGCCTGCCTGCCTGCCTCCCGTATTTCTCCCCCTCTCTCTCTATCCCTCTACCTTCCTACCTACCTACCTACCTCCTGTATTTCTCCCCCTCTCTCTCCTCTCTCTATCCCTCTACCTACCTACCTACCTACCTACCTACCTACCTACCTACCTACCCACCCACCTAACTACCTATCTTCCTGCCTCCTGTATTTCTCACCCTCTGTCTCTATCCCTCTACCTATCTATCTACCTACCTACCTACCTACCTACCTACCTACCTCCTGTATTTCTACCTCTCTCTCTATCCCTCTACCTACCTGCCTGCCTACCTACCTGCCTCCTGTATTTCTTCCCCGTCTATCCCGCTAGCTAGCTACCTACCTACCTACCTACCTACCTACCTCCCTACTTCCCTCCCTCCCTCCTGTATTTCTGTTCTCTCTCTATTCCTCTACCTACCTACCTACCTCCTGTATTTCTCCCCCCTCTCTCTATCCATCTACCTACCTACCTACATACCTACTTGCCTACCTCCTGTATTTCTCACCCTCTCTCTCTATCCCTCTACCTACCTACCTACCTACCTACCTACCTACCTACCTACTTGCCTCCCTGCCTGCCTGCCTGCCTCCTGTATTTCTCACCCTCTCTCTCTATCCCTCTACCTACCTACCTACCTACCTACCTACCTACCTACCTACCTACCTACCTACCTAGCTACCTAGCTGCCTCCTGTATTTCTCCCCCTCTCTATCTCTCTACCTAACTATATACCTACCTACTGTATTTCTCCCTCTCTCTATCCCTCTACCTACCTACCTACCTCCTGTATTTCTCCCCCTCTCTCTCTATCGCTCTACCTACCTACCTACCTACCTACCTACCTACCTACCTACCTACCTACCCACCTACCTAACTACCTACCTTGCTGCCTCCTGTATTTCTCACCCTCTCTCTCTATTCCTCTACCTACCTACCCTCCCACCTACCTACCTACGTACCTGCCTGCCTCCTGTATTTCTCCCCCCCTCTCTCTATCCCTCTACCTACCTACCCTCCCACCTACCTACCTACCTACCTGCCTACCTCCTGTATTTCTCCCCCTCTCTCTCTATCCCTCTACCTACCTACCTACCTTCCTCCTGTATTTCTCCCCCTCTCTCTCTATCCCTCTACCTACCTACCTACCTACCTACCTACCTACCTACCTACCTACCTACCTACCTACCTACCTAGCTACCTAGCTGCCTCCTGTATTTCTCCCCCTCTCTATCTCTCTACCTAACTATATACCTACCTACTGTATTTCTCCCTCTCTCTATCCCTCTACCTACCTACCTACCTCCTGTATTTCTCCCCCCTCTCTCTATCCCTCTACCTACCTACCTACCTACCTACCTACCTACCTACCTACCTACCTACCTACCTCATGTATTTCTCCCCCCTCTCTCTATCCCCCTACCTACCTACCTACCTCCTGTATTTCTCCCCCCTCTCTCTATCCCTCTACCTACCTACCTACCTACCTACCTACCTACCTACCTACCTACCTACCTACCTACCCACCTACCTAACTACCTACCTTGCTGCCTCCTGTATTTCTCACCCTCTCTCTCTATCCCTCTACCTACCTACCCTCCCACCTACCTACCTACGTACCTGCCTGCCTCCTGTATTTCTCCCCCCCTCTCTCTATCCCTCTACCTACCTACCCTCCCACCTACCTACCTACCTACCTGCCTACCTCCTGTATTTCTCCCCCTCTCTCTCTATCCCTCTACCTACCTACCTACCTTCCTCCTGTATTTCTCCCCCCCTCTCTCTATCCCTCTACCTACCTACCTACCTACCTACCTACCTACCTACCTACCTCCTGTATTTCTCCTTCTCTCTCTCTATACCTCTACCTACCTTCCTTCCTACCTACCTACCTACCTACCTACCTACTTGCCTGCCTGCCTGCCTGCCTGCCTCCCGTATTTCTCCCCCTCTCTCTCTATCCCTCTACCTTCCTACCTACCTACCTACCTACCTCCTGTATTTCTCCCCCTCTCTCTCCTCTCTCTATCCCTCTACCTACCTACCTACCTACCTACCTACCTACCTACCTACCTACCTACCTACCTACCCACCTACCTAACTACCTATCTTCCTGCCTCCTGTATTTCTCACCCTCTGTCTCTATCCCTCTACCTATCCATCTACCTACCTTCCTACATACCTACTTGCCTACCTCCTGTATTTCTCACCCTCTCTCTCTATCCCTCTACCTACCTACCTACCTACCTACCTGCCTCCCTGCCTGCCTGCCTGCCTCCTGTATTTCTCACCCTCTCTCTCTATCCCTCTACCTACCTACCTACCTACCTACCTACCTACCTACCTAGCTGCCTCCTGTATTTCTCCCCCTCTCTATCTCTCTACCTAACTATATACCTACCTACTGTATTTCTCCCTCTCTCTATCCCTCTACCTACCTACCTACCTCCTGTATTTCTCCCCCCTCTCTCTATCCCTCTACCTACCTACCTACCTACCTACCTACCTACCTACCTACCTACCTACCTACCTACCTACCTACCTACCTCATGTATTTCTCCCCCCTCTCTCTATCCCCCTACCTACCTACCTACCTCCTGTATTTCTCCCCCCTCTCTCTATCCCTCTACCTACCTACCTACCTACCTACCTACCTACCTACCTACCTACCTACCCACCTACCTAACTACCTACCTTGCTGCCTCCTGTATTTCTCACCCTCTCTCTCTATTCCTCTACCTACCTACCCTCCCACCTACCTACCTACGTACCTGCCTGCCTCCTGTATTTCTCCCCCCCTCTCTCTATCCCTCTACCTACCTACCCTCCCACCTACCTACCTACCTACCTGCCTACCTCCTGTATTTCTCCCCCTCTCTCTCTATCCCTCTACCTACCTACCTACGTTCCTTCTGTATTTCTCCCCCTCTCTCTCTATCCCTCTACCTACCTACCTACCTACCTACCTACCTACCTACCTACCTACCTACCTACCTCCTGTATTTCTCCTTCTCTCTCTCTATACCTCTACCTACCTTCCTTCCTACCTACCTACCTACCTACCTACCTACCTACCTACCTACTTGCCTGCCTGCCTGCCTGCCTGCCTCCCGTATTTCTCCCCCTCTCTCTCTATCCCTCTACCTTCCTACCTACCTACCTACCTCCTGTATTTCTCCCCCTCTCTCTCCTCTCTCTATCCCTCTACCTACCTACCTACCTACCTACCTACCTACCTACCTACCTACCTACCCACCCACCTAACTACCTATCTTCCTGCCTCCTGTATTTCTCACCCTCTGTCTCTATCCCTCTACCTATCTATCTACCTACCTACCTACCTACCTACCTACCTACCTACCTCCTGTATTTCTACCTCTCTCTCTATCCCTCTACCTACCTGCCTGCCTACCTACCTGCCTCCTGTATTTCTTCCCCGTCTATCCCGCTAGCTAGCTACCTACCTACCTACCTACCTACCTACCTCCCTACTTCCCTCCCTCCCTCCTGTATTTCTGTTCTCTCTCTATTCCTCTACCTACCTACCTACCTCCTGTATTTCTCCCCCCTCTCTCTATCCATCTACCTACCTACCTACATACCTACTTGCCTACCTCCTGTATTTCTCACCCTCTCTCTCTATCCCTCTACCTACCTACCTACCTACCTACCTACCTACCTACTTGCCTCCCTGCCTGCCTACCTACCTCCTGTATTTCTCCCCCCTCTCTCTATCCCTCTACCTACCTACCTACCTACCTACCTACCTACCTACCTACCTACCTACCCACCTACCTAACTACCTACCTTGCTGCCTCCTGTATTTCTCACCCTCTCTCTCTATTCCTCTACCTACCTACCCTCCCACCTACCTACCTACGTACCTGCCTGCCTCCTGTATTTCTCCCCCCCTCTCTCTATCCCTCTACCTACCTACCCTCCCACCTACCTACCTACCTACCTGCCTACCTCCTGTATTTCTCCCCCTCTCTCTCTATCCCTCTACCTACCTACCTACGTTCCTTCTGTATTTCTCCCCCTCTCTCTCTATCCCTCTACCTACCTACCTACCTACCTACCTACCTACCTACCTACCTACCTACCTACCTACCTCCTGTATTTCTCCTTCTCTCTCTCTATACCTCTACCTACCTTCCTTCCTACCTACCTACCTACCTACCTACCTACCTACCTACTTGCCTGCCTGCCTGCCTGCCTGCCTCCCGTATTTCTCCCCCTCTCTCTCTATCCCTCTACCTTCCTACCTACCTACCTACCTCCTGTATTTCTCCCCCTCTCTCTCCTCTCTCTATCCCTCTACCTACCTACCTACCTACCTACCTACCTACCTACCTACCTACCTACCCACCCACCTAACTACCTATCTTCCTGCCTCCTGTATTTCTCACCCTCTGTCTCTATCCCTCTACCTATCTATCTACCTACCTACCTACCTACCTACCTACCTACCTCCTGTATTTCTACCTCTCTCTCTATCCCTCTACCTACCTGCCTGCCTACCTACCTGCCTCCTGTATTTCTTCCCCGTCTATCCCGCTAGCTAGCTACCTACCTACCTACCTACCTACCTACCTCCCTACTTCCCTCCCTCCCTCCTGTATTTCTGTTCTCTCTCTATTCCTCTACCTACCTACCTACCTCCTGTATTTCTCCCCCCTCTCTCTATCCATCTACCTACCTACCTACATACCTACTTGCCTACCTCCTGTATTTCTCACCCTCTCTCTCTATCCCTCTACCTACCTACCTACCTACCTACCTACCTACCTACTTGCCTCCCTGCCTGCCTGCCTGCCTGCCTCCTGTATTTCTCACCCTCTCTCTCTATCCCTCTACCTACCTACCTACCTACCTACCTACCTACCTACCTACCTACCTACCTACCTACCTACCTACCTACCTACCTACCTACCTAGCTACCTAGCTGCCTCCTGTATTTCTCCCCCTCTCTATCTCTCTACCTAACTATATACCTACCTACTGTATTTCTCCCTCTCTCTATCCCTCTACCTACCTACCTACCTCCTGTATTTCTCCCCCTCTCTCTCTATCGCTCTACCTACCTACCTACCTACCTACCTACCTACCTACCTACCTACCTACCTACCTACCCACCTACCTAACTACCTACCTTGCTGCCTCCTGTATTTCTCACCCTCTCTCTCTATTCCTCTACCTACCTACCCTCCCACCTACCTACCTACGTACCTGCCTGCCTCCTGTATTTCTCCCCCCCTCTCTCTATCCCTCTACCTACCTACCCTCCCACCTACCTACCTACCTACCTGCCTACCTCCTGTATTTCTCCCCCTCTCTCTCTATCCCTCTACCTACCTACCTACCTTCCTCCTGTATTTCTCCCCCTCTCTCTCTATCCCTCTACCTACCTACCTACCTACCTACCTACCTACCTACCTACCTACCTACCTACCTACCTACCTCCTGTATTTCTCCTTCTCTCTCTCTATACCTCTACCTACCTTCCTTCCTTCCTACCTACCTACCTACCTACCTACCTACCTACTTGCCTGCCTGCCTGCCTGCCTGCCTCCCGTATTTCTCCCCCTCTCTCTCTATCCCTCTACCTTCCTACCTACCTACCTACCTCCTGTATTTCTCCCCCTCTCTCTCCTCTCTCTATCCCTCTACCTACCTACCTACCTACCTACCTACCTACCCACCTACCTAACTACCTATCTTCCTGCCTCCTGTATTTCTCACCCTCTGTCTCTATCCCTCTACCTATCTATCTACCTACCTACCTACCTACCTACCTACCTCCTGTATTTCTACCTCTCTCTCTATCCCTCTACCTACCTGCCTGCCTACCTACCTGCCTCCTGTATTTCTTCCCCGTCTATCCCGCTAGCTAGCTACCTACCTACCTACCTCCCTACTTCCCTCCCTCCCTCCTGTATTTCTGTTCTCTCTCTATTCCTCTACCTACCTACCTACCTCCTGTATTTCTCCCCCCTCTCTCTATCCATCTACCTACCTACCTACATACCTACTTGCCTACCTCCTGTATTTCTCACCCTCTCTCTCTATCCCTCTACCTACCTACCTACCTACCTACCTACCTGCCTCCCTGCCTGCCTGCCTGCCTCCTGTATTTCTCACCCTCTCTCTCTATCCCTCTACCTACCTACCTACCTACCTACCTACCTACCTACCTACCTACCTACCTACCTACCTAGCTGCCTCCTGTATTTCTCCCCCTCTCTATCTCTCTACCTAACTATATACCTACCTACTGTATTTCTCCCTCTCTCTATCCCTCTACCTACCTACCTACCTCCTGTATTTCTCCCCCCTCTCTCTATCCCTCTACCTACCTACCTACCTACCTACCTACCTACCTACCTACCTACCTACCTACCTACCTACCTACCTACCTCATGTATTTCTCCCCCCTCTCTCTATCCCCCTACCTACCTACCTACCTCCTGTATTTCTCCCCCCTCTCTCTATCCCTCTATCCCTCTACCTACCTACCTACCTACCTACCTACCTACCTACCTACCTACCCACCTACCTAACTACCTACCTTGCTGCCTCCTGTATTTCTCACCCTCTCTCTCTATCCCTCTACCTACCTACCCTCCCACCTACCTACCTACGTACCTGCCTGCCTCCTGTATTTCTCCCCCCCTCTCTCTATCCCTCTACCTACCTACCCTCCCACCTACCTACCTACCTACCTGCCTACCTCCTGTATTTCTCCCCCTCTCTCTCTATCCCTCTACCTACCTACCTACCTTCCTCCTGTATTTCTCCCCCTCTCTCTCTATCCCTCTACCTACCTACCTACCTACCTACCTACCTACCTACCTACCTACCTCCTGTATTTCTCCTTCTCTCTCTCTATACCTCTACCTACCTTCCTTCCTACCTACCTACCTACCTACCTACCTACTTGCCTGCCTGCCTGCCTGCCTGCCTGCCTCCCGTATTTCTCCCCCTCTCTCTCTATCCCTCTACCTTCCTACCTACCTACCTACCTCCTGTATTTCTCCCCCTCTCTCTCCTCTCTCTATCCCTCTACCTACCTACCTACCTACCTACCTACCTACCTACCTACCTACCTACCCACCTACCTAACTACCTATCTTCCTGCCTCCTGTATTTCTCACCCTCTGTCTCTATCCCTCTACCTATCTATCTACCTACCTACCTACCTACCTACCTCCTGTATTTCTACCTCTCTCTCTATCCCTCTACCTACCTGCCTGCCTACCTACCTGCCTCCTGTATTTCTTCCCCGTCTATACCGCTAGCTAGCTAGCTAGCTACCTACCTACCTACCTACCTACCTACTTCCCTCCCTCCCTCCTGTATTTCTGTTCTCTCTCTATTCCTCTACCTACCTACCTACCTCCTGTATTTCTCCCCCCCTCTCTCTATCCATCTACCTACCTACCTACATACCTACTTGCCTACCTCCTGTATTTCTCACCCTCTCTCTCTATCCCTCTACCTACCTACCTACCTGCCTGCCTGCCTGCCTGCCTGCCTGCCTCCTGTATTTCTCACCCTCTCTCTCTATCCCTCTACCTACCTACCTACCTACCTACCTACCTACCTACCTACCTACCTACCTACCTACCTACCTACCTACCTACCTAGCTGCCTCCTGTATTTCTCCCCCTCTCTATCTCTCTACCTAACTATATACCTACCTATATTTCTCCCTCTCTCTCTATCCCTCTACCTACCTACCTACCTCCTGTATTTCTCCCCCCTCTCTCTATCCCTCTACCTACCTATCTACCTACCTACCTACCTACCTACCTACCTACCTACCTACCTACCTACCTACCTTGCTGCCTCCTGTATTTCTCACCCTCTCTCTCTATCCCTCTACCTACCTACCCTCCCACCTACCTACCTACATACCTGCCTGCCTCCTGTATTTCTCCCCCCCTCTCTCTATCCCTCTACCTACCTACCCTCCCACCTACCTACCTACCTACCTGCCTACCTCCTGTATTTCTCCCCCTCTCTATCCCTCTACCTAACTACCTAACTACCTCCTGTTATTCTCCCTCTCTCTCTCTCTCTCTCTCTCCCTACCTACCTAGCTACCTACCTACGTACCTACCTACCTGCCTGCCTCCTGTATTTCTCACTCTCTCTCTCTATCCCTCTACCTACCTACCTACCTACCTACCTACCTACCTACCTACCTACATCCCTCCCTCCCTACCTCCTGTATTTCTCCTTCTCTCTCTCTATACCTCTACCTACCTTCCTTCCTACCTACCTACCTACCTACCTACCTACCTACCTACCTACCTGCCTGCCTGCCTGCCTGCCTGCCTGCCTGCCTGCCTGCCTCCCGTATTTCTCCCCCTCTCTCTCTATCCCTCTACCTTCCTACCTACCTACCTACCTCCTGTATTTCTCCCCCTCTCTCTCTATCCCTCTACCTACCTACCTACCTACCTACCTACCTACCTACCTAACTACCTACCTACTTGCCTGCCTGCCTGCCTGCCTCCCGTATTTCTCCCCCTCTCTCTCTATCCCTCTACCTACCTACCTACCTACCTACCTATCTACCTACCCACCTACCCACCTACCTAACTACCTATCTTCCTGCCTCCTGTATTTCTCACCCTCTGTCTCTATCCCTCTACCTATCTACCTACCTACCTACCTACCTACCTACCTCCTGTATTTCTCCCCCCTCTCTCTATCCCTCTACCTAACTACCTCCCTCCCTCCTGTTTTTCTCCTTCTCTCTCTCTCTCTCTACCTACCTACCTACCTCCTGTATTTCTCCCCCTCTCTCTCTCTATCCCTCTACCTACCTACCTACCTACCTACCTACCTACCTACCTACCTACCTATCTCCTGTATTTCTCCCTCTCTCTCTCTCCCTCTACCTACCTAACTACCTCCTGTATTTCTCCCTCTCTCTCTATCCCTCTACCTACCTGTATGCCTACCTACCTGCCTCCTGTATTTCTTCCCCTTCTATCCCGCTAGCTACCTACCTACCTACCTACCTACCCACCTCCCTACTTCCCTCCCTCCCTCCTGTATTTCTGTTCTCTCTCTATTCCTCTACCTACCTACCTACCTCCTTTATTTCTCCCCCCTCTCTCTATCCATCTACCTACCTACCTATATACCTACTTGCCTACATCCTGTATTTCTCACCCTCTCTCTCTATCCCTCTACCTACCTACCTACCTACCTGCCTGCCTGCCTGCCTGCCTGCCTCCTGTATTTCTCACCCTCTCTCTCTATCCCTCTATCTACCTACCTACCTACCTACCTACCTACCTACCTACCTACCTACCTACCTGCCTCCTGTATTTCTCCCCCTCTCTATCTCTCTACCTAACTATATACCTACCTACTGTATTTCTCCCTCTCTCTCTATCCCTCTACCTACCTACCTACCTACCTACCTACCTACCTACCTACCCTCTTTATTTCTCCTTCTCTCTCTCTCTATACCTCTACCTACCTACCTACCTACCTACCTACCCACCTACCTAATTACCTACCTTCCAGCCACCTGTATTTCTCACCCTCTTTCTCTATCCCTCTACCTACCTACCTAACTACCTACCTACCTCCTGTATTTTTCCCCCTGTCTATCCCTTTACCTAACTACCTACCTACCTCCTGTTCCCCCCCTCTCTCTCTATCTCTCTACCTACCTACCTACCTACCCACCCACCTACCTACTTACCTACCAACCTCCTGTATTTCTCCTTCTCTCTCTTTATCCCTTTACATACCTACCTACCTACCTACCTACCTACCTCATGTATTTCTCCCCCCTCTCTCTATCCCCCTACCTACCTACCTACCTCCTATATTTCTCCCTCTCTCTCTATCCCTCTACCTACCTACCTACCTACCTACCCACCTAACTACCTACCTACCTCCTGTATTTCTCCCCCTGTCTATCCCTTTACCCAACTACCTACCTACCTCCTGTTCCCCCCCTCTCTCTCTATCTCTCTACCTACCTACCTACCTACCTACCCACCTACCTAACTACCTATCTTCCTGCCTCCTGTATTTCTCACCCTCTGTCTCTATCCCTCTACCTACCTACCTACCTACCTACCCACCTACCTACCTACCCACCTACCTGCTTGCCTGCCTGCCTGCCTGCCTCCCGTATTTCTCCCCCTCTCTCTCTATCCCTCTACCTTCCTACCTACCTACCTACCTCCTGTATTTCTCCCCCTCTCTCTCTATCCCTCTACCTACCTACCTACCTACCTACCTACCTACCTACCTACCTACCTACCCACCTACCTAACTACCTATCTTCCTGCCTCCTGTATTTCTCACCCTCTGTTTCTATCCCTCTACCTACCTACCTACCTACCTACCTTCCTACCTACCTACCTACCTACCTACCTACCTACCTACCTACCTATCTCCTGTATTTCTCCCTCTCTCTCTATCCCTCTACCTACCTGCCTGGCTACCTACCTGCCTCCTGTATTTCTTCCCCGTCTATCCCGCTAGCTACCTACCTACCTACCTACCTACCTACCTACCTACCCACCTCCATACCTCCCTCCCTCCTGTATTTCTGTTCTTTCTCTATTCCTCTACCTACCTACCTACCTCCTGTATTTCTCCCCCCCTCTCTCTATCCATCTACCTACCTACCTACTTGCCTACCTCCTGTGTTTCTCACCCTCTCTCTCTATACCTCTACCTACCTACCTACCTACCCACCTACCTAATTACCTACCTTCCAGCCACCTGTATTTCTCACCCTCTCTCTCTATCCCTCTACCTACCTACCTAACTACCTACCTACCTCCTGTATTTCTCCCCCGTCTATCCCTTTACCTAACTACCTACCTACCTCCTGTTCCCCCCCTCTCTCTCTATCTCTCTACCTACCTACCTACCTACCCACCCACCTACCTACTTACCTACCTACCTCCTGTATTTCTCCTTCTCTCTCTTTATCCCTTTACATACCTACCTACCTCCTGTTTTTCTCCCTCTCTCTCTCTACCTACCTACCTACCTACCTACCTTCTGTATTTCTCCCTCTCCCTCTATCCCTTTCCTTTCCTACCGACCTACCTACCTGCCTGCCTCCTGTATTTCTCACTCTCTCTCTCTATCCCTCTACCTACCTACCCACCCACCCACCCACCCACCCACCCACCCACCCACCCACCCACCCACCCACCCACCCACCCACCTACCTACCTACCTACCTACCTACCTACCTACCTACCTACCTACCCTCTTTATTTCTCCTTCTCTCTCTCTATCCCTCTACCTACCTACCTACCTCCTGTATTTTTCCGCCCCTCTCTCTATCCCTCTCCCTCCCTCCCTCCCTCCCTCCCTCCCTACCTACCTACCTACCTACCTACCTACCTACCTACCTACCTACTGTATTTCTCCCACTCTCTATGCCTCTACCTACCTCCCTACCTCCTGTATTTCTGACCCTCTCTCTCTCTCTCCCTCTACCTACCTACCTACCTACCTCCTGTATTTCTCCCCCCCTCTCTCTATCCCTCTACCTACCTACCCACCTACCTAACTACCTACCTAACTCTCTCCTGTATTTCTGACGCTCTCTCTCTCTCCCTCTACCTACCTACCTACCTACCTACCTACCTACCTACCTACCTACCTACCTACCTACCTCCTGTATTTCTCCCCCCTCTCTCTATCCCTCTACCTAACTAAATACCTACCTCCTGTTTTTATCCCTCTCTCTCTCTCTACCTACCTACCTACCTACCTACCTACCTACCTACCTACCTACCTACCTATCTCCTGTATTTCTCCCTCTCTCTCTCTCCCTCTACCTACCTAACTACCTCCTGTATTTCTCCCTCTCTCTCTCTACCTACCTACCTACCTACCTACCTACCTACCTACCTACCTACCTACCTGCCTGCCTGCCTGCCTCCTGTATTTCTCACTCTCTCTCTCTATCCCTCTACCTACCTACCTACCTACCTACCTACCTACCTACCTACCTACCTCCTGTATTTCTCCTTCTCTCTCTCTATCCCTCTACCTACCTACCTACCTCCTGTATTTCTCCCCCCCTCTCTCTATCCCTCTACCTACCTACCTACCTACCTACCTACCTACCTACCTACCTACCTACCTACCTCATGTATTTCTCCCCCCTCTCTCTATCCCCCTACCTACCTACCTCACTCCTATATTTCTCCCTCTCTCTCTATCCCTCTACCTACCTACCTACCTCCTGTATTTCTCCCCCCTCTCTCTATCCCTCTACCTACCTACCTACCTACCTACCTACCTACCTACCTACTTGCCTGCCTGCCTGCCTGCCTGCCTCCTGTATTTCTCCCCCCCTCTCTCTATCCCCCTACCTACCTACCTACCTACCTACTTACCTACCTACCTACCTACCTACCCACCTACCTAACTACCTATCTTCCTGCCTCCTGTATTTCTCACCCTCTGTTTCTATCCCTCTACCTACCTACCTACCTACCTACCTTCCTACCTACCTACCTACCTACCTACCTATCTCCTGTATTTCTCCCTCTCTCTCTCTCCCTCTACCTACCTAACTACCTCCTGTATTTCTCCCTCTCTCTCTATCCCTCTACCTACCTGCCTGCCTACCTACCTGCCTCCTGTATTTCTTCCCCGTCTATCCCGCTAGCTACCTACCTACCTACCTACCTACCCACCTCCCTACTTCCCTCCCTCCCTCCTGTATTTCTTTTTTTTTTAAACAATTTTTATTTTTATTTATTTTTTTTATATTGAAAAAGTTTTATTGGTTTTACATTTTTCTATAGGGTAGGGTAAGGGATACAAAGAAATTTTGAAAGCATTCACGTCAGAGTCGTCGGCCCTTCCGAGACCTCAAAATACACAATAAAAAGATAACAAAAAAAACATTTTTCATAACACTACAAGGTAAAAGCAAGTACATATACCTAAATTCTCAGTTCCATGCTGTCAGACATTTACAAAAAATCCAGATACAAATGTTATGCAAGATTGTTCAAAAAAATCAAGGCAAAGTTATTTTTTCGATCTAAGTCTCATGGCTATTGTATCTTCTTTTTCTCCTCCCTGGCCCCCAGCGGGCGGGGCCGTGGCCCCCTCCGTCCCCCCTGGATCTTCCCCCAGGGCAGAGGAATGTTTTTTAAGAAAGGCTTCCGCCTCAGCAACTGTTTTAATCCTCACTCTTCCTCCTTCCCAGAACACCAGCATCCCTTTGGGTGTCACCCACTTGAACCAAATCCCATGATCAAACAATGTTTTAGACAAGAAGGAAAATTTCCTCCTTGCTTCTCGAATCTTTCTAGGAATCTGCTTCAAGATAGTGACCGTTTTGTGTTGGTAAATTAAAGGGTTCTCTCTCTGCGCCCTCAGGATTTCCTCTCTGGTTGACCTTCTAACAAATTTCACATGTATCTCTCTAGGCACTTCATTTATCCTGGCATATGCTGAGTTAATTCTATAGGCTAGGTCAATGTCCCCCCTGATCTCATCTTTAGGTTTTTGTAAATAGTCTGCTAAAATTGTGCTCATAAGATCAGGGAGGCATTCACCAGATTCCTCAAGAACGTTCTGAAATCTCAAAAAATATGTCATTCTTTCCATATCAATCCTAGACACATGCCCATCTATTTCCCCAACCTCTTTAGTAACATTTTTAATCTCTCCCTTAACCCCCACCAACCCCCCTTCCAATTCTTCAGTCTTCTGTGTGTTTTCCAGCATCTGGTTCCTGGTATCCAATAGCTCCTTCTTGAAATTGATGTTTTCAGCCCTCTGGGCCTGAATTTCGTTTACCAAAGTTTGTATAACAGTTTCAAGAGAAGCCATCCGTTGTTCTAAACTTGCCAGTGCTGTTTCTTGAGCCATGATTAACTGTTAAAGTCAGTGCCAGCCAAAATGGCGTTTTCAGGGTGGGGCTGGTGAGACTAGCCGGGAGCCAAAAGTTCAAATCAAGGTTGGAACGTTGTAAAATTCAGAAACCAAGAGAGAGACAATTTTCCAACTCAATAGTTATAATAACGAAGGTAATCCAGAAAGGAATCACAAATCCAACAAGAAAAAAATTCTTCATTAATATCCAGAGAGAGTCCCACTTGTAAAGAGACGCTGGGAATTTTCCATAATTAAAATAGTCAGGCAGGGACAGAGAAAAGCCACTTTCCACCGCCCATCTCAGAGCCCAGAGGAGAGAGTAGAAAAATAAATTCTTTATAACCAGCCAGACCTAGAAACAATGTTGCAAGTAGCCGCATACCACTTTCCCTTGTTAGAGACAGTCCAGATTTAAGATTTCCGCTTTCTCTGCCAGAGAAGCCATTTTTAAGTGCCGCTTAAGTCCGAGGGGGGGTTTTTGGAAACAAACACCCCCCTCCCAGTCCGTTCAGCCTGGCTGGCAGCAAGGAAAAAAAAAGTCTTTTTAAAACTCACTCTCCCTCGCGGCTTCCGGTTCCGGCTCCGGCGGCGACGGGCGAACTTAGGGTTCGCTCGCCGCTTTGTTCCTTTTCCTGCCCCCCCACGGGGGCGAGAAGCCCCTTGTTTGGGGCTTCTCCCGTAAAGCCGGCTCGACAGGGAAGCCCCCCCCCATGGCAGTGGGGAGAGCGACCCTGCTCCTCGGCTTAGGCGGAAGAGGACATGCTGCGGGGGGTCTTCCCTTCGCCAAAGGTTGGCGGCACCATTTAATTCCATGAAGAGAGACGATCGGAAGAGTCGGGAGGCTTTTCGGGACCTCAGCTGCGAGCGGAGAGTGAGCGTTTAAAACTTTTTTTTCTTGTACTGTCAGCCGGGCTGAAAGGGACTGGAGGGGGGTGTTTGTTTCCAAAAACCCCCCCTTGGACTAAAAGCGGCACTTGGAAATGCCTCGTTGAGAGGAATCGGAAACTTTTAATCCGGATGGTCTTTAACAAGGGAAAGTACTTTGCGGCTTGTTGCAATTATGTTTCTAGGTCTGGCTGAAACAGTTTCTTTTTTGCTTTTTAACCGCTTTCTCCCTCGGGCTCTGAGTTTGGGCGGAAAATGGCTTCTCTTTGTCCCCGACTGACTATGACCTATGGAAAATTACCAGTGTCTCTTTGCGATTTGGACTTCCTCTAATTATTGATGAAGAATTTTCTTTTTTTGGATTTGTGTTTTCCTTTCTGGATTGCCTTCGTTATTATACCTATGGAGTTGGAAAAGTGTTTCTCTACTGGTTTCTGAATTTTGCAGCTATACAACTTTAAGAACTTTGGACTCCTGATCTGCCTCACCAGCCCCACCCTAAAAACGCCATTTTACTGGCACGGATTTTAACAGCTAAACATGGCACAAGAAGAAACGCTGGCACGCCTTGAACAAAGAATGACTGCCCTTGAATCTGTTATACAAAATTTGGTATTAGAAATTAAGGCCCAGAGGGCAGAAAATGTCAACTTTAAAAAGGAATTATTGGACACTCGAAAACAAGTGCTTGAGAATACACAGAAGAATGAAGAATTGAAAGGGGGGCTGGAGGGGGCTAAGGGAGAGATTAAAAATGTTTCTAATGAGGTTGTGGAAATAAATGGGCATGTGACTAGGATAGATATGGAAAGCATGACATACTTTTTGAGATTTCAGAATGTTTCTGAGATGGATGGTGAATGTCTCCCTGATCTTATGAGTACAATTATTGCAGACTATTTACATAAACCTAAAGATGAGATCAGAGGGGACATTGACCTAGTCTACAGAATAAATTCTGCATATGCCAGGATGAATGAAGTACCCAGAGAGATACATGTAAAATTTGTTAGAAGGTCAACCAGAGAGGAAATCTTGAAGGCGCAAAGAGGGAGTCCTATGATTTACCAACAAAAGGAGGTTACCATCTTGAAGCAGATTCCAAGAAAGATTAGAGAAGCTAGAAGGAAATTTTCCTTCTTGTCTAAAACATTGTTTGATCATGGGATCTGGTTCAAGTGGGTGATACCCGAAGGGATGCTGGTGTTCTGGGAAGGAGGTAGAGTGAAGATTAAAACAGTTGCTGAGGCGGAAGCCTTTCTTAAAAAACATTCCTCTGTCCTGGGAGAAGATCCAGGGGGGGCAGGGGGAGCCATGGTCCCGTCCGCTGGGGGCCCGGGGGAGAAGGGGGAAGATACAATTGCCAAGAGACTTAGATCTAAAAAATAACTTTGCCCTTGGTTTTTTTTTGAGTAATATTGTATGATATTTGTAATCTGGATTTTTGTAATTGACTGACAGTATATAACTGAAAAATTTAGGAATATGTACTTGCTCCCAGCTTGTAGTGTTATGTGAAATGTTTCTTTTCTTTCTTTTTAATAATGTAACTTGAGGTACCGGAGGAGCCGACGACTTTGACGTGACTACTCTCAAAATTTCTATGTAACCCTTACCCTACCCCACAAAAAATGTAAACTCAATAAAACTTTTTCAATATAAAAAAAACCTCACTCTCCCTCGCAGCTGAAGCCCCGGCGATCCTTCCGATCTCCTCCGCTCAGCCCTCTACATTAAAGTGTATGGCGCCGACAGCCGTTGGCGAAGGGAGAACCCCCCGCAGCATGTTCCTCCTCACCTAGGTCGCGGAGGGGATCGCTCTCCCCACCGCCGTGAGGAGAAACGTCTCCTCCGAGCCGACCCTACGGGAGACCTCCGGTAACCGGAGTGTCTCGCCCCCGTGGGGGGGCAGAAAAGGCAACAAAACGGCGAGCGAGTCCAAGGCTCGCCCGTCGCCGCTGGAGCCGGAACCGGAAGCCCTTTATTTTTATTTTTGAACAAACACAAACAAATATAACAAAAAGCAAAAAACATAAACTCCATCTTCCATTACAAATTGTAGAAAATGTGTCAGTTGGTTACAATCTGTGCATCTCTTCCATAGTCATATTCATATCAAATCACATATTTTAGTTCAAATATATTTATATATATTACAATTATTATACCTCAACCTTCATTTGACTATCTTGTTTCCAGCCATTGATAAAATTTATTCCAAATTTCATAGAATTGTTCACTGTCTTGCTCTCTAATTTCAAATGTTAATTTACTCATCTCTGCACATTCCATAATTTTATAAATAATTTCTTGCTGTGATGGTAATTTGTCATTTCTCCAATTTTTTGCAAAGACGATTCTGGCGGCTGTCAAAATATTCACAATTAGGTATTTCAAATTTTTGTCAAGTGTTTCTAAAGTAAGTCCTAGCAGGAAGAGTTCGGGTTTGAAATCTATATGTTTTCCTGTTATTTTGTCCAACCATGTGTGGATCATACTCCAGTAATTTTTGGCCTCCGAGCAAGTCCACCACATATGGTAGTAAGTACCAGGCGTCTGATGACATTTCCAACATTTTTGAGATTTGTTCTTACTCATTTTTGAGATTCTTGAGGGTGATAAGTGCCACCTGTAGAACATCTTGTATAAGTTCTCTTTGTAGGCTGTTGACATCGTCATTTTGTAATTTTGTGTCCACAATGTTTGCCACTTATCTAAGTCGATCCCATGCCCGAAGTTTTTCCCCCATATTATCATTGTTTCTTTCACTTGCTCTTCCTGGAGTGTAAACTCTAGTAAGTAGGCATAGAGTTTTTTAATTATTTTTTCATCGACGCCTGTTAATATCTTGTCTAATTCCGTCATTTTGTCATAAACCCCTCCTTTTTTTTAATCTTCCTTGTATCTTGAATGTATCTGTGTGTATGTATACCAATTAATATCCATTCCTTCTTGTTTTAGTTCCTGAATAGTTTTAAGATCACCCCTTGAGTTTAATAGAGCCGAATATCTGATTGTTCGTTCCTTTTTGTGTATTATTGCGTACGTAAATGCTTCGGTAATTGATACCCAGACTGGTATTTTGAAATAATGCAGTTTCTTGATCTTCTCCCAGTTTACAATCAGAAAATCACTTACATAGTGCCTTCTGAAAATGCCATGTTTCCTGGTGGTTCGGTACCATAGAGCTGCGTGCCATCCTGATGGCAAATCATGTCCCTCTAATTTCAATAATCTAGTATTTCTTAGTGTAATCCAATCTTTAATCCACATCAGATTCGCAGCTTGATGATATAGTTCCCAATCAGGCAATCCCATACCTCCCCTTATTTTGGTATCTTGTAAAATTTTTAATTTTATTCTAGCTTTTTTACCTTGCCATATGAACTTTAAGACCATTTTCCTTAATTTTTCAAAAAAGTCCTTGCCCAATCTAATTGGGATTGTCTGGAATAAGTATAATACTTTAGGCAAAATATTCATTTTTATCGTGGCTATTCTCCCTAGTAATGATAGTTGTAAATTCTGCCATCTCGTAAGATCTACTTCTATTTGTTGTGTGAGTTTAGAGTAATTCTCCTTTTTAAGGGTGCTGCATCTCGACGTCAAAAAGATTCCTAGATATTTAAGCTTGTTTGTGATTTGAATTTTCAAGATTTCTGTTAATTCTTCTTTCTGTCTTCTTGTCATATTCTTTGTTAAGATTTGTGTCTTGTCTTTGTTTATTTTCAGACCTGTTGTTTTCCCATATTCCTCAATTTTCCCTATCAGTTTGGACGCGGTTTTAAGTGGTTCCTCGAGAATAAAAACTAGGTCGTCTGCAAAAGCTTGTAATTTATATTGTTCTTTCCTAATTGTCATTCCCTTTATTTCTTTGTCTTCTCTTATCTTTCTATTTAACACTTCTAGCATTAATACGAAAAGTAAAGGTGATAGTGGGCAACCTTGCCTTGTACCTCTTTTTATCTGGATGTTATCTGAAAGCTCTCCATTTATTATTATCCTGGCTGTTTGGTTGTGATATATAGTGCTTATAACATGTATAAAGTTTTGACCAAATTCCATTTGTTCTAGCTGATGCAACATAAACTTCCAATTCACGTTATCAAAGGCTTTTTGTGCATCAAGAAACATCAAAGCCATTTGTTTTTCAGGATGTGCTTCATAATATTCCAACGTATTCAAAATTATTCTCATGTTGTCTTTAATTTGTCTCTTTGGTAAAAATCCATTTTGATCTGGATGTATAAAATTGTTTAAGTATTTTTTGAGCCTTTCTGCTAGTATTGATGCAAATAACTTATAATCCGAGTTTAACAATGAAATTGGTCGGTAATTCTTTACCTGCAGGAGATCTGTTCCTTCCTTTGGTATCAGTGAAATATAGGCTTCTGACCAAGAATTCGGCATTTTACTACCAGACATAATTTCATTCATCAATTCTAATAAAGGAAGGGATAGTATTTCCTCCAAGATTTTATAAAACTCTCCTGGGAGGCCATCCGGTCCCGGGGCTTTCCCATTTTTTTGTCTTTTAATAGCTTCAGTTAGTTCCATCATCGTTATCTTTGCATTTAGTATATTTCTGCTGTCGTCCGCTATAACTGGGAGGTTTGCCTCTTGTAAGTAGTTTTTAACATCCTGTTCTAGAATGTTTTCTTTTTCGTATAATTTTATATAATATTCCTGAACAATTTTTTTTTCTCCTCATTTGAGTAATGCATTTGTCCTTGTTCATTTTTTAATTGTTGAATCTTCCTTGTCTCTCTCTCTTGCTTTAGTTTGTACGCCAACCATCTTCCAGGTTTATTTGCGTTTTCAAAATAATTCTGTTTTGCAGATCTTATCTTCTGAGCCAATTCTTCTTTTTCTGAAATATCCATTTTATGTTTAATTAGATCCATTTTCATTCTAATATATTTTCTCTGTGGTAGTTTCTGTAGTTCTTTTTCCTACCTACCTACCTACCCACCTCCCTACTTCCCTCCCTCCCTCCTGTATTTCTGTTCTCTCTCTATTCCTCTACCTACCTACCTACCTCCTGTATTTCTCCCCCCCTCTCTCTATCCATCTACCTACATACCTACTTGCCTACCTCCTGTGTTTCTCACCCTCTCTCTCTATCCCTCTACCTACCTACCTACCTACCTACCTGCCTGCCTGCCTGCCTGCCTGCCTCCTGTATTTCTCACCCTCTCTCTCTATCCCTCTACCTACCTACCTACCTACCTACCTGCCTGCCTGCCTGCCTGCCTGCCTGCCTGCCTGCCTCCTGTATTTCTCACCCTCTCTCTCTATCCCTCTACCTACCTACCTACCTACCTACCTACCTACCTACCTACCTACCTACCTACCTACCTACCTGCCTGCCTCCTGTATTTCTCCCCCTCTCTATCTCTCTACCTAACTATATACCTACCTACTGTATTTCTCCCTCTCTGTCTATCCCTCTACCTACCTACCTACCTACCTACCTACCTACCTACCCTCTTTATTTCTCCTTCTCTCTCTCTCTATACCTCTACCTACCTACCTACCTACCTACCCACCTACCTAATTACCTACCTTCCAGCCACCTGTATTTCTCACCCTCTCTCTCTATCCCTCTACCTACCTACCTAACTACCTACCTACCTCCTGTATTTCTCCCCCTGTCTATCCCTTTACCTAACTACCTACCTACCTCCTGTTCCCCCCCCTCTCTCTATCTCTCTACCTACCTACCTACCTACCCACCCACCTACCTACTTACCTACCTACCTCCTGTATTTCTCCTTCTCTCTCTTTATCCCTTTACATACCTACCTACCTCCTGTTTTTCTCCCTCTCTCTCTCTCTACCTACCTACCTACCTACCTACCTACCTTCTGTATTTCTCCCTCTCCCTCTATCCCTTTCCTTTCCTACCGACCTACCTACCTGCCTGCCTCCTGTATTTCTCACTCTCTCTCTATCCCTCTACCTACCTACCTACCCACCCACCTACCTACCTACCTACCTACCTACCTACCTACCTACCTACCTACCTACCTACCTCCTATATTTCTCCTTCTCTCTCTCTATCCCTCTACCTACCTACCTACCTCCTGTATTTTTCCGCCCCTCTCTCTATCCCTCTACCTACCTACCTACCTACCTACCTACCTACCTACCTACCTACCTACCTACCTACCTACCTACCTACCTACCTACTGTATTTCTCCCACTCTCTATGCCTCTACCTACCTCCCTGCCTCCTGTATTTCTGACCCTCTCTCTCTCTCTCTCCCTCTACCTACCTACCTACCTACCTACCTCCTGTATTTCTCCTCCTCTCTCTCTATCCCTCTACCTACCTACCCACCTACCTAACTACCTACCTAACTCTCTCCTGTATTTCTGACGCACTCTCTCTCTCCACCTACCTACCTCCCTCCCTCCCTCCCTCCCTACCTACCTACCTACCTACCTACCTACCTACCTCCCTCCTGTATTTCTCCCCCCTCTCTCTATTCCTCTACCTAACTAAATACCTACCTCCGGTTTTTATCCCTCTCTCTATCTCTCTACCTACCTACCCACCTACCTAACTACCTACCTTCCTGCCTGCTGTATTTCTGACGCTCTCTCTCCCCCTCTACCTACCTACCTACCTACCTACCTACCTCATGTATTTCTCCCCCCTCTCTCTATCCCCCTACCTACCTACCTACCTCCTATATTTCTCCCTCTCTCTCTCTATCCCGCTACCTACCTACCTACCTACCTACCTACCTACCTACCTACTTACCCACCTACCTAACTACCTACCTTCCTGCCTCCTGTATTTCTCACCCTCTCTCTCTATCCCTCTACCTACCTACCTACCCACCTACCTACCTACCTTCCTGCCTGCCTCCTGTATTTCTCACCCTCTCTCTGTATCCCTCTTCCTACCTACCTACCCACCCACCTACCTAACTACCTACCTTCCTGCCTCCTGTATTTCTCACCCTCTCTCTCTCTCCCTCTACCTACCTACCTACCACCTGTATTTCTCCCCCCTCTCTCTATCCCTCTACCTAACTACCTCCCTCCCTCCTCTTTTTCTCCTTCTCTCTCTCTATCTCTCTACCTACCTACCTACCCACCCACCTACCTACCTATCTCCTGTATTTCTCCCTCTCTCAAGTGCTGGAGAATTCACAGAAGACTGAGGAGCTGGAAGGGGGGCTGGCTGGGGCAAAGGGAGAACTTTAAAATGTCAACATTGAAATTGCAGATTTGTCTGGTCATATGTCTAGGATGGATTTTGAAAGGATGTCATATTTTTTAAGATTTTAGAATATTTCTGAAGAATCTGGTGAATGCCTTCCTGATCTCATGAGTACAATTTTAGCAGACTATTTACAGAAACCTAAAGATGAGATCAGGGGGGACATTGACCTAGTCTACAGAATAAATTCAGCATATGCCAGGATAAATGAAGTACCCAGAGAGATACATATTAAATTTGTTAGAAGGTCAACCAGAGAGGGAATTTTGAAGGCGCAGAGAGGGGGGCCGTTAATTTACCAACAAAAGGAAGTCACCATCTTGAAGCAGACCCCAAAAAAGATTAGGGAGGTGAGAAGGAGGTATTTCTTCTTATCCAGAAAATTGTTTGACCACGGGATCTGGTTTAAGTGGGCGATGCCGGAAGGGATGTTGGTGTTCTGGGATGAAGGAAGAGTAAGGATTAAAACAGTTGCTGAGGCGGAAGCCTTTCTTAAAAAACATTCCTCTATCCTGGGGGAAGATCCAGGGGGGACGGAGGGGGCCACGGCCCCGCCCGCTGGGGGCCAGGGAGGAGAAAAAGAAGATACAATTGCCAAGAGACTTAGATCGAAAAAATAACTTTGCTTTTTTTTAATTATTATTAATATTGTATAACCTTATGTCTGGATGTTTGTACACGACTGCTAGCATAGAATGGAGAATTTAGGAATCTTGTACTTATTTTCACCTTGTAGTACTTTTGGAAAAATGTTCTTTTAATGTTTTATTATGAAGCCCTAGAAGGGCCAATGATCCCGACACGAAAGTTCTTAATATGTTTCTGTATCCCTTACCCTACCCTTTTCGAAAATGGTAAAAACCAATAAAACTTTTTCAATATAAAAAAAATAGTTCTCACAAAACCACAAGGTTCAGCTAAAGTTCAGTTAGAGACACGTATGGCTTAAGACAAAAGGAGAAGTAAAAGACCCCAACTCCTTACAAGGTTTGTTCCTCAAGGTAACCAATATTTGTTTAAGTTTTTCCGGGTTCAAAACTGCTTTTTGAAAGATATATAAGAATCTGCTTTTTCTATGGATCTTCGTCCGGGTGTTAGCAAAACTTATTTCTGCTTGGACCTTTGGCCAAAAATAAACGGCTTATCTCAAACTCATTCTCCGAGTCTCCTGATTTTCTGCAACAATTAGGCAATTTCTCATTAGGCATTTCTTATTTGCAGCCATCTTTTTTGCTTTCTTTATCTGCTTCTGAACTTTGCCCGCATTACTGTCCTCCCTTCAGCTTTTCGTCATAAATCACATTAACCAATGAGAGATGGTAGTTTAGACATGCGCATTCACAGGCCAGCTTGAGTTTCCTTTCCGACCACAGGTATGTTTGGAATGCTCCTCTCTATGGCAGTTTGATAGTAGTCATAGAGATGCCTTACAAACTGACACCTGGCCTATGCTCCTATTAGAGATATCTTATGAGACAGTATATTATAGTGCTTGCTTTAAACCTGCAGACTAACGAATTATTTGTACCCATATTGTGTAAAACTTATAAAATGCAGTATAATAAGTTTTGAGATATTTTTGAACACAAAGCGTCTGGGAAATTAAGAAATAAAGAACTGAAAGTTGTAGAAGGTAGGAGATTTCAGATGAGCGCATTGAAAATGTGCCAACTATAGGATGGTACTGGGAAATGAGGAACTAAAAGTAACAAGTGTCTGAGAGCTTCAAATGTACACGGGTGTATGTGGAGACTGTCTGTCAGTAAGACAGAGCAAGGAAGTAAGTTGTGAAATGCGTGCAGCAAAGTATAAAACGAATGTCTTGGGAAGAGTTCAGGGCCACTGGCCATAGCTAATTCTTGCTGGATTCAGCTATGTCAGTGAACCTTATTGCAATAAGTTGCTAATCTAAGTAATGCTATGTTTGCTATTCATGTTCAAAATTGCTCATGAAACAATAAACCTCTGATCTTAAAGAAAGATTTATTACTTGTGGTTGCTTCTGGCTTCTCTTTGTTTTTTATCAGGATATTTTTACGACAGATGGTGCTGTGACTCGGATGAAACAGAAGCTGGAAGAGACCTGCTGTCCAACTGGGATTCTGACCAATTCTGGTTTGATGTTGTAGGTGACCAGCCCGCTTTCAATCAAATGCTCAGGCTTTACTTTGGAACAGAGGTGAGCCATTTGGTCCTTTGGTGGGCTGCAGTTAGTTAGATAGGGTGGGTGAATTAGAGAGGGTGGGTCCTGTCCAAAAAACTTTTTGGCAAGGGAAGGGTCACAACTGGACTTTCAGAAAGGGACAGGCCTGTGTCTTTCCCGGCATATTTCATTGGCAAAACAGTCCAGGGCTGGGACCCAGTGGAATATCATCCCCACTGAGAACTGGCCATTCTCTTGTGGGAGGGTGGTGTCCTCAGTTGGTCTGGGTCATGCCCGAGGAGTGTTGCTCTAAGGTACTGTGAGTGTATGCTCAGGTGTGGAAGCTCCCCATTAGCCAGGAGGGAGTATTGGGGAGTATTCTGTGTTTATTTGTACCACACTTATTTGCCCTTGGGCTTTTTGAAATCTCCTTCGCTGCCTTGGCAGCAAACCCTACCCATTTATTTGTCCTTGGCCTTCTCCCTCCCCCCCCCCACCCCCGAAGTTCATTTGGCCTTGGCCTTCCTGAAGTTATATTCTACATATTAATTTTATGTGTCTATATTGCGATTGTATATGTGTCTGGACTTGCTGCTATTGTTACCCCTGCAACTTTGTTGGTGTTTTTAGACACTATGTATGTGTTTGCATTGAGAGAGTGATAGTGGTCTTGAATCCTTTATTGTATGAGCTGGGTGGGTCCTTATTCACCCTGCCTTTTTCCTTGGTGGTCATGTGTAGATTTTGTGCTTGTCATGCTGATCATGCTGAGTGTGTTTCTTTTGATGGCTCCTGTGATGAGATTTCTGAACATGTGCCTCTGGATTATTTTGCTTCAACTTTTCTCCTGATGAAGACTATGCCTCAATGTACTTGGCCTTTCTGTCTTTTTCTCATTATCTATCATCTCTCTGTTGACTCCCTTACTTAATTGGAGAAAACTTAACCTTGCTGCTAGGATTGAGTTTTCCATTCCTTCTTTTCTCTGAATTGCTATTTTTCATCCTGCGTGCTTTTCCTTCAGCACTATGATTTTTTTTTTACCCGACCCTGTTTTTCCCTTTCTGTCTTTCCTTGCTCTCAAATCATTATTAGTATCTTTTAGCATGCTTTCATAAGTGTCTATATCCCAACTTAATTACTTCCTGCCATGTCTCCCCTTTTTCCTGTAGATAAGGGTCAGCTTGTTTGCTGGAAGGGTGCGCTGTTTTACTTCCTGTACCTGCTACCTTTCCCGTAGATAAGGGTCGGCTCTCTTGCCGAGGTGGCACGTCTTTTTCCTTATTTTTTCTTTGGGAAGGAATTGATCTTTTCCATACATAAGGACTGCCTGTGTTGGCAGGATTCAATTGCCTTCCATTTCCCTGAGATGGCTGGTTCCCTGGGCTGCCTTATTGGAGGAAAACAAACAGAGATGGCAAAAACAAAGAAAAGAAGAAGAAAAAGAAGGAGAAGGAGAGGGAGGGGGAGGGGAGGAGGAGGAGGAAAATGAAACCTAATGCGGAGTACCTGTCCTTAGACCGACCAGCAGATACTGATGGGAATGCACTGAGATCCAGTTTTGTTCTGTTCTGATAGTTTTTGTTAGAGTTGAGGATCCAGAATGCCCAGCAACCATTTTCGTTGAGCTGTTGGAATTAGAGAAACAAGATGCGGAGACCATATGTTCTGCAGCGGTGGGAAGCTTACGTAAAGTTGGGTTTACCACCGAATATCTGCAGAAGAATTTAATCGCTTTCTGCTCCGATGGTGGCAACGTTATGCTTGGGAGAAAATCTGGAGTCAGCACCAGAATAGCTCAAGACTTCCGAAACATTGTAATCTGGCATTGCTTGAACCACTGCCTCCAACTTGTGCTGGATGATGCAATAAAAGAAATAAAACAACCACTTCAAGATCTTCCTTGATAAAATACACACCACTTTCCAGAAATCCTGCAAGAGCCAGAATGACCTTTTCCAAATCTCTGAACAATTGGACATTGAAATTGTGAAGATTGGCACAGTTATGGGACCAAGATGGGCTGCCTGTATTTTAAGGGCAACCATGGCTGTGTGGCGTACTTATCCAGTGCTACATCAGTTTTTTCTGGGCAATGAAAGATTCCCGGACATGGCTTCCCGTTTTGAAAATCTAAATTTTTTGAAGGATTTGGCCCTCACGATCGATATTCTAAATGAGATTTCTCTTCTGTCAAATGCCCTGCAGGGGAGAAACACAGATATCATCAAGGCCGCAAAATTAGTATTGCGAACAATTAAAGCATTTGAAGTGCTTAGACAAGGAAAGGACACATATGAAAAAAAAAACATTGATGCAATGCTAGCTACACAAGCCTTCAAAAACATAAAATTAGCTTCAAATCAACGATTTGTTGCCCTTCCTCGCGAAAAGCTTTTGTCAAGCATCATCACCAATTTGAAGAAAAGGCTGATGGATTGCAACCATCTAATAACAGGTAGCCACAAACAAGTTACACTTTATCACATATTTGGAGCCCGGATTACTGGAACATTGAAGATGTAGTCGTTCCATGGGCAGAAGCAGAGGCAACATTGGTTGAATTTGGTGAAATTTTTAATTACGAAATTAATTTGAACGACTACAGAGATTTTTGGGAAAATGTGCTCAAAAATCCAAACAAGTACAAAATTACTGGCGGTATCAGAAAAGCTAGAGATATTGTCAGCACAATTGCTGTTAGTTCAGCAGAAGCGGAAAGGGGGTTCTCAAAAATGAATCTCATATGTTCAGAGCAAAGAACCCACCTAATTGTTCCAAACATAAGTAATCTGATGATGATAAGTGTTGTTGGCATGCCTGTTGAGAGATGGGACCCAATTCCTGCAGTGAAAATGTGGCTCAAAGCGCACCATCACACAGCTGATGATCCATGAGTAAAGACCAAGAAAACTGCAACTGAGGAGTCTGGAAGCCTAAGAACAATCTGGAAATATCTTCAACCAGAAAACCAATAACACAAGTAAGTACTTGAGTGTATCTCTTTCATTGTGTTATTCTTATGTAAGGTGTAAGTGCATGCAAGGCCATTCATTGGAGCAAGTGTGGTTTAGTGGTGCAGAAGACTGGCAAGGCAGTCATCTTCCCTCTATAAGTAGCTGTCTTTATTGTTTTGTGTGCTGGTTTCATCCTTACTGTAGTGCATGCAAATTGAAGAGTTCATTTCTGTGTCTCTTCTTTGTGCAGGCCATTCATTGGAGCAAGCGGAAACTGAGGGTTTTTTTAGGGTTTTTTTTTACTCCGACTTTTTAGGGGTCCCAGGGAGGAGGGAGGGTTCTTTGGGATAAGAGAAGTGGGTGAGGGAAACAACCCACGAAGAAATATCTCCAGGCCGGCCCACGGTCTCGACGGAGAGGCTGTAGGGTCTGATATTGGGAGGGAGGCTAGGGTCCAAATTTCAGAGGGCTACACCATCAGGACAGTCTGGGGGAGGGGTAGATATGGCGGGAGCCGGAGACCATATCATGTGCTGGGAGGGCGCACCCGCTGTTTGCAAGCAGTTGCGCACTCCAATCTCCAGAGCTGCTCCTGCAACCCAGGTGGTCAGGGATCTCAGAGCCGGGGCCCCAGGCTGATGCTATGTAACGCCAGGTCCGTGATCAACAAAGCCCCCCTCATCCACGACTTAGTGTCGGAGGGGGAGCTGGACCTGGTGGGCATCACGGAGACCTGGCTGGGCCATGAGGGGGGAGTACCCCTCGTGGAAATGTGCCCGCCAGGTTACCGGGCATTTCATCAGCCACGGGCCCAAGGCAGGGGGGGTGGGGGGGGTTGTTATTAAGGAAAGTCTTGAGCCAAGGGAGACCACTGTTCCGCAGACAACCGGTTGTGAGTCCCTCTATGTGAGGTGGGGTCATGGGAGGCAGTTGGGCTTGCTGATAGTGTACCTGGCTCCCCGCTACGTATCAGCAGCCCTACCCGAGCTCCTCGAGGTGATCGCCGAGGTGGCGGTTGACACCCCCAGGCTTTTAGTCATGGGGGATTTCAACCTGCCATCGGTAGGCGTAACCTCTGAGGCGGCCCGGGAGTTCATGGCCTCCATGACGGCCATGGACATGACCCAAGTAATTTATGGCCCCACACACATCGGGGGACACACACTGGATCTAGTTTTTGCCTCCGGCCAGTGGACGAGTGATCTTTGAGTAGGGGAATTAGTCACTGAACCCCTGTCATGGTCAGATCACTCTCTCCTCCGCCTCGACTTTCCAACCGCTGCACTCCACCACGGGGAGGTGGAACCACAAGTACCAAGATGGTTCCACCCCAGGCGCCTGATGGACCCAGAGAGGTTCTTGGGCCAATCCCTGAATCCCTGGCCCACGACTCAACTGAGGACCTAGCAACCACCTGGAATAGGGCGGCTGCGGGGGCCCTGGACCGAGTCACGCCTTTGCGGCCTCTCACGCGGCGTCGATCTACCTTGGCTCCTTGGTTTTCCGAGGAGCTGAGGGAAATGAAACGCCAGAAGATCCAAGGAGAGAGCATTTGGAGGTCCACTCGAGCCGAATCTGACCGAACACGGGTAAGGTCGCATTTGCGGACCTACCTTGTGGCGATGAAAACGGCAAAGCGGGATTATCTCGCTGCCCTCATCGCATCCGCAGATAACCGCCCTGCCGGCCTGTTTAGAGTGACCCGCTCCCTCCTTCACCAGAGGCCGCGGGAAGCTCCTTTGCAGGGCCATGCAGAGGAATTTGGATGTTATCTGCAGGATAAAATCGCGCAGATCCGGGGCGAGTTAACCTCCAATTGGGTTACTCCAGACGGGACGACAGAGATAGGTCTTGAGACCGTTATTTGGGATGAGTTTGACCCTGTGACTCCTGACGGCATGGACAGGATACTGGGGCAGCTGAATGCCACCACATGTTTATTGGACCCGTGTCCCTGCTGGCTAATACTGGCCTCCCAGGAGGTGACACGAGGCTGGCTCCAGAGAATCGTTAACGTGTCTTTGGGTGAGGGATTCTTGCCAACCGTTTTGAAAGAGGCGGTGGTGAGGCCCCTCCTCAAGAAGCCCTCCCTGGATCCAGCTTTGTTATCTAATTATTGTCCGGTCTCCAACCTTCCCTTTTTGGCGAAGGTTGTTGAGAGTGTGGTGGCACAACAGTTCCCCCAGCACCTGGAGGAAACTGCCTATCTGGACTCGCGCCAGTCCGGCTTCTGACCTGGGTACAGCACGGAGATGGCATTGGTCGCGTTGGTAGATGATCTCTGGAGGGCCCGGGATAGGGGTTGTTCCTCTATCCTGGTCCTGTTAGATCTCTCAGCGGCTTTCGATACCATCGACCATGGTATCCTATTGCACCGGCTGGGGGGGTTGGGATTGGGAGGCACCATTTTACGGTGGTTCTCCTCCTTCCTCTCCGACTGGTCGCAATCGGTGTTGGCAGGAGGGCAGAGGTTGACGCCGAGGCCCCTTACATGTGGGGTGCCTCAGGGGTCGGTCCTCTCGCCCCTCCTGTTCAACATCTACATGAAGCCACTGGGTGAGATCATCCGTGGTTTTGGGGTAGAGTTCCATCTGTACGCTGACGACACTCAGCTGTACATCTCTACCCCAAACCACCCCAACGATGCCGCCGAAGTGATGTCCCGGTGTTTGGAGGCCATGCGAGTCTGGATGGGGAGGAACGGGCTCCGACTCAACCCATCCAAGACTGAGTGGCTGTGGTTTCCGGCGCCACGACACAGCCCGTTGACTCCATCTCTGGCTATCGGGGGCGAGCAGAAAGGGCTCGCAACTTGGATCGTGACACCCTACGCACGGTCACTCAAGCTCTGGTCATGTCCCGCCTGGACTACTGTAACGCTCTCTACATGGGGCTTCCCTTGAGGTGCACCCGGAGGCTCCAGTTAGTCCAGAATGCGGCCACGCGGGGGATTCTGGGAGTTTCAAGATACTCCCATGTAACACCTCTCCTGCGCCAGCTGCACTGGCTGCCTGTGGCCTTCCGGGTGCATTTCAAGGTCTTAGTGACTCCATGGCATGGGACCTGGCTGCTTACAGGACCGCCTCCTACCACATACCTCCACCCGACCAGTCCGCTCCCACAGGGAGGGCCTCCTTAGGGTGCCGTCCGCCGGGCAATGCCGGCTGGTGACCCCCAGAGGAAGAGCCTTCTCTGTGGCAGGCCCCGCCCTCTGGAACGACCTGCCTCCCGACCTCCGCACAATCACAGACCTTCGCCTCTTCCGCCGGGCATTAAAAACATTAAAAACATACTTCTTTCTGAGAGCGCAAAGAGGAGGGCCCTTGATGTATCAGCAGAATGAGATAGTCATATTAAAGCAAATCCCGAAAAAAATCTGAGATATAAGAAGGAAATACTCCTTCTTATCCAAAAAATTACACACAAAAGGGGGTTTGGTTTAAATGGTTGATGCCTGAAGGAATGTTGGTGTTCTGGGAGGGAGGAAGAGTTAGAATGAAAACAGTAGATGAGGCCCAGGCCTTTCTTAAAAAGCACTCCTCAATCCTAGATGACGATGATATGGGAATGGGAGGGGCCACGGCTCTGCCTACTGGTGGGGTGGAAGAAGAAGAAACAATAGCAAAGAGACTCAGATCACAAAAATGATTTTTTTTTCTTTTTTCTTTTATATATGGTAATTCCTGTTAAGGATGTTTATAGAAACAAAATAATTGAATGTATGGAATTTTAGATTATGAAATTCGCGATTTGAAATGTATGTACCTCTTCCTATTTTTTTTCATTCTTTAATGGAATCGATATTGTAAGAAGACTCGGTTGCGGCCACCAGCACTGATATGGAAGCTCTAAAATATTGTTAAAAATATCCTATTTACCCCTTTCCTTTTATAAAATTGTAAAACAAATAAAATTACTTTACAAAAAAAAAAAAACATACTTCTTTCGTGCGGCCGGCCTGGCATAGCTGATGTAGCTATGTGACTATTTTAACTGGGTTTTAAATCATGCTTTTAGCACGGGTTAACCTTAGCCCCACCTCGAGTCCCTTCGGGGAGAGAGAGCGGGTTATAAATAAAAATTATTATTATTTAATACTAGTTTTAATTTTTTGGATTGTTGTATTTTTTTATATTTTATCATTCCTGTGCACCGCCCCGAGTCCCATGTTCGGGAAAGGGGGCAGTATATAAAACTAATAAATATAATAAATATAAGTGTGATGTAGAAGACCAGCAAGGCAATCATCATACCTCCTTTAACTAGCTGTCTTTATTGTTTTGTGTGCTTGTTTCATCCTAATGCAGTGCATGCAATTGAAGAGTTCATTTCTGTGTCTCTTCTTTGTGCAGGCCATTCATTGGAGTCAGTGATATTGAAGACTGGCAAGGACAGCCATCTTCCTTCTCTAAGTAGCTCTTTTATTGTTTTGTGTACTTATTTTAATCTTATTTAAGTAGTAAGTGCACAAAATAATAAATTTCCTTTTTTATATGTTTTTGTAGATCATCCATTGGGGCAAAGAATTTAGTGACATCGTCTTGGCCACTCCCGCCCTGTCACATGACTGCCAAGCCACTCCCACCTGGTCACATGACTGCCAAGCCACTCCCACTCAGTCACATGGCCAGCAAGCCACTCCCACAAAGCAGGCCACACCTACAGAAGAGTTTCTAAAAAAATTTGAAACCCACCACTGGTATAATGTAACCAGTCCAGTGATGGGTTACTACCAGTTTGCACTGGTTTGGGCGAACCGGTAGTGGAAAATGCGCCTGGGTCGCTGAACTGATAGGAACGGCAAGCTCACCACGCCCCTGAATTGGTTGCCTGGTCGCCGCAGCATGTTTTTTGACATTTTTAATGTTCTGCGCATGTGCAGACCTATTTATTGGCAACTGCGAATGCACGCAGAGTGTGCGCAAATCACACGCAAATCATGCACACTGAACCAGCAATAATGCTGGTAGAAACCCACCCCTGAACCAGTCATTCTGGTTCCATAGTGCATGGAACTCCTTATGTTTAATTTAATGGCTGGGCTCAGCAAATGACAACACCTTAGTAGGGACAGGCCTGGTTAGTATTTGAATGGGAGACCAGTGGAGAAAACCATGATTGTAAACTAAATGGGGAAGTTGACAAAAATGTTTGCTCTCTGGAAGAAGGTAATGAAAGTTTCATAGATATGTTCATGAAGAAGGGATAATTGAAACTGCCAAGGGTGGAAACTAAGATTCGGAGACCAGACCAGATCATGATCAAAACATGGTGCAGCTCCCCTCCATATCCAGATTTTTTTTTAAAACCAGCAAGAATTTCATTATTATGTAAAAATGGAAGAACGAGAGGCAAGATTTGAACCCCAACATGGATTGCTAGGTTTTGCAATAGCTGATTATCTTTCTACTAAGAGTGTCTTGTGTTAGTAATAAAAGACACTTTCTACCCAAGCCTTAACTTAGGCTCCTCTACTACTAGCTCCAGAGTGTTGCTTGAGTTTCTAGAGACAATTATTGTTGTGTCCTGAGTGTCCTATGATCTTGACTCATAGGAGATTACTTGATTACTTGTGACTCTTAGGCAAGTAAGTTGCCATTCTTGCAACAGTGGAGAGAAAGACAAACACTCCAGCAATTTTCTCTGTCATTGCTTCATTTAAACAAAGCTTTTTTCTGGGTAAAGGATTAAGCTTAAAGAAGTGTGCCTTTTAGCCTTAAAGTTTCACAGATGCTTGAAGGGCATAAAAATATTCTACATTTGGAGGACTAAAATACAGATAAAATACAGATAAAACCAACAAGGATTAATGATAAAAAAAATCTGAATTAATGGTTAAACACACACATAGGTCTGCTGCCATCCATCAAAGTCTTTGTAAGAATGGCACCTACAACATAATGCTCTATTTGTATTTTTGTACAGGTAATCCTTGACTTACAACAGTTCATTTAGTGACCATTCAAAGTAAAAATGGCACTGAAAAAAGTGACTTAGAACCGTTTTTCTCACGACCGTTGCAGCATCCCCACGGTCATGTGATCAAAATTCAGATGATTGACAACCGTCTCACATTTATGATGGTTGTAGTCTCCCAGAGTCATGTGATCAATCCCCTTTTGCAAACTTCTGACAAGCAAAGTCAATGGGGAGGCCAAATTCACTTAATAGCCGTGTTACTAACTTAACAACTGCAGTGATTCACTTAACAAATGTGGCAAGAAAAGTCATGAAATGGGGCAAAACTCACTTAATAAATTTCTCACTTAGCAACATAAATTTTGGGCTCAATTGTGATTGTAAGTCGAGGCGAGGCCGGGCGAGGCGAGGCGAGGTCGAGCGAGGCGAGGCGAGACGGAGCATGACAAAGAGTGGCTGGGAGGGGAGGAGTGAGGCAGGGCCGGGCATGACCACATGATTGATGTCAAGTTGGCCATGCCCATCCAGTCACATGACCATCCAGCCATGCCTACCCAGCCAGTCATTAGGGCAGAGAACTGGTTTGAATCCCACCACTGCCTGGTATCCTTTAGAAATCTTAACATGGCAGCTATGCATTTCCAACCAGCATAGCCAACATCCATGGTGGCTGTGTATTCTGGCAGCTGCTATCCCAACACATCTTGAGGACACCAAGCTTCAGAATAATGCTTGTGTTTCTGATTGGCACTAGAAAATCTCACAAGATTTGCATATTGTTAACTAGCTGTACCCACCACGCGTTGTTGTGGCCAAGTTTGGTTAAATGAAAAAGTTTCCCCTCATAGACCCTCTCTGTGACCCCCTTCCTTCTCTGCCTCAGTTTCCCCTCCCTCTCCCTCCCTCTCTTACTCTACCTACCTACCTACCTACCTACCTACCTACCTACCTACCTACCTACCGTATTTCTCCCCCAATCTCCATCTATCCCTCTACCTATCTACCTACCTACTTCATTTTTACTCTCTCTCTATCCCTCTACCTACCTACCTACTGTATTTCTCCCCCTCTCTCTCTCTCACTCTCTACCTACCTACCTACTGTATTTCTCCCTCTCTCTCTATCACTCTACCTACCTACTGTATTTCTCCCTCTACCTCTCTATCCCTCTACCTACCTACCTGGAATTAAGAACTATCCCTGACTTACGCACCTTCCGCCGTGCTCTCAAAACCTTTTTTTCCCAAAAAGTCGGGCTGGCATAAAAATGAATTTTAAATTACGAATTTTTATTAATTTAATCGGAGTTGTTTGGTTTTTTAATTTTCAGGCCAAATTGTTTAATATGTTTTTTAAAAACTTTTTAAACTTTTGTATATCTGTTTTACCTTGGCTGTACACCACCCTGAGTCCTTCGGGAGTAGGGTGGTATAAAAAACTAATAAAACCTAAACCTAAACCTAAACCTAAACCTAAACCTAAACCTAAACCTAAACCTAAACCTAAACCTAAACCTAAACCTAAACCTAAACCTAAACCTAAACCTAAACCTAAACCTAAACCTAAACCTAAACCTAAACCTAAACCTAAACCTAAACCTAAACCTAAACCTAAACCTAAACCTAAACCTAAACCTAAACCTACCTACCTACCTACCTACCTACTGTATTTCTCCCTCTCCCTCTCTATCCCTCTACCTACCTACCTACCTACCTACCTACCTACCTACCTACTGTATTTATCCCTCTATCTCTCTACCTACCTACCTACTGTATTTCTCCCTCTCCCTCTCTCCCCCTACCTGCCTACCTACCTACCTACCTACTATATTTCTTCCTCTCCCTCTACCTACCTACCTACCTACCTACTGTATTTCTCCCTCTCCCTCTCTCCCTCTAATTTAATTTAATTTAATTTAATATTTAAATTTCTATACCGCCCTTCTCCCTTCCAGGACTCAGGGCGGTGTACAGGCAGCAGTAAAATCATGAATAAAAACATAGAAAGCAATTAAAAACCTATTAAAAATACATTAAATAATGAATAGCCTGTCTAAAACCTGTTAAAATCCCTACTAAAACCATATAAAACTAAAGCGTTTAAAAGTATGCCAGTTTAGAAACTATGCCAGGCTGGCCGCTAGAAACAGATGGGTCTTCAAAGCCCGACGGAAAAGGCGCAGGTCTGTGATCGTACGAAGGTCAGGGGGTCGGTCATTCCAGAGGGCGGGGGCTGCCACAGAGAAGGCTCTCCCCCTGGGGGTCGCCAGTCGACATTGCCTGGCCGACAGCACCCTGAGGAGGCCCTCTCTGTGGGAGCGAACTGGACGGTGGGAGGCATTTGGTAGCAGGAGGCGGTCTTGCAGATAGCCAGGTCCCTTGCCATGGAGCGCTTTAAAGGTGGTTACTAATACCTTGAAGCGCACCCGGAAAGCCGCAGGCAGCCAGTGCAGCTCATGCAGGAGAGGTGTCACGTGGGAGCATCTAGACGCTCCCAGAATCCCCCGCGCGGCCGCATTCTGAACTAGCTGGAGCCTCCGGGTGCACCTCAAAGGAAGCCCCATGTAGAGAGCATTACAATAGTCCGGGCGGGAGATGACGAGGGCTTGAGTGACCGTGCGTAAAGCGTCACGATCCAGAAAGGGATGCAACTGGCGTATCAGACGGACCTGATAAAAAGCCCCCCTGGCCACGGCCATCATGTGATCTTCTAGAGACAGCCAAGAATCCAGGAGGACACCCAAGTTGCGAGCCCTCTCTGTAGGGGCCAATGACTCGCCCCCAATAGCCAGAGATGGTACCAACTGGCTATATCGTGACGCCAGAAGCCACAGCCACCCGGTCTTGGATGGGTTGAGTGGGAGCCTGTTTCTCCCCATCCAGACTCGCATGGCCTCCAGACACCGGGACATCACTTCAACGGCATCGTTGGGGTGGTCCGGGGTAGGGATGTACAGCTGAGTATCATCAGCGTACTGGTGGAACTCTACCCCGAAATCACGGATGATCTCGCCCAGAGGCTTCATGTAGATGTTAAACAGGAGAGGCGAGAGGACCGACCCCTGTGGTACCCCACATGAGAGGCACCTCGACGTCGACCTCTGCCCTCCTGCCAGCACAAATTGCGACCAGTCGGAGAGGTAGAAGGAGAACCACCATAGAACGGTGCCCCCCACCCCCAGCTCCTCCAGCCGGTGCAACAAGATACCATGGCCGATGGTATCGAAAGCCGCTGAGAGGTCTAACAGGACCAGGATAGAGGAACAACCCCTATCCCGAGCCCTCCAGAGATCATCCACCAGCGCGACCAATGCTGTCTCTGTGCTGTGCCCAGGCCGTCATGGAGGCCATGAACTCCTGTGCCATCTCAGATGCTTTGCCTATCAACGGCAGGTTGAAATCCCCCATGACTATCAGCCTAGGGGTGTCAACCGCCATCTCGGCTATCACATTGAGAAGCTCGGGTAGGGCTGCTGATACGTAGCGGGGAGCCAGGTACACAATCAGCAAGCCCAACTGCCTCCCATGACCCCACTTCACACATAGAGATTCGCAGCCGGCTGTCTGCGGTACAGTGGTCTCCCTCGGATCCAGAGCCTCCTTTATAACAACCTCCACCCCCCCACCCTGACCCTGGGCTCGTGGCTGGTGAAATGCACGGTAACCTGTTGGGCACATCTCAATGAGGGGCACCCCTCCCTCTTGGCCCAACCAGGTCTCCGTAATACCCGCCAGGTCCGCTCCCCCCTCCAAAACCAGATCGTGAATGAGGGGGTCTTTATTAACCACGGACCTGGCGTTACACAACACCAGCCGAAGGCCCAGGCCCTGAGATCCTAAACCCCCTGGGTCGCAAGAAGGGCGATGAGGGCCGGAGCGTGCCACCGCTTGCACAGTGGGTGCACCCTCCCCTTGTATGATATGGCCCTCGGCTCCCGCCATACCTGCTCCTCCCACACACAGTCTGGATGCAATAGCCCTTTATTGGACTGATTCCAACCCTCCCCCCCAATTCTAGACCCTACACCCTCCCCCTCGGGACTGCTAGCCGGCCTGGAGACATTCCCCGGTGGGTTTTCCCCCTCACCCACCATCCTAATCTTAGTTTGTATACCCTCCCCCTCCCTGGAACCCCTTAAGACGTAAAGTAAAAATTTAAAGTAAAGTAAAAATCTACCTACCTACCTACCTACCACCTGTATTTCTCCTTCTCTCTATCTCTCTCTACCTACCTACCTACCTACCTACCTACGTACCTACCTACCTACCTAGAGAGAGAGGAGAGAGAGGCCGCTGACTCGGCAGCGGCCTTGTGGGGGGGAGTTGGCAGCGGGGGCAGCGAGAGAGAGGCCGCTGACTTGGCAGAGGTTTGGGGGGGGAGTTGGAGGCGCGGGCAGCGGCGGAGGAGAGAGAGGCCTCTGAGGAGGCGACCATTGCGGATATGATGCAGACCTCTCCACCGCTCGTGCAAGTGATGTGAGCTGAAAAGCAGCTGGGTGGGAGGGGCCGCGAAGGGGAGGGGGGCGAGTGAGCGAGTGAGGAAAACACACAGAAGAGCTGCAGTTTTACATTTGTGTGGCGTGTACCTGGCACCAGTGTGTCATCCACACAATCTGTACGTATCATTGGTGCTGCACTTGTAAGGAACGTTGTGTGAAAATTTGGTGGCGATTGGTGCAGTAGTTTCTGAGATTAGCGGTTTTGAACAAACTCATAGTTACATTTTTATTTATATAGATAAAGAAAAAGCAAAAAAGTACACTTCAAGTATAATCTCAGTCTTAGGTTTTTTTACTCTCTTCATAAATGTATTGCTGCAATCTATGATGGCTCCTTATGTATACCCCACTAATTTTTATCTGGATCAGGCTGGAAGACTTTTTCCATCAACCTGCTAAGAGTTACTCCATGCTGTTTCTCTCTAATCTTTCTGCAGGTTATAAATCCCTCATCAGGACCCAGATTTTTGGTTTGGCTGCCACTATGGCATGTCAGAGTTTGTTGCAGCAATCACATCCAGAAAGCACACACGGGTAACTGATTCAGCAGGATTCATTAACTTCTCTTTATATATAATATAACACATGAAGTAAATATACAATACCAAAAGCAGGTTTTCCAACGTGGTAGCAAATACAAGCAAACACAGGCAGAGGAGAGAACAGTTTCAGTTCAGAGCAGCAGACCAGTTTAGAGCTAAGCACAGACTCAGAGCTACAGAGCTAAGCCATGCCCAGGCTCCTTGTTGTCTGAATCAGCATGAGGTAGCAGGCCTAGGCCTGAAACATTGGTCATGTAAACTTTGGTCAAGAAGTAAGAGTGCCAGATATGCTCAATATACTGCTGTACTTGCAAAAAGGTCCTGCCTCAGACAGCATCCTGTTTGCTGGGTTGCTCCCACGATCTTTTCCCAGCAACTTCCCCATTTATCTCCTTGCTAGCCACAAATAGCCTCTGAATGCATATATCTTGTCGACCTAAGCAAACTGTGTCAACCGGTAGGTTTTCGAGTCCCCCAACTCCATATTTGGGCAACTATATGTTAACAGGAATGTATACGTAACCAAGGGTATAAGAACGGACCCCTTTCTGATTATCGGGGTTCAGACATTTTGTATGGGCTACGGGCCCATCTCTGAATCTGTGCACAATCAACTCTTTGCTGTTTTGAAGAGCTTGTCTGTGTGTCTTGGCTTTCCTACAACAAATGGTGCACTGGCCGGGAATACAGATGAGGCGATGTTTCGCTGAGGGCAGCTTCACCCCTCGGATCCGTTGAGAGGCCGTTCCTGAACATTCTCCAGGCGCCACGGGGGCTTGACCTCCGGGAGACAGCAGCGACCTCTCCACGAGGCCGACGGTGCTGACAGCTAGTCCAAGAACCCTTCAACGTAGGAAAGGCTGTCTGAACCATCTCCTGGCCAGGACGAGAGAGAAGACGCCTCAGGCGAGTATCTGTTAAGAGTTGAGTACCTGCGACTTCCGGTTCCGCCTTCCTTTGGCGACGGATGAGTCTTGGACTCGTTCGCCGCTTTTCCTTCTTTCTGCCCCCCATCGGGGGCGAGGCACCCCCATTTTTGGGGGCCTCCCGTAGGGCTGGCTTGCCTGGGTCTGTTCCTCTCAGCGGCGGCTGGAGAACGACCCTTGTCTTCGGTCTAGGCGAGGGGAGACATGCTGCGGGGGGAGTTTCCCTTCGCCAATGGAGGACGGTAACGATCAGCGAATTTAAAAAGAACTGAGCGTGCGGGTCGGAAGGCTCCCTGGGGCTTTGGCGGCGAGGTGAAGAGTGAGTGATTTACAACATTATTTATGCTGGCAGCCTGGATTGAAAGAACGTAGAGGGGGGTGTTTGTTGGTTAACCCCCCCCTCGGATTTAAAGCGGCGTTTGGAAATGGCTCCTCGTTGCGAGGAAGCGGATACTTTGTTTCCGGACTGCTTTGAAATAAGCGAAAGTGATCTGCGGCTTATTTTCTTACAATGTATCTAAGTCCGGCTGGCTTGATACAATTTTTCTTTGGTTATTTTCTCCTCCTGGCTCTCAGACGGGGCGGTGGAGGATGGTTCCCTTTGTTCCTGAATGACTATTTTTACCTTTGGAAAATTACCAACATCTCTTTGTGAAATGGACTCTCTCTCTCTACTAATGAAGAAATTTCTGGGTTTCCGGTTCCGGCTCCAGCGGCGACAGGCGAGCCTAGCGCTCGCTCGCCGTTTTGTTGCTTTTCCTGCCCCCCCGCGGGGGCGAGACGCCCCGATTGGGGGTCTCCCATAAAGCCGGCTTGCCTGGGAAGCTCCCCCCCACGGCAGTGGGGACGCGACCCTTGTCTTCGGCTTAGGTGGAAGAGGACATGCTGCGGGGGGGTTTTCCCTTCGCCTAAGGCAGACGGCACCATTTGTGAACATGGAGAGAGCTGATCGGCTGAGTCGGAAGGTTTCCCGGGGCTTCGGCTGCAAGGGGGAGAGTGGGTGACTTAAAACTTTTTTTCTGCTGTCAGCCTGGCTGAAAGGACTTGGAGGGGGGTGTTTGTTTGTAAAAACCCCCCTCGGATTTAAAGCGGCACTTGAAAATGGCTCCTCGCTGCGAGGAAGCGGATATCTTTAATCTGGAGTGTTTGCAACAAGGGAAAGTGATCTGCGGTTTGTCTTGCAACAGAGTTTCTAGGTCTGGCTGAAACAATTTCTTATACCACTCTCTCCTTCGGGCTCTGAGCTTGGGCGGTGGAAGATGGCTTCTCTTTGTCCCTGTCTGACTATTTTACTTATGGAAAATTCCCAGCGTCTCTTTGCGATTTGGACTCCCTCTGGTTATTAATGAAGAAAAATTTTTTTTGGGGATTTGTGATTTCTTTTCTGGAATACCTTCGTTATTATACTTATTGAGCTGGAAAATTGTCTCTCTCTTGGTTTTTGAACTTTACAACCCTGATTGAAATTTTGGCTCCTGACTCGCCTCAACAGCCCCACCCAAAAATCGCCATTTTAGTGGCACTGATTTTAACAGCTAATCATGGCACAAGAATCAGCACTGGCAAGCTTAGAACTAAGGATGGCTTCTCTTGAATCGGTTATACAAACTTTGGTACAAGAAATCAAGGCCCAGAGGGCAGAAAACATCAGCTTTAAGAAGGAGCTACTGGACACAAGGAAACAAGTGCTGGAAAACACACAGAAGAATGAAGAACTGGAAGTGGGGCTGGCGGGGGCTAAGGGAGAGATTAAAAATGTTACTAATGAGGTTGTGGAAATAAATGGGCATGTGTCTAGGATTGACATGGAAAGGATGACATATTTTTTGAGGTTTCAGAACGTTTCTGAGGAATCTGGTGAATTCCTCCCTGATCTCATGAGCACAATTATAGCAGACTATTTACATAAACCTAAGGATGAGATCAGGGGGGACATTGACCTAGCCTACAGAATAAACTCAGCATATGCCAGGATAAATGAAGTACCCAGAGAGATACATGTTAAATTTGTTAGAAGGTCAACCAGAGAGGAAATCCTGAAAGTGCAGAGAGGAAGTCCGTTAATTTACCAACAAAAGGAGGTTGCTATCTTGAAGCAGATCCCAAGAAAGATTAGAGAAGCAAGAAGGAAATTTTCCTTCTTGTCTAAAAAATTGTTTGATCATGAAATCTGGTTCAAGTGGGTGACTCCCGAAGGGATGCTGGTGTTCTGGGAAGGAGGAAGAGTGAGGATTAAAACAGTTGCCGAGGCGGAAGCCTTTCTTAAAAAACATTCCTCTGTCCTGGGGGAAGATCCAGGGGGGGCAGGGGGGGCCACGGCCCCGCCCGATGGGGGCCTGGGGGAAGAGGTTGAAGATACAATTGCCAAGAGACTTAGATCTAAAAAATACCTTTGCTTTGATTTTTTGAGTAATATTGCATATTATGTGTATCTGGATTTTTGTAAATGACTGACAGCATAGACTGAGAACTTAGAATTATGTACTTGCTCTCACTTTGTAGGGTTATGAAAAATGTTTTTTGTTAACGATTTATTTTGAAGTCCCGGAAGGGCCGACGACTTTGACGTGAATGCTCTCAAAATTTCTTTGTATCCCTTACCCCACCCTATAGAAAAAATGTAAAACCAATAAAACTTTTTCAATACAAAGAAATTTCTGGATTAATTGATTCCTTCCCTGAGTGCCTTCTCTGCTAAAATTTTTGACTGTGAAAAGTGTTTCTCTGCTGGGTCTTGAATTCTTTTACAACTTTCACTTGAATTGTTTTGCTCCTGATTTGCCTCAACGGCCCCACCCAAAAAATGCCATCTTAGTGACACTGACTTTAACAGCTTACCATGGCATCAAAATCAGAATTGGCAGGATTGGAACAAAGAATGTCATCTTTGGAATCAGTGTTACAAGTTCTGGTGCAGGAAATTAAAGCTTTGAGAGCTGATAATAAAAGTTTCAAGGAGGACCTTCTGGAAACACGGAAGCAAGTGCTGGAGAATTCACAGAAGACTGAGGAGCTGGAAGGGGGGCTGGCCGGGGCAAAGGGAGAACTTAAAAATGTCAACATTGAAATTGCAGATTTGTCTGGTCATATGTCTAGGATGGATTTTGAAAGGATGTCATATTTTTTAAGATTTCAGAATATTTCTGAGGAATCTGGTGAATGCCTTCCTGATCTCATGAGTACAATTTTAGCAGACTATTTACAGAAACCTAAAGATGAGATCAGGGGGGACATTGACCTAGTCTACAGAATAAATTCAGCATATGCCAGGATAAATGAAGTACCCAGAGAGATACATATTAAATTTGTTAGAAGGTCAACCAGAGAGGGAATTTTGAAGGCGCAGAGAGGGGGGCCGTTAATTTACCAACAAAAGGAAGTCACCATCTTGAAGCAGATCCCAAAAAAGATTAGGGAGGTGAGAAGGAGGTATTCCTTCTTATCCAGAAAATTGTTTGACCACGGGATCTGGTTTAAGTGGGTGATGCCGGAAGGGATGTTGGTGTTCTGGGATGAAGGAAGAGTAATAATAATAATAATAATAATAATAATAATAATTTAATTTTATAACCCGCTCTCTCTCCCCAAGGGGACTCGAGGCGGGGCACAGGCAATTAAAAATACAAAGAACAAAATACAGAATACAAACTACAAAATTAAAAGTGAATTAAATTATCCCTGCGCTAAAACCCATATGCTAAACTAAAAATTGCCCCTAAAAACCCCTAACCTAAAAAGAGACTACCCAAGGCCGGCCAGGCGAAAAAAGTGTGTCTTTAATTTTAATTTTAAGCGTAAGGATTAAAACAGTTGCTGAGGCGGAAGCCTTTCTTAAAAAACATTCCTCTATCCTGGGGGAAGATCCAGGGGGGACGGAGGGGGCCACGGCCCCGCCCGCTGGGGGCCAGGGAGGAGAAAAAGAAGATACAATTGCCAAGAGACTTAGATCGAAAAAATAACTTTGCTTTTTTTTTATTATTATTAATATTGCATAACCTTATGTCTGGATGTTTGTACACGACTGCTAGCATAGAATGGAGAATTTAGGAATCTTGTACTTATTTTCACCTTGTAGTACTTTTGGAAAAATGTTCTTTTAATGTTTTATTATGAAACCCTAGAAGGGCCAATGATCCCGACGCGAAAGTTCTTAATATGTTTCTGTATCCCTTACCCTACCCTTTTCGAAAATGGTAAAAACCAATAAAACTTTTTCAATATAAAAAAAAAAAAGAGTTGAGTACCTGCCACATTTGGGGGCAAAAGAGGTGGGCTGATCACCCTCCTGGGCTCGGGGTGTCATCCCTAAAGTAGCCCCGTTAGGCTGTGTGGGAGGTTTGGTTGCTGCAGTTCCCGTCCGTGACCGTTGAAAGTCCGGGACGGCGGTTCAGTGACTTGTGCCAGAATGGGTGGGAAGCAGAGCACCGCCAGCACACTGCTGGAGTGCATGTTATAGGGGTTTGATGAATATTACTGTTGAACTAAATGTAACACCCCATATCTGAAGAGTGATAAGGAGAGAAGATGGTCCCCTCAAGGGGTGTTCGATAAAGAGCGTATAGATGATCTCTGGAAAGAGATGGCAGCCAAGATGAAACATCCAAATCGGTAACCATACATGAGCTGGCTGTAAATGAGAAGATTGATGGTTTGTTGCAATGTCAGGCAGAAATGATTAGATTGGGTGTGGCAAGACCACAGGGCAGGAGAAGTGCGCAGCATGGATGCCAGGGGCTGAGGGGGAGCAGCTTAAAATGTGAATGTATGCTCCATTCTCACTGGCTGATTTATATAATTGGAAAAATCAAACTTCTAATTATAGAGAACATCCAGATGGGATGCATGTCCTTTTAGTCCTGTCAAATTCAACAGAAACAGGATGAAAAGACCAAATTAGATCCTGAGGTTGGAGAAAAATAAGAGAATGGTCAACATGATCTCTATTGGCCACTGCGGGTGACAGTAGGGCAAAAGTTACAGAAGACAAGAAGGGGGGCCAGGAAAGGCACCAGAGAAAAAGGAACTTCAAAAGGAAACACATTTTTCCTTGCTGAAGCTCTTAGACAGAAATAGGGGAAGCAGGGGACAGCAAGGGGGAATGGGAGAAAAGAAAGAGATATTGTAGGAGGAAGCTGAAGAAGTTTTATGACCCCCACCATATGCTCCGCGTCCATCCCCAATGCAGCCCCCGCTGCCTCAGCCACCCTCTTCACCGCCTCAAGGACAGAGGGGTGGAGATGGAGTGGCTGGCCCATCTGGGTTTGCTGGGAGTCCAAGGAGAGAGGCGGCATTTGCTCCCAACACTGAAGCTGCTCATTCGGATGGAAGCGAGGAGGCTGTGGGCATATGGACCCGTTTGGCAGCTGCTCGGGAGCCCCTTACGACAATTGGATCAGGAGGTAATTAATCACCAGGGTCAGACAGGATTCATGGCTATGTTTCAATATGTGCCTGAGATGGACTTATTCCGACCCGTCATGTGAACGTACAATCCTACCTGGCAGGATCCTACCGTACTTAGCCTTAGTTTTTAGCAGAGAAATTCTACGTTGGGCTTCAGGGAGTAGTTTTAATGGGGTAGATTTTAGCACAGGGTGTAAAGTTAATATAGTTTTAAGTATTTATGTATCTATCTTGTGATATCTTGTGTTTTATATTTCCTGTGCACCGCCCCGAGTCCCTTCGGGGAGAGGGGGCGGTTAATAAGTCGAATAAATGAAATGAAATGAAATGAATGTGCAGCAGTTGTTGAAAACATTGTTAACTCCAGAGGAGAGGGCTGAAAGGGACTCGATTTGGGAACCTAGACAGGGGGCATACATGCCCCTCCTCAAAGAATATCAAAACTTGACAGTGGGAGCTCTCAGAAGGGCAGGAAAACCTCCGGTGACTATACCTAAGCTGTCTTTGGTGACTCAGAGAGCTGATGAAGGTCCAGAAAGCTTTTTGCAAAGGCTGATTGAAGCTATGGGTTAGATACTCAGCATGTTGATAATGTGAGGATGTTAAATAAAAGGTTTGTAGGTTTATAGAGTTATGGGTGTATTTGGAGAAAGCTACAGAGGTGGGAAAGTGTATGTGGATAGGGATAAGGTGGGAAAAAAGAAGGATATGTGGATGCATAAGAAAACAAAGTTGTTGGCAGAGGCATTGCTAGACGCAACCAGTGTGCGTATTGTAAGGGAGAAGGTCATTGGCAGAGAGAGTGTCCGAAGAGGGCAGTTCAGGGTAGGGGATTTGGTGGATGGCGGGGGTTCGGTAGGGAAACTGGAACCCCAACCCGATTCCCTGGTAGAGGAATGAGAGGATGTGGCATGAGAGAGCGTGGTGAGAGTGGCTGGCAAAGGTGGAGGGAGGAAAAGGTGGAAGAGATTGGAAAGGTAGATATTCGATGGACAGGCTGAAGGGGGCTGGGCTTGGAAGAGGCCCCACCCGAGCCATTGGTTACTATGAATATAACCAATATATAATATATATATATATGAGCTAGACGATCGGTGGTGAATAGCAGAATTGCTGCCCCTGGACTGCATAAGATACAGGTCCAGGGGGTGTCTGGACAGATTTGTGGGCGACAGGTATTGAAAACTGTACCTTGTGTTTTTAAAGGGCCGGAGGTTCAACATGAATTTCTGTATATTGCATCACATCACCCCTCTGTGATTGTGGAATTGAAGCTCACAGCTTCACCTGTTCATAGGTCTTCTGCCCCCATGTGCAAAGTGGTTGTCTGTAACTGATTTGAAGGATGTTTTTTCACCATCTCCATACATCCAGTAATTCAATGGCTTTTTGCATTTGCATGGGAGAATCCCTAGACAGGGACAGAAATGCAGTTCGCATGGACCCGTCTGCCTCAAGGATTTAAAAAGTCACCTACCCTTTTGGTACCGCTTCAGTGAAGGGTTAGCCTCTCCAGAGGGGGGCCTCTCCAGAGGGGGGATGTGGATGATGTTTCGGTGACAGGACAATCGGAGGAGGTGTGTTGGGATAGTCCTAAAGCTTTGTTGATATTGTTGATGGAATATGGATATAGAGTGTCAAGACGAAAGGCTCAGTTAATAAGACAAAGAGTGTGGTATTTGGGGTATGATATTGAGCAAGGACAGGAAGGAAACATGCTATTTTGCTTTGATGGTTGCTCCGCTCTATGCGGCCACCAAAGGAGCTATGCAGGTCCTTTCTGTTGGATGGGGGAACAAAGAAAGAAATGCTTTTAGAAACATTAATCAAGCACTGACTACAGCACTTACCTTAGCCTTGCTTAATCTGGTAAAGCCATTTAACTTATAGGTGGACACTAATAGGAATTCTGCATTGGGGGTGCTAATGCAGAAGCTCGGACAGTGGCAACGCCCAGTAGCTTACCTTTCCAAGCAATTGGATGGAGTAAAAAGGGGGTGGCCCCATTGTCTAAAAATACTACCAATTGCTGCACTTAGTACAAGACTGCCAAATGTTTACTTGTTCAAGCCCAATACCACTTCACACCCCACATGCAGTGCAATCCTATTACCCTATGGATTATTTGATGGTGGATTTTATGGACATGACTGGGTGTGGTTTATATAAGGCAATGTTGGTGATGGTTTTTTTTTATATTGCAAAAGTTTTATTGGTTTTACAAATTTTTGGGATAGGGTAGGGTAAGGTGATACAAATTTTTTTTTGAGAACTTTCACGTCGAAGTCGTTGGCCCCTCCGGGCTGCGTGGTAAGACATTGGTAATACATTGTTCATTAATACAACAAGGTGAAGATAAATGCGTAAATCATTCTAAATTATATGCTGGCAATCATGTACAAACATCCAGACAAAGAATTATACTATGTTAATAAAAAGCAAAGTCATTTTTTCGATCTAAGTCTCTTGGCAATTGTGTCTTCTTGTTCTCCTCCCTGGCCCCCAGTGGGCGGGGCCGTGGCCCCCTCTGCCCCTCCTGGATCTTCCCCCAGGATAGAGGAATGTTTTTTAAGAAAGGCTTCCGCCTCAGCAACTGTTTTAATCCTTACTCTTCCTCCTTCCCAGAACACCAACATCCCTTCTGGCATCACCCACTTAAACCAAATCCCGTGGTTAAACAATTTTTTAGATAAGAAGGAATACTTCCTCCTCACCTCTCTAATCTTTTTTGGGATCTGCTTCAAGATGGCGACTTCCTTTTGTTGGTAAATTAAAGGCCCGTCTCTCTGCGCCTTCAGAATTCCCTCCCTGGTCGACCTTCTAACAAATTTAATATGTATCTCTCTGGGTACTTCATTTAACCTGGCATATGTTGAGTTAATTCTATAGACTAGGTCAATGTCCCCCCTGATCTCCTCTTTAGGTTTGTGTAAATAGTCTGCTAAAATTGTACTCATGAGATCAGGAAGGCATTCACCAGTTTCCTCCAAAATGTTCTGAAATCTTAAAAAATATGACATTCTTTCAAAATCCATCCTAGACATATGACCAGACAAATCTCCAATTTCAGTGTTGACATTTTTAAGTTCTCCCTTTGCCCCAGCCAACCCCACTTCCAGCTCCTCGGTCTTCTGTGTGTTCTCCATCAATTTTTTTTGTGTTTCCAAAAGTTCAAGCTTAGAGCTACACTGGTCTTTCCTCATCGCTTTAATTTCCAGCACCAAGGAGTTTAATGCTTCCTCCATCGCCGTCATTCTTTGTTCCAATCCCGAATTCTCTGGTTGTTTTTTTGAAACCATGATGAGCTATTATAATCAGTGCCACTAAGATGGCGTTTTTTGGGTGCGGCTGCTGGAGCAAGTCAGGAGAAAAAAGTTCAGCTCAAAGTTGTAACAAGTTGTAGAGCCCAGAAGAGAAACAGTTTCCACAGTCAATTGTTAAAAAAGAGAAGGTATTCCAGGGAAGGAACCAATTATTCCAAAAAAAAATTCCATTAATAAAGAGAGACAGTCCAAATTACAAAGAAATGTTGGTGATTTTCCATAAAGAAATGGTCATTCAGGAACAAAGAGGAGCCATCTTCCACCGCCCAGCCAGGCAGCCAGCAGGAGAGAGTGAAAAAAGAAATTGTTTCAATAAAGCCGGACTTAGATACATTGTATAGAAACAAGCCGCGAAGCACTTTCACTTGTTCCGCAAAAGTCCGGATGAAAAATATCCGCTTCCTCGCAACGAGGAGCCATTTCTAAACGCTGCTGTTGTAAATCCGAGGGGGGGTTTAACAAACACCCCCCTCCACGTCTCTCTCAGTCCAAGCCGCCAGCAAAAAAAGTTTTAAAGTCACTTACTCTCCGCCTCGCATCTCAAGCCCCGGCAAAGCCATCCGACTCGAGGGCTCCGTTCTCTCCTAATCCATTATTTGTTGCCGTCCTCCGTTGGCGAAGGGAACCAAGCCCCCCGCAGCATGTCTTCTTCCACCTGGACCGAAGACAAGGACTGTTCCCCAGCTGCCGCCGGCAGAACCAGTCCAGGCAAGCCAGCCCTAAGGAGGGTCCCCCGTTAGGGGCAGAAAAAAGAACAAAACGGCGGACGAACCCCAAGGTTCATCCGTCGCCACCAGAAGCCGGAACAGGAAGTCCAATGTTGGTGATGGTTGATGTGTACATTGGATTTGGGTTAAAAGGGGGGTATTTGGACCATGGAAATGGTACAGGCTCTGAGTCAACAAGTTGAGAGATTGATCACCAAATGTCATCATTTGAAACCTGGAGATATGGTGTGAGTAAAGCATGGGAAAAAGGAACAATTAGAGGGCAGGTGGAAAGGACCTTTCGGAGTCATAATGGTTCCACCACTGGCCAGTCAGGATCGCTGAGTCCACATCTTGGATTCATTGGACTAGAACCAAAGCAGCTGCAGATACTAACTGGCAGGTGGTTACTAGTCCCACGACTCCAATGAAATTGCGTTTATGGTGTAAATGAATTCACATTAGTATGCTAAGCGTATATATATATACAACCGTATATATATACAGTGGTACCTCGGATCACGAACTTAATTTGTGAAATGACTCTGGTCGCGATCCGATTTGGTTGTGATGCGAGGCACAATTTCCCATAGGGTTCAATGTAAATCCGATTAATCCGTTCCGACCTTGTTTTTTGGTTGTGATGCGAGGCACAGTTTCCCATAGGGTTCAATGTAAATCCGGTTAATCCGTTCTGACCTTGTTTTTAAAATGTCCGCGGCTCCGGTTCGTGAAGCGAAACGGAGGTCGTGAATCTGGGCATTTTTACGAACTTTTCCGTTCGTGATGCGAGGGCGGAGTTCGTGATGCGAGGCAGAGTTCGTGAAGTGAGGCGGAGTTCGTGCAGCGGAGCATTTTTTACGAACTTTTCCGTTCGTGCAGCGAAACGGTGTTCGTGAACCGGGGCACATTTTTTGGGAAATTTTTGGTCGTGAAGCGAATTGGACGTGATGAGAGGCGTTCGTGGTCCGAGGTACCACTGTATATCTTTCTATGAGCCTAATATAACCCTCCTAACTGCAGGCTGCTCTGCTGAAATCTTACCGGCAATAGATTTCTCAACGCACAGCAGTGAAGAAACCCCTGCTAGGTCACACCGGAAGCTGACTTTCTATGCACGGGTGAAGAAGTATGGAGAATGTGGTATTTTTGCTTGTACTAATTGGTAGTGCGATGGGAAATGACATGTGTATTAAGAATCTGGGCCAGTGGAGCAGGCCACAGGACAGGCCACAAATCACCCGTTCCTATGCCATGGGTCCGAGGGGTGTGTGGGGCATTCCCCCTTGATGTTTACACCAGAGTGCTGGGGAGGAGTGTTGCCACACCCCTGTTTGTTCCCTAGGGCCTTCGATAGGGTGGCTAAGGAAGCCTGCCAGGTTCGACAACCTCCTGATCCTGTGGTTTGCCGCTATGTGGGGTATGTGTTAAGAATAGGTATGTGCACCAAAGTTCCCTATAAGGAGGGATCTCCGCCTATCCTTTTGGATTGCGGAGACCCACCAGTATGGGGCTGGAAAAGAATTACAACTGTCTCCCAGTTGAAAACTGGGTGGAAAGGGACTTGCCTCATGCGCACTCTACCACTGGTAACACCAGAACAAACCTCACGTAAGCGGCTCAGCATCAATAGTAACCGAAAAACTCGAGACACAACCACACCAGGTGAACATGGGGAGGAAAACCAATGTCAACAATGCATAACACCAGTTGGGGGTATTAATGTAGTGAAGGGAAGACCCCGGTCTTGCATACATTTTGACCTGCTCTCTTGTGTATCTGGAACCCCAGAGCGTACCTACCTCAGGTGTAATGGCACTGAGGGGGTACTCTGTTATCAAGAATCTCCCAATATTCAAGCCGTTCCTAAATCCCCCATGGATAAACCCCCACACAACACCATATGTCCGGATAATTGTACTGTTTGTCTCAAAACCGTCCTAAAAGAAACAGAGATCACCACCACTTTGATATATCACACTCAGTATCACTGCCAAGGAACACATACCCCCTGCTGCTATAAGGGAACCTGGTATTCCATTTGTGACTCAAAGACCGACTGTTACGATCCTCGAATTAACCCAACCCAAACATGGTTAATCGCCCGAGGTCAGGGGTCTAGCAGTGGGCCAATAATAGCCCAAACCCAGATTATGTCAGCTGTCAGTGCGGGAACTGTAAACTTCTGGGCAAAGTTCTCTCTTAGAAACATCACCAACGCCCCACCAGGGGTACATTGGATTTGTGGTACAATGGCATATAGCACTCTTCCTGTGGGTTGGAGAGGGGCATGCACCTTAGGAGTTATCAATCCCTCCATTTTCATGTTGCCTCTCAAACAACCTCAGGTAATGGATGCAGACCAATGGAGTGGCAGGCACCTGAAATCCTCCTTCAAAATAGGTGATTGGAAAGATGAGGACTGGCCCCCTGAACGGATCATTCATTACTATGATCCCGCTACCTGGGCTCAAGATGGAAGCTATGGATATCGAACCCCAGTTTACATGCTCAATAGAATCATAAGACTTCAAGCTGCAGTTGAGCTTATTGCCAACGAAACAGCTCATCCCTGAGAGTTATAGCTAAACAGAACAAAAAGTTCCGAGATGCAATCTATCAAAACCGCTTGGCCCTCGACTACCTCTTAGCGACAGAAGGGGGAGTGTGTGATAAATTTAACTTTTCAAACAGTTGCCTTGAGTCCGATGATATAGGGGACATCATTGAAAACAGTGCAAGGAGAATAGAACGGATTGCCCACGTCCCTGTCCAAAAATGGAACAGACTGGACCTTGGACAGCTGTTTGGTACCTGGTTCCCAAAACTCCCCGGCTTACAAGCAGTAGTGGCATTGATAGGCCTGATAGTCGCTGGCTGTGTTCTCTTACCCTGTATACTCCCAATCTTTATTCGCACTATTTTATTTATTTATTTTTATTTTATTAAATTTATACCCCGCCCTTCTCCAAACGGACCCAGGGCGGCGCACAGGGATGTTAAAACACATATAAAACATATAAAATTTTAAAAAACTTATTATAATAGACCCTGCGCTAAAAACCGAATTTAAAAAACCCAAATTTAAAACTATCTAAGAGTCAGTAATGGGGGTTATGCTAGGCCGGCTAGATGGAATAGGTGTGTCTTCAGACACTTGCGGAAGAGGCGGAGGTCAGAGATGGTGCGGAGTTCAGGGGGTAGGTCGTTCCAAAGGGCAGGGCCCGCCACAGAGAAGGCTCTTCCCCTGGGTGTCGCCAGTCGGCATTGTCCAGCCGACGGCACCCTGAGGAGGCCCTCTCTGTGGGAGCGTATCGGTCTGAGGGATGTATGGGGCAGGAGGCGGTCTCGCATATAACTAGGCCCCGAGCCATGGAGCGCTTTAAAGATGGTCGTTAAAACCTTGAAGCGCACCCGAAAGACCACAGGGAGCCAGTGCAGCTCGCGCAGGATAGGTGTTATGTGGGAGTGTCTAGGCGCTCCCGTAATCACCCGCGCGGCTGCGTTCTGGACTAGCTGCAGCTTTCGGGTGCACCTCAAGGGGAGCCCCATGTAGAGAGCATTACAGTAGTCAAGTCGAGAGGTGACGAGTGCTTGAGTGACTGTGCGTAAGGCACCCCGGTCCAGTAAGGGGCGCAATTGGCGCATCAGGCGTACCTGATGGAATGCCCCCCTGGCCACGGCTGCCACATGATCTTCCATAGACAGCCGGGAATCCAGGAGGACACCCAAATTGCGCGCCCTCTCCACGGGGGCCGGTGTTTCGCCCCCAATGGCCAGAGTTGGAATAATCTGGCTGAACCGGGGCGCCGGAAGCCACAGCCACTCAGTCTTGGACGGGTTGAGCCTGAGTTTGTTACCACCCATCCAGATCCGTACGGCCTCCAAACACCGGGACATAACCTCGACTATTACTAATAAGCTATTACTAATAGCTTATCCATGCTAGCAGAAAGAAAGGCTACCGCCCAGGTAATGGCTATGTGGGAATATGAAAAGCTAAGACCTGAGACTAGGGAGGAGGATGAATATGTGGCTCTTCTGGAAGTCAGAGGAGCCACACAGGGGGGAAATGAGGTAGCAGGCCTAGGCCTGAAACATTGGTCACGTAAACTTTGGTCAAGAAGTAAGAGTGCCAGATATGCTCAATATACTGCTGTACTTGCAAAAAGGTCCTGCCCCAGAAAGCATCCTGTTTGCTGGGTTGCTCCCACCATCTTTTCCCAGCAACTTCCCCATTTATCTCCTTGCTAGCCACAAATAGCCTCTGAATGCATATATCTTGTCGACCTAAGCAAACTGTGTCAACCGGTAGGTTTTCGAGTCCCCCAACTCCATATTTGGGCAACTATATGTTAACAGGAATGTATACGTAACCAAGGGTATAAGAAAGGACCCCTTTCTGATTATCGGGGTTCAGACATTTTGTATGGGCTACGGGCCCATCTCTGAATCTGTGCACAATAAACTCTTTGCTGCTTTGAAGAGCTTGTCTGTGTGTCTTGGCTTTCCTACAACAAGCAAACAGCCCCCATTGGCTGACCTTGTGTTGTATTCAGTTGAGGCATCTCCTTGTCCTATTTGCTCTCTGTGGAGAAATCTCAGCCTTCTCCTCACATGGCCCCATTTTCAAGAATGTGTCCTCTTTACACCTGCTTCTGCTTGTCCTGTCCTCTCCAACCTGTCCACCACTGCCTTTATGTGGTGATGTCATCAGTGTGCCCCAAATTTCATTGATTTGATTTGATTCTAATTGTAAAGAGTAATGCTCAGATACAGGAGGTTTTGCCAGGCACAAGAAATCAGGAGTCAAGGTTAGGTCCAAAATCGGTGCAAGTTTATTCCATGCTAAGTCTAAACAAGAATCTGAACTACTAATGGTCAAGGTAAATTTACGGTAAATAAGAATCAACTGAATTCAAGGTGGACTGGGCTTAGCTCTCTTGTGGGCATAAAGGGACTCATGACTTATGATGCACTTGACCCATCCCTCGGGCTCAGCCTGGTCATCTCCTACATCACCCTCCCTTCCAACTTGGCCTCCATCCTCTTCTATGGGCTCTTCAATAATAATAATAATAATAATAAATTTATTTTGTATACCGCATCCTCTCCCCACGGGGACTCGGAGCGGTGCACAGGGAAAAAATGAAAATACTATAAAATATACATACAAAGAATACATACAGTGAATAAAAACAAATTAAATTCGGATTATCCCTGCGCTAAAATCCCCAAGTTATAAAACTAAAATTCCCTAACACCCCAAAGGTAGAGACTAACCTAGGCCAGCCAAGCAGAAAAAGTATGTTTTGAGTTTTTGACGGAAGGAGCGGAGGTCCGTGGTTGTTCTGATGTCGGGGGGAAGGTCGTTCCAGAGGGCTGGGCCCGCCACAGAGAAGGCCCTTCCCCTGGGCGTCGCCTGCTGACAAAGTCTAGTGGACGGCACCCGGAGAAGTCCCTCTCTGTGGGAGCGAATCGGCCGTGAGGATGTATGGGGCAGGATCCGATCCCGCAGATAGCTAGGTCCCGTGCCATGGAGAGCTTTAAAGATGACGACTAGCACCTTGAAGCGCACCCGAAAGACGACAGGCAGCCAGTGCAGCTCGCGCAAGAGTGGTGTTATATGGGTGAACCTAGAGGTCCCCATTATTGCTCGCGCGGCTGCATTCTGGACCCGCTGAAGTCTTTGGGTGCACCTCAAGGGGAGCCCCATGTAGAGAGAGTTACAATAGTCCAGTCGGGATGTCACGAGGGCATGAGTGACTGTGCAAAGGGCATCCCGATCCAATAAGGGGCGCAACTGGCGTACCAGGCGAACCTGGTAAAACGCCCTCCTGGCCACGGCTGTCACTTGATCTTCCATGGACAGCCGGGTATCCAGGAGGACACCCAAGTTGCGCGCCCCATCCACAGGGGTAAGGTGTTCGCCCCCTATGGCCAGTGATGGAGTCAACTGGTTGAATCGGGCGGCCGGAAACCACAGCCACTCGGTCTTGGACGGGTTGAGTCTGAGTCTGTTACTTCCCATCCAGGCCCGCACGGCTTCCAGGCACTGGCACATCATCGCTATGGCATCGTTGGGGTGGTTTGGGGTAGATATATACAACTGCGTGTCGTCAGCGTAGAAGTGGTACTCTACCCCAAAACCACGGATGATCTCACCCAGCGGCTTCATATATGTGTTGAACAGGAGAGGCGAGAAGACCGACCCCTGAGGCACCCCACATGTGAGGGGTCTCGAGGTCGACCTCTGCTCTCCTGCCAACACAAATTGCGATCGACCGGAGAGGTAGGAGGAGAACCACCGTAAAACGGTGCCTCCCACCCCCAAAGCCCCCAGCCGATGCAATAGGATACCATGGTCGATGGTATCGAAAGCCGCTGAGAGGTCTAATAGGACCAGGATGGAGGAACAACCCCCATCTCTGGCCCTCCAGAGATCATCTACCAACGCGACCAATGCCGTCTCGGTGCTATGCCCGGGCCGGAAGCCGGACTGGCGCGGGTCTAGATAATCAACTTCCTCCAGGTGACGGGGAAACTGTTGTGCCACCACACTCTCTACAACCTTCGCCAAAAAGGGAAGGTTGGAGACGGGACGATACTTGACTAATAAAGCTGGGTCCAGAGAGGGCTTCTTCAGGAGGGGCCTCACCATGGCCTCTTTAAGGGAGGCAGGCAAGAGACCCTCACTCAGAGAAGCGTTGACAACCTCCTGGAGCCAGCCTCGTGTCACCTCCCAGGATGCCAGTACAAGCCAGGAAGGACACGGGTCCAATAAACATGTGGTGGCTCGCAGTCGCCCACGTAACCTGTCCATATCCTCGGAAGTAACAGAGTCAAACTCCTCCCAACCAAGATCCGCCTCGTGCAATCCCACTGGGCCATCAATGGAGACTAGCTCGTTCTGAATCTGAGCGATTTTCTCCTCCAGATAAATCCCAAATTCCTCTGCTCTACCCTGTAATGGGGTTTCCCGCACCCTCTGTTGTAGGAGGGAGCGGGTCACCCTAAACAGGGCGGCAGGGCGGTTATCTGCAGATGCTATGAGAGTGGCACAATGATGGCGTTTGGCCACTCTCAGTGCCACAATGTAAGTCCGTAAATGGGCTCTTACCTGTGTCCGGTCGGATTCAGATCGAGTGGACCTCCATCTTCTCTCTAGGCATCTCTTGTGGTGTTTCATCACCCTTAGCTCCTCGGTGAACCAAGGAGCCAGGGTGGCTCGCCGCCGCAAGAGAGGCCGCAAGGGCGCGACCCGATCCAAGGCTCCCATGGCCGCAGTATTCCATGCGGCCATGAGGTCCTCCATCGGGGCGCGGGTCAGGGGTACAGGAAGTGGCCCAAGCGCCGCCTGGAACCCATCGGGGTCCATCAGGCGCCTGGGGCAGAACCAAATAGGTGACTCAGGTTCCGTCTCCCCACGGTGGGGAGTAGCGGTTGGAAAGTCGAGCCGGAGAAGTGAGTGGTCTGACCATGACAAGGGCGTAATGACTATATCCCCTATACCCAGATCACTCTTCCATTGACCTGAGACAAAGATGAGATCCGGTGTATGTCCACCCTCGTGGGTGGGGCCTTGAATTAATTGGGTCAGGTCCATGGCCGTCATGGAAGCCACGAACTCCCGAGCTACCTCGGATGATTCGCCCGCCGATGGCAGATTAAAGTCCCCCATGACTAAAAGTCTGGGGGTCTCCACTGACACCGTAGCGATCACCTCAAGGAGCTCGGGCAGGGCTGCTGTTACATAGCGGGGAGCCAGGTATACAACCAGCAAGCCCAACTGCCTCCCTAGGCCCCACTTCACGCAGAGGGACTCACAACCGGTGGTCTGTGGCACAATGGTCTCTCTCGGCTCAAGACCTTCCCTGACAATAACCGCTACCCCACCACCCCTACCTAGGGCCCGGGGCTGATGAAAAGCGCGGTAACCTGGTGGGCACATTTCAACGAGGGGGAGTCCACCCTCGTGGCCCAACCAGGTCTCCGCAATTCCTACCAGGTCCGGCTCCCCCTCTGACACAAGGTCATGGATGAGGGGGGCTTTGTTGACCACGGAGCTGGCATTGCAAAACATCAGCCGCAGGCCCTGGCTCTGTACTCCCTGACCACCTAGTCTGCCGGGGTTGTGGCACTTGACCGTTTGCAACCAACGGTTCCGTGCCCCCAACCGGGAGGATAGAACTTGTCTCCCCTCGGACCTGCCTCTCCCCACGACCTTCTGGATGAAGGTGCCCTCCATCGGGATGACTCGTATTTCCCCCCCCCCTAACAGATCCTTCCGCTTCCCTCCGTCGCCTGCTGGCCTGGCCCTCTCTTTTCTCGCCCGTCTCTACCTGTCTATACCCTCCCCCCTCCCTGGTACCCCCTAAAATAGACAATAATTTACAAATTAAAAAACCCCTGAGACCACGCTTCGTCCACCTCTCCGAATTAATAAATCCCTCATCAAGGCGGGCCCTCGTTAGAGCGGAGGGCCAAACCTGCGAGAGCGGGGACTCTCGCAGTAGTAGTAGGTCTAGCTTAGAGTACATATTAATATTAATAGATAATTAAATATATAAATAATTATATATAAATACAATATATAAGAGATTTAAATACATAAATAGGGCATGGGTCATAAAGATTTTAAAAGGCATCGTTGGCCGCAATTTAGAGGTGTAAAATATAATAAATAGATGTTAAATATATAGATTAAAAATTCAAAGTGCATCAGTGAGGAATTTAGTTCGGCTGCTGCGTTCTATAGGTCTTAGAAGGACTTATTTATTTTTTATTTATTTTATTAAATTTATACCCCGCCCTTCTCCTTATTAGGACTAAAAAGGTCTTAAAGGTCTTAAAGGTCCATAGGTCGAAAAGATCTTAAAGGTTGCTTTCAAGTTCTTAAAAGGTCTTTAAAGGCAGGATCACATAGTTGGCGCCATCAGCGCTGGCAGAGAATCTGTTCTCCCAGGTGAAAAGTCCTCTCGTGCCCAGGAGAGGCCGGTAAGGCCTAGAGCCAGCCACACTTCCTCCTCACGGCCAGCCCGGTCCGACAGCTGGAGACACCATCACTCTTCTCTCCAGCCTCGGCCTGTTCTCATAGGCCTCTCCCTGCGACCGATCACAGGGTCTTGGGGTAGACTCCCTCCTCTCCCGGCCGGAGCTTCTCAGCGCCTTCTGGCCTCCGACAGGCTCGCCAGGCTCGCCAGACATCCGACGGCCCGGTCAGCCTCCACTGCCACCGCAAGGACGCCGAGGACGCCGGCCTCCGTTCTGGCGCTCCCACCGCCATCACCGCCGCCGTCCCCGCCACCATCCTCGTTCCGGCGCTCTCACCGCCGTCCAGCAACCATCCTCAGGGCACCGACCTCCACTCCGGCGCTCACACCGCCGCCTCCGCCGCCGTTGCGCCGCTGGTCTCCATTCCGGCGCTCTCACCTACAGCTGTCCTCCAGGCCCACCAGGCCCTCCAGGCATCCATGGCGCGCGGTCGGCGTCCGCCGCCATCACAAGGACGCCGAGGACGCCAACCTCCGGTCCGGCGCTCTCACCGCCGCTGCCGCCGTCTCCGCCGCCACCTCAGCTACAAACCTCACCCGTGTAAAAACAACGAAACCCGGCTTTGTGGCAACTGTTCCTCCTCACCCTTCAGGACCGCCCCCTGCTGGTCTCCCCCTCCGGTATTATTTCTTCAAAGTCGGAGTTCTCATGGGAACCTGGAAAGTGCAGAAGGGAAGTATTTCCAAAGGATTCCACCTCCCCCTCTTCTGAAGAGGCTGGTGAGACAGGAGGTGGTTTTTGGAACACAGAAACAGTGTTAGAATTTCCTTCCCCTCCACAGCTCAGGCGTTGAAGACATGGAAGGCCCATCTTAAGCAAGTGCCCTGCCTCCCCCCGGAGCAGTCCAGAGAATCTGGTTAACTCCTTCATCAAAAAGTTCCTCAGGCAGTGTGGATCTGGGGTCTGGAAATCTAGCAGGACGTGATTTCTTGAGGAAGAATAGGTGAAACTGGCAAACTAAGTTAGGGGTATGAATATACTGTGCGTTTTTCCAGGAACGATCAGAGACAAGGTAGCTTTTCCAGTAAATCAGATATTGGATGCCCTTGCCTCTGCATCTCAAGTTCAGGAATTCTTGTACTTCGTATTCCATCTCCCTCTCTTCAATGACTGGAAGCAGGAGGGAGTGCTGGAAGTGGAGAGTGTTGGGGTACACCCTTAAAGAGCAAGGAGTGATGAAAGACTGGATGTACCTTCATGGAAGAGACAATTGTAGGTGGAAGGTGACTGGGTTGATCTGCCAGAGAGCTTTGAATGGCCCCACAAACTTGGTGTCTAGCTTCTTGGAAAGTCTTGAGGATGCTAAGAACTTTGTGGACAGCCACACCTTTTCTCCCTCCACTATTGATGGTCCCTCTTGCTGGTGGGGATCAGAGGTCTTCTTGTAAGACTGCTTTGCTTGGTTGAGCTGTTGCTCAATAGGGCTTCTGCTGCAAGTTGCTCTTGTAAAAAATCCACAACTCCAGGGACTGAGGATTCTTCTATGGGGTTATCTAGCAATACTCTTTGGTGGATCCCATAGAGAGCCTAATAAAACATCATTGAGGTTGATGTGTGTAGAGAGTTGTTATAAGAAATTCTTCCAGTGGTAACAAAGAAGGCCAGTTGTCCTGGCTGTATGTGCAGCAACACCTTAAGTCAGTGATGGCAAACCTTTTAGAGACCGAGTGCCCAAACTGGCAATTATTTATCTCTGAGTGCCAACATGGCAATTGAACCTGAATAATGGAGTTTCATACATGATTAACGTCTTTTCTCTGAACTCCCCCCCCCACCAATAACAGCGCTTTCAATGATATAAACATATTTTTATTGAAAGGTAAATGTTTGCATTTGGCATGCTTTTGATTAATGTAACTTTTGCTGTTGTATGCACGCTGATAATTTTTCTAACCATGACTCATTGTCAGGCCTGCAGCCATATTCCTTTTGGATCTTTGGCCTGCCACACTGTGAGAAAAATATCCCAGATATTTTCTTCAGCATATAAAAATAATCACGGAGACTTATAGCAAAAGGAAACAGCCGTTTATTTACATAAACGTTAGCGCTAACAGATTCTCTAGAACAGAAAGAGAATAACCTCCAGGTACAGAGTTTCACTTTATATACCTGAAATTACGTAGTACATACATCATAACCTGAATACATGAAAACAACATTGCGTGCAAGGAATACAATGTGTCTCACAATGTGAAAAGTATGGAAGCTTACCAACACACATGTTTAGAAACCCCAAAGGACTTCCCAAAACTGTTCCCAGAACTTTAACAATAAGATCATTACCGGCTTCCTGCAAAACACATCCTGTTATTCCCGGTTACAGAGGAAGTCTAAAGGGAGGGAACAGGCTATTCTCTCATCAGGTCACTATAACCTTCTGATTCTGCTCCAGCCTGTGATTTTCCAGAAAAGCTTACTGGCCCATCAGAATATTCAAGATGGAGTCTGTCAGGTTCCTCAAAGAACCTATCTTATCCAAATAAAAATAAAGGATTATTCTCTCAATTCACCCACTCTCCAATAAGGACAGTTATTTGGATAATGTGATTGAGATTGAGAATTAAGGTGAAGTAATTCTCAATCCCTTGCATCATAATCCTGGCCCCCTTCTGCTTACTTCCTTCTTCTTTGAGCACTTAGATCCCCTGAAGCAGATCAAACACTTTAGCCATACAAGAAGCACATCTCATACAAACACAAGTAACACAATCATGACTATGCTTCCCACAAATGCTTCCTTCAGCCAAGAGAAATCTGGCTACCAGGAATTTAACAGATTCCAAACACTCCTAAAAGCAAAGCTTTCAGTGACATGTGTTCAATGTGCATTTATATTGTGCAAAGCATTCAGCTTAGCTGAACGTAGCTGTGTCAAGGAATTGAAACAATCTTCTCCTTTGACATAACAAAGTTGCTCAAAGTCCTAATCCAATGTCACTCTGGCCTGAATACACACCCATATCATCAGCTAAAACAGCTACAGCAGCTATCGCTGATGAAAGTTCATTGAGCCAAAGCTCAAGCGAGATGATGAAGCATAGACATGCTTCTCTTCTCCCTATACCACAGTTCTGGTACTATCCACTGGTGTTATACACAGGATGTGCACCTGGATATATAATAACATGTGACTCTTGCCCCCTATAGGTAGTTCCACATGTTCAGATTCCCTTCCACCATCAGGTGCATGAACTAGAGGTTCATGTGCATGAACTCCATCCACAACTTCCGTACCCATTCTGCTATCATCTGCATTATGCTTAGGATGAGTGTCGTGGACATCATGTGCATAATGAGTAGGATGTGTAGGGAGGAGACATTACCTGTTTAGGTGATTCTTCATCCTTTTTGATAAAGACTTTGATTTAACATTTCATCTCATCATTGGCATGAGTTAAGCGTCCAATAGTGTATGGACCTCCTATGGTATGCGAGGGTAAGCGTACATAAGCATACAGAATAAAAATCATCCTCTAGGAAACTACAATTCGGCCTTGTAGTCTCTAGTTCTTCCATTTCAGTGCAAGCAAAAACATAATAGCAGGCACTTGCACATCCATTACTGTATCATGTCTTTTTCAGGATGTGTGCAAAAAACACAATCATAACCAGGTAACACTGTTTTCAACTCTGCCTCCAGTTTGCCTTCACCAAGTCCACTCAGTGGACTTATCTGGATTTCCAAAAAGGGTGATTATATGTGAAAAAGTACAATTAATGGACTCAATAATACTTTTTCCCCATCGGTTCCGGTTCCGGCTCCAGCGGCGACGGGCGAGCCTAGCGCTCGCTCGCCGCTTTGTTGCCTTTTCTGCCCCCCCACGGGGGCGAGACACTCCGGTCACCGGAGGGTCGGCTCGGAGGGGACGTTCCTCTTCACGGCGGTGGGGAGAACGGTCCCCTCCGCGACCTAGGTGAGAGGGAACATGCTGCGGGGGGTTTCCCCTTCGCCAACGGCTGTCGGCGCCATTCATTTCAATGGAGAGGGCTGAGCGGAGAGATCGGAAGGCTTGCCGAGGCTTCAGCTGCGAGGGAGAGTGAGTTTAAAAAAAAACTTTTTTTCCTTGCTGCCAGCCAGGCTGAACGGACTGGGAGGGGGGTGTTTGTTTTCAACCCCCCCCCCCCTCGGACTTAAGCGGCACTCTAAAATGGCTTCTCTGGAAGAGAAAGCGGAAATCTTCAACCCGGACTGTCTCTAACAAGGGAAAGTGGTATGCGGCTATTTGCAACATTGTTTCTAGGTCTGGCTGGATAAAAAATTTATTTTTCTACTCTCTCCTCTGGGCTCTGAGATGGGCGGTGGAGGGTGGCTTTTCTTTGTCCCTGCCTGACTATTTCAACTATGGAAAATTCCCAGCGTCTCTTTGCAATCGGGACTCTCTCTGGATATTAATGAAGAATTTTTCTCTTGCTGGATTTGTGATTTCTTTTCTGGAATACCTTCGCTATTATATTTACTGAGTTGGAAAATTGTGTCTCTCCTGGTTCTTGAATTTTGCAACTTCATAACCCTGAACTGAACTGAGCTCCTGATTTGCCTCACCAGCCCCACCTGGATAACGCCATTTTGGTGGCAGTGACTTTAACAATTAATCATGGCACAAGAAACAGCACTTGCAAGTTTAGAACAAAGGATGGCTTCTCTTGAATCTGTTATACAAACTTTGGTACAAGAAATCAAGGCCCAGAGGGCTGAAAATATTAATTTCAAGAAGGAGCTACTGGATACACGGAAACAAGTGTTGGAGAATAAACAGAAGAATGAAGAACTGGAAGGGGGGTTGGTGGGGGCTAAGGGAGAGATTAAAAATGTTACTAATGAGGTGGGGGAGATAAATGGGCATGTGTCTAGGATAGATATGGAAAGAATGACATATTTTTTGAGATTTCAGAATGTTTTTGAGCAACCTGGTGAATTCCTCCCTGATCTTATGAGTACAATTTTAGCAGACTATTTACAAAAACCTAAAGATGAGATCAGGGGGGACATTGACCTGGCTTATAGAATTAACTCAGCATATGCCAGGATAAATGAAGTGCCTAGAGAGATACATGTGAAATTTGTTAGAAGGTCAACCAGAGAGGAAATCTTGAAGGCGCAGAGAGAGAACCCTTTAATTTACCAACAAAAAACGGTCACTATCTTGAAGCAGATCCCTAGAAAGATTAGAGATGCAAGAAGGAAATTTTCCTTCTTGTCTAAAACATTGTTTGATCATGGGATCTGGTTCAAGTGGGTGACACCTGAAGGGATGCTGGTGTTCTGGGAAGGAGGAAGAGTGAGGATTAAAACAGTTGTAGAGGCGGAAGCCTTTCTTAAAAAACATTCCTCTGCCCTGGGGGAAGATCCAGGGGGGACGGAGGGGGCCACGGCCCCGCCCGCTGGGGGCCAGGGAGGAGAAAAAGAAGATACAATAGCCAAGAGACTTAGATCGAAAAAATAACTTTGCCTTGATTTTTCTGAACAATTTTGCATAATATTTGTATCTGGATTTTTTGTAAATGTCTGACAGCATGGAACTGAGAATTTAGGTATATGTACTTGCTTTTACCTTGTAGTGTTATGAAAAAAATTTTTTTTTGTTATTTTTTTATTGTGTATTTTGAGGTCTCGGAAGGGCCGACGACTCTGACGTGAATGCTCACAAAATTTCTTTGTATCCCTTACCCTACCCTATAGGAAAAATGTAAAACCAATAAAACTTTTTCAATATTAAAAAAAAAATACTTTTTCCCCATCAAACAAAAATTTTCCAGGCACTGGTACTTCCACCAAACATATTGCCATTCTATTGGAGACTATAGTCCCTTCTTTCATACAAAAAAGCTTAATTTGCATTAAATCCAAAAAGGACAGTCCCTTCCTTTTTGCTTGGATCTATCAATATAGACTTATCACTTCCAGGCTTCAAAAGTCCAACTGCATTTCTCCTTCGCCTACCTAGGTTTTCAAGTATAGGGAAGCAATTTAACATACCCAATTGCACACCTTCCCTTTCACACATAAGCAAACCTGTTAGGCCTAGACCCCCACACAGAACCATAAGCTTCAAGTGAGCTTTAGCTTCATCATAAGGGAAAATAAGGCTTCCTCAATGGTTTTAAATCCTCCATAGGAAGGGGTATAATTTCTATACAGCTCTGTGCATTGTTCATATATGGATTCCATCCTAAAAGATATCTCAGCATTTCTTGTAATGATGTTAGGTTCAGTTGCTCCTTGGCACACCTTCCGCAAAGGTCAATCTGAGGTAAATAGCATCATCATCAGTGATTTCAATGAATGATAATTGTGTCTGCACTTGTGAATCTACATTATCAGGCTCAGAATGGAACAGCAGTATTTAAACAGACTTCATTCTTACCTGATAATCATCCAACAAGATAATCATTGTGAATTTAATTGTCCCAATGAACTAGGCCTCTCCCTCGTTTGAGGTATATATGCACCTTCCCCTTAAACTTCCAGGGTCTGTGCTGGCTGTACATTCATTGGACATACCATAGATATCAACCACTCTGCCCATTCTTTTCTGAGCAAAAGCAAAGCACGATAATGAAATTTATTACCCCCAGCCAATAAGCGATGATAATTGCAATAAGCAATTCCCACTCCCAATGTTCCATAAGCAAACCTAACGCTGGTCTTCAAGAAGCTTGCTTCAATGGTAAATCAGTTCATCTCTAGGGTGCCTCCACTGGCCTCTTCACTCTAGGGTAGTGGACCGTCTTGTTCACAAAGCCAACTCAGCTGCCAACAGTACTTGAAACAGGCCTTCTCACACTGGCCACAATGTCATATTCGCCAAAGATATAATCAGAACCCAGTCATCACTTCTGTAACTGCCACTGGGCTTTCATGAAGGCAGTATAATCTGAGGGTAGCAGAGATACATGATCCTAAAGCAGTGTCACATCAATGCTTCATATAGATATATATGATGGAGGCAGAGGTTACTAGCACATGCCTCCCTGTTGAGCAGAACATCAAATTTCTGCTTTGTTGCAATCAAATTATTGAAGATGAAGAAAAATTAACATCTTGCATCATCGTAGATCTGGACAGTGAGCTGTTTGTCCTCACTGCTGTGTCACAGGCCATTACGATTTAGCAGGACCAGTCCCACACTGGACTAGATGTTCTTCTCATTCATTAGCTTACAATCAGGATTCACTTGCTAGATTTCAGTTTATAGACAGCAAATTTAAGAGGTCATCCAAAAAAAACCCCAGCAAACCTCTTCTCCTAAAATAGGATTAAACATAGGACAACCAAGTATACAGTTCTTTTACAAAAACATCCCATGCGCCACATATGGAGTCTCCCAGTGTTGTAACCCAACTTCATCTTATAATAAAACAATTTTATTTAATAAGATGTAAAAGAGACAAAGGCAATCTTTCATTCATTGATTCAAGGAACCAACTCAAAGTTTTGATTCCACTGAACAAATCTTGTTTCTACTTCGTTTATTGCCAATCAATTCCCAATTGTCCCATTATCTGCTATACAACATAAACATGTATTGCTATTAATGGCTTCAATTAATTTCCATCCGGGTATTACCCACTTCAACATAATCTTGACAGTCATTTGAACATTCACCCTTGCATAATTCACTCTTCAGCCAAACATTCAGTCAAATGACCCACTGAATAAATCAATCATCTAAAATATTCAAAATTTGCCCGCTGCTGGAACTTCAGTGTAATCCTTTTGGATTACACTTAGAAAGGCCATGCAGCCTACTATGTCACATTGGAATACGTTGAAATGTAGTTCCGTTCACAAAAGCAACCAAAACTACCAAAACCTGCAAAACTTACTAACATCCCTCATGCATTTCCTCATAATTAATTTATTCACTATCCACAGTCCATCCCTTATAATCCTCCCATAAGGACACACAATACAATAGCAGAGTTGGAAGGGACCTTAGAGGTCCTCCAAACCAACCCCCTATCCAAGCACACCATTGCAGACAAATGGCTCTCCAACGTCCCCTTAAAGACTAGCATCCAAAACCTGTATAAATGTTTCCCACTTCCTGCTTCATTATTCATCATTCAACAATATTAAAGCTTATACTAAAGAAACACATCACACATTAGCATTAACCAACTCACTTCCAAGAGGCTCACATCAGCCAATTAGATCAACTGATTTCCCGGCTTTTAAAAACCTTCTCAAATGTATCCCTACATATATCCACCAAGAAACAAATTACCCATCCTGGTATCATATTGTATATCATATACTGAATACTAGCATCCCTCCAATATTCAGAGCTCTCCTCAAAATACCTATACACACAAAAAATCTAAAATCAACAGTTCTAGTTTGAGGGGGAAAATGCCACAGCATTTGAGCGGAATGCTTCTCCAAGAAACAGTCAGAACAGAAAGAAACAGTCTTTCACCATTTCATGAAACACATGAAATTCATGAAAGCTTTCCCACATCATGCAAGCTAAACAAGAGAGCATCTCTATCTCTCCTTGATCCTCCGCACTCTGCAAAAACCAACTCAACCCAGCCTAAGCAAGGGTTGTATGTCTACTCATTTCATCCCTTCAGATATATTCTCCTGGCCTCCTGATTGGTTTAATAATAATAATAATAATAATAATAATAATAATAATAATAATAATAATAATAATAATAATAATAATAATAATAATAATAATAATAATAATTTATTTTATATACCGCATCCTCTCCCCAAGGGGACTCGGAGCGGTGCACAGGGAAAAAATTAAAATACTATAAAATATACATACAAAGAATACATACAGTGAACAAAAACAAATTAAATTCGGATTATCCCTGCGCTAAAATCCCCAAGTTATAAAACTAAAATTCCCTAACACCCCAAAGGTAGAGACTAACCTAAGCCGGCCAAGCAGAAAAAGTATGTTTTGAGTTTTTGACGGAAGGAGCGGAGGTCCGTAGTTGTTCTAATGTCGGGGGGAAGGTCGTTCCAGAGGGCTGGGCCCGCCACAGAGAAGGCCCTTCCCCTGGGCGTCGCCCACTGACAAAGTCTAGTGGACGGCACCCGGAGAAGTCCCTCTCTGTGGGAGCGAATCGGCCGTGAGGATGTATGGGGCAGGATCCGATCCCGCAGATAGCTAGGTCCCGTGCCATGGAGCGCTTTAAAGATGACAACTAGCACCTTGAAGCCCACCTGAAAGACGACAGGCAGCCAGTACAGCTCGCGCAAGAGAGGTGTTATATGGGTGTACCTAGCAGTCCCCATTATTGCTCACGCGGCTGCATTCTGGACCAGCTGCAGTCTTCGGGTGCACCTCAGGGGGAGCCCCATGTAGAGAGAGTTACAATAGTCCAGTCGGGATGTCACAAGGGCATGAGTGACTGTGCAAAGGGCATCCCGATCCAATAGGGGGCGCAACTGGCGTACCAGGCGAACCTGGTAAAACGCCCTCCTGGCCACGGCTGTCACTTGATCTTCCATGGACAGCCGGGTATCCAGGAGGACACCCAAGTTGCGCGCCCCATCCGACAGCCACTCGGTCTTGGACGGGTTGAGTCTGAGTCTGTTACTTCCCATCCAGGCCCGCACGGCTTCCAGGCACTGGCACACCACCGCTACGGCATCGTTGGGGTGGTTTGGGGTAGATATGTACAACTGCGTGTCGTCAGCGTAGAAGTGGTACTCTACCCCAAAACCGCGGATGATCTCACCCAGCGGCTTCATATATGTGTTGAACAGGAGAGGCGAGAGGACCGACCCCTGAGGCACCCCACATGTGAGGGGTCTCGAGGTCGACCTCTGCTCTCCTGCCAACACAAATTGCGATCGACCGGAGAGGTAGGAGGAGAACCACCGTAAAACGGTGCCTCCCACCCCCAACCCCCCCAGCCGATGCAATAGGATACCATGGTCGATGGTATCGAAAGCCGCTGAGAGGTCTAATAGGACCAGGATGGAGGAACAACGGGAAGGTTGGAGACGGGACGATACTTGACTAGTAAAGCTGGGTCCAGAGAGGGCTTCTTCAGGAGGGGCCTCACCATGGCCTCTTTAAGGGAGGCAGGCAAGAGACCCTCACTCAGAGAAGCGTTGACAACCTCCTGGAGCCAGCCTCGTGTCACCTCCCAGGATGCCAGTACAAGCCAGGAAGGACACGGGTCCAATAAACATGTGGTGGCTCGCAGTCGCCCACGTAACCTGTCCATATCCTCGGAAGTAACAGAGTCAAACTCCTCCCAACCAAGATCCGCCTCGTGCAATCCCACTGGGCCATCAATGGAGACTAGCTCGTTCTGAATCTGAGCGATTTTCTCCTCCAGATAAATCCCAAATTCCTCTGCTCTACCCTGTAATGGGGTTTCCCGCACCCTCTGTTGTAGGAGGGAGCGGGTCACCCTAAACAGGGCGGCAGGGCGGTTATCTGCGGATGCTATGAGAGTGGCACAATGATGGCGTTTGGCCACTCTCAGTGCCACAATGTAAGTCCGTAAATTACCTGTGTCCGGTCGGATTCAGATCGAGTAGACCTCCATCTTCTCTCCAGGCATCACTTGTGGCGTTTCATCACCCTTAGCTCCTCGGTGAACCAAGGAGCTAGGATGGCTCGCCGCCGCAAGAGAGGCCGCAAGGGCGCGACCCGATCCAAGGCTCCCGTGGCCGCAGTATTCCATGCGGCCACGAGGTCCTCCATCGGGGCACGGGTCAGGGGTACAGGAAGTGGCCCAAGTGCCGCCTGGAACCCATCAGGGTCCATCAGGCGCCTGGGGCGGAACCAAATAGGCGACTCAGGTTCCGCCTCCCCGCGGTGGGGAGTAGCGGTTGGAAAGTCGAGCTGGAGAAGTGAGTGGTCTGACCATGACAAGGGCGTGATGACTATATCCCCTATACCCAGATCACTCTTCCATTGGCCTGAGACAAAGATGAGATCCGGTGTATGTCCACCCTCGTGGGTGGGGCCTTGAATTAGTTGGGTCAGGTCCATGGCCATCATGGAAGCCATGAACTCCCAAGCTACCTCGGATGATTCGCCCACCGATGGCAGGTTAAAGTCCCCCATGACTAAAAGTCTGGGGGTCTCAACTGCCACCGTAGCGATCACCTCAAGGAGCTCGGGCAGGGCTGCTGTTACATAGCGGGGAGCCAGGTATACAACCAGCAAGCCCAACTGCCTCCCTAGGCCCCACTTCACGCAGAGTAACCTAAATACTTAACCTCATTCTAGGGTCATCTTCAACACTTCCAAACCCTGGCCATAAAAAAACCCCATCAGTTGTATTGTTCTCAACCCCAGCCTTATTGCTTCAGACAATTACAAATTATCTTCCTATCTTGGTATATAGCTCCAACACCCTTTCCACATTTGCAATTTAACAAATGTAGACTTCCTGAAAAACCTTATGGGCAAACTTCCAAAATGTTTACCATATGCATTCAAACAGAACCAATCAAATGTAAAAATGAAAGAAAGAAAAACTTTCAAACCTATCACATTAAAAAAAATCAAAAATCCATGCCTCTGTTTGCGTAGAAATCATCATTCAGCATTGCATTCCAAGTTTAAAAATGTCAGCATTCAAAAATGCTCAGCTGTAAAAACATAAATGAGGGTGTTAAACTAACTGCCCTCAAAAGGTAACAAAAAAAAAATTCAATGAGATATCTCGAATCTCCACTCTAAAATTTAGAATCTCCACTTCTTAAATTTAGAAGCTTTAACTTCAAGGTAAATGCAAACACCTTAAAAAGTTCCAGGAAAAACAAATCAAAATTGCAATTCAACAAGCCGGTCAGCCACCCTTGGCCCCTCCTCTCTCTCTCAAACAAAGAGAGGGGGGAAAATGCTTAAACAGACAGCCAACTTGACTGCCCCCCCATCCCCCTGAGTCACCCCCCTCCTGCTGCTTCACAGCGTCCAAAGGAGGAAACAAAGAAACGCATGAGAGGGAAGGGAAAAAACAAACTTTAACAAAGCATTCAAAGCAAAACCTTTTCAAACTCACTGCCAGCTCCCACCATCAAGAGATCTGTCTCAGTTCCTTGGTTCTCCCAACACCAACTATCATTGTTATTGTTATAACAACAACCTCTCCACAATATATAATATATTGTCAGCAGACCAACTACATTTACAGGTCCCAAAATCACTTCTCCTATTTTCCTGTAAACTAACTAACAAACAAAGTACTCCAAATCAAATCATCAACAACCCATAGGCCGATTCTACAAACAACGGAAAACTTGTAGGCATGGCTTTCAATCACAAATCATAATTCTAATCATAAGGCAAGAAATGTACCTAGTCTGTCATCTGCCAGCAGATCACACATATCATAACCTCAAGCACAAAAATGCATTCTGAACACAATTAACAACAACCACAGCACATTAGTGAAAACAAAGACTTATTCATTTTTAGATGAATTTGACTTCACTCCAATTAATCTAATAACTGTAATTTACACTTTGAAGTCTCATCCCTTTCAACACTGGACCATCCCCCCAGGAGATGTCATCTTCAAACACCTTCTAGGCATTCATCAACTCAGCTTTAGGAACCTAAATTCCAGCCAAATCTCAGTGTCTCCCTGCAGCAATATCATAATATTACTCAGTACCCCCACTCTTCTATAAGAGGGGGGAAAGGGACATAGGGAACGTCCTCTTAACATTCCCCAGGATCCTTAACTAAACGGGCCCCATAACATATACAAGAGCTTAAAGCACAATACCTTCTTGAAGCATTCATCTGCATAACCTCCAGCCCACATAGCTGAGGGTCTCAGCCAAGCTGGAGGAAGGCTCACACCACACATCACCAACACTCAAGACAGGTATTCAGCCACCCAGCCATTCATATGCATCCCTTTGCATACATTACCTGGGTCAGATGCATCACTCTCAGGATCGGCTCATGCTGCTCCGTTGCCAAAGCCTCCGCAGGAGCAATCTCCCCAGAGAGGAATTCTGACCACTGCTTTGGAGCACTTCAAAAAGGAAGTGTGGCCATCCTCCAAAGGTATGTCAGACCTCCTCCCCGGAACAGAAGTCCTTAAAATCCCAGACGAGCCCCCAAATTGTGAGAAAAATATCCCAGATATTTTCTTCAGCATATAAAAATAATCACGGAGACTTATAGCAAAAGGAAACAGCCGTTTATTTACATAAACGTTAGCGCTAACAGATTCTCTAGAACAAAAAGAGAATAACCTCCAGGTACAGAGTTTCACTTTATATACCTGAAATTACGTAGTACATACATCATAACCTGAATACATGAAAACAACATTGCGTGCAAGGAATACAATGTGTCTCACAATGTGAAAAGTATGGAAGCTTACCAACACCTGTGTTCAGAAACCCCAAAGGACTTCCCAAAACTGTTCCCAGAACTTTAACAATAAGATCATTACCGGCTTCCTGCAAAACACATCCTGTTATTCCCGGTTACAGAGGAAGTCTAAAGGGAGGGAACAGGCTATTCTCTCATCAGGTCACTATAACCTTCTGATTCTGCTCCAGCCTGTGATTTTCCAGAAAAGCTTACTGGCCCATCAGAATATTCAAGATGGAGTCTGTCAGGTTCCTCAAAGAACCTATCTTATCCAAATAAAAATAAAGGATTATTCTCTCACACACTTTCTATTATTCTACTATGCCATTTCTATTGTGAGAAAATGGGAGGGGGGATGGTACGAAGTTAAATGCTATGTAGCCAAAATAAAATTCCTTTCTAGAAGCCAAGGTCAACCTTTGTCTCTACACCTCTGCACCTGACCGGAACTGGATGGGTGGAATTGCCAGCATGGCAGTGGAAGATTGGACCATGTGATAGACTTGTGGGTGTAGGGGCAAGATCATGAACTTTCAACTGGGTGGGAAAAACCAAAAAGCTTTCAGATTCGGGTTTTCCGAGATGTGCCAACATGGCTCTCTTAATAAATTGGAACTTTGAGCAAAACTTTGCCTTGGACTCTGATTTAATTTTGGATGCTATTTGGAACCCTGACATTAACCCGAATCTCCCTTAAAATACTTCATCAGCTACCCTGAAAATTGGGGCACTGTTTGGGGTTCTTTTTTAAGTTTTTTTTATTTTTCATTTTCAAAACAAACACAACACAAAGAATCCTCCTTTTTTACATACTATAGAAAGTGTATCTGTTGGTTACAAAAAGCTTTCATGCGTCTATTCCACTGTCATCACCCAAAATTTGTATTAACTCAAGTATTTTAAATCAGATATTTTTATACATATTACCATCATCATACCGCCATTTTCATTTGACTATAATTGTTTTAACAGAAAATGTACCAAAATTTAAAACCTGACCATATACTGGCATTTCATTTGTTATTTCTTTTTTTTTTTGAAAAATATATATTTATTTTTTAATAAAACAAAAATACAAAAAGGAAAAGTCATCATTCTACATTATATCCTTTGTAAAGCATGTCGACTGGTTACACATAACTCTTGTGCATTTCTAGAATCATTATTATTCATGAATAATCTCATTTTATAAATTTTAAATCAAAAGATTCATTATATATCTTAATATCATTACACCAGAATTCTCCTCTAATATTCCATATTTGGTCTATCTTCTTCTTCAAACATGTCTTACTTAAACATAACCACATAACGGCATCCATTGTCTATTCCAAACATACATGTATATATGCATACACCTATATCAATATATCATCTATAATTATTCCGTTACTTTTATTATAACTCATTATTTGTTAGCTAGTGATTCTTCAGTAATAATCTAAAACAGTCTTCAGTTTGCTAAAATTCTCCCCCATTTTGCTAAATTACATCCATCAACATTCCTATGAAATAACAGTCTTATTATTTATATCCAATCTCATATTCATACATTTCTACACATACATAGATACATAGATATATATCATTAAATTATAACATTATTATTAATTACTCTTATTGTAAATAATTATTAACTAACTAATAATCCTTCAATTATATTCTAAAACAATCTAGTTATTAATCATCAAAGGATAACAACTTTCATTATCAGCCAGTGTCTTTCCAGTAGTGAATTGGACTTATCTCTCTTGCCATTTGTGGCCCCCGTCTCTTTTTATTCTTCTTTCCAGGTTTTTTATAAACTTCTTTTCGCACTTTATTGTCCAGTATAACTCTCAAATAATACTGCTGCCCAGTTTCTATCTTTACATGTTGTTTGTCTTTGAATGTCAGACGTATTTCTGAAGAGATTTCTCCTCTTTCATCCATCTTCAATTCCCCCCCCCCCTCTTTTCCTTGATAACCAAAATGAGGCTCACATTCCTCAAATTCTCTTTTTAGAATTTCCTTCTTTATATTTTCTCCCATATTTAATCCGTTGGTAAAGTACTCTATTATCGTATCTTTATCGTCAACTTTATCTTCAACATTTTCTTCCTTTTCTTTAATTTCTGGAGCTTCCAACTGCTGATAGCTTGATGTAACAGACAAATGTTTGTCCAGTTTTTTTATCAGTTCTTCTATTGTGTTTCAGTAAGTATAAGATTTCAGCCAGAGCATTCTGATTTTCTAAAGTATCCTCTTCTAAATTTATTTATTTATTTATTTTTCAAATTTATACCCCGCCCTTCTCCTTGCAAGGACCCAGTGCGGCGCACAGGCAATATTAAAAACCGTACAAAATTACAAAAAATACATTATTAAAAAACTATTAAATTATATCCCGTGCTAAAAACCCTAAGAATTTAAAATTTATACAAATATAAGTCAGAAACGGGGGGTTATGCTAGGCCGGCTTGTTGGAATAAATACGTTTTGAGACTCTGGCAAAAGAGGCGGAGGTCCGAGGTGGTGTGTAGATCGGGGGGTAGGTCGTTCCAGAGGTCTGGGCCCGCCACAGAGAAGGCCCTTCCCCTGGGCGTCGCCAACCAGCATTGCCCGGCCGACGGTACCCGGAGAAGGCCCTCTCTGTGGGAGCGGATCGGTCGAAGGGATGTATGGGGCAGGAGGCGGTCTCGTATGTAGCTAGGCCCCGAGCCATGGAGCGATTTAAAGATGGTCATCAGCACCTTGAAGCGCACCCGAAAGGCCACAGGTAGCCAGTGCAGCTCACGTAGGAGAGGTGTTATGTGGGATTGCCTTGAGGCACCCATAATCACCTGCGCGGCCGCATTCTGGACTAACTGTAACCTTCGGGTGCACCTCAAGGGGAGCCCCATGTAGAGAGCGTTACAGTAGTCCAGCCGGGATGTCACGAGTGCTTGAGTGACTGTGCGAAGGGCCACCCGGTCCAGTAAGGGGCGCAACTGGCGTATCAAGTGTACCTGATAGAACGCCTTCCTGGCCACGGCCGTCACATGGTCCTCCATGGACAGCCGGGAATCCAGGATGACACCCAAGTTGCGCGCCCTCTCCACGGGGGCCAGTTGTTCGCCCCCAATGGCCAGTGTTGGACTTACCTGGCTGAACCGGGGTGCCGGAAACCACAGCCACTCGGTCTTGGAACCATGTTGACAAATCCAATATGGAACCATGTTGACAAATCCAAAAAATAATGAAGTTTGGTTCTCACTGCCACCCTGGTCTCAGGCCTATTTTATATTTTGGTATTTTCCCAAAGAAAATATTGTTGCCAGTTATCAAAAAGCACTTGTTGTAAACAATTCATGCCTTGTAACCTTCACAACAACTTCAAATGAGAAAGAAAATAAATTGTCTCATAAAGACCAACCAGTGACCTCCAGTGGCAATGCAACAGATTTTCACTTTTTAATATATACTTTTTCTTTGTTGTTAAAAAAAAGTAGAAAGTATAATTCTTGTTTAATTTTTTTTTTAAAAATACCAATAAGTCTTCAGAAGTAATTATGAAAATAGTCCCAAATTCAAAATTGTAAGTAACAAAAAATAGAAATAAAGAAAAAAAAAGAAATAGTCCAATCACTTTCAAAGGGGAAAAAAAAAATCCTCGTTCTACCGCTTCATTCCACAATTTCAGAGAAATGAGGGAAAAAAAGGAAACCTCTTAGTTCAAAACATATTAGATTAATTCTGCCGCTTATTTCATAATTAAAGGCTTTAGTTTATTTAAAAAAAAAGTTTCTTTAAGCAAAATGTTTAAAAAAAAGATAAAATACCTTCCCGGTCTAGCACTTTCCCTTTCAGCTTGTTTCCTTCCTTCCAGAGCTTGCCTCTGCTTTTGTCAGCCAGTGGGGGCTGCCTGTTTGCCCCCCTGCAGAAGCTCTTCCCTTGGGTCAAACAGGGGTTTTGCGGTACCCCTGTGACCAGCAAGGCTTTGTCTTCCTTGTCGCTGTCCCTACAGGACGATTTAGGGCCGAACGGACCAAGGGGCAGCAAAAGTTCAACGGAGGTCTCAGAGCGCTGAGACCCTGCGTTGTATCAGGGCCCTCTCCATTTGTTATTTCTAATATCGTCCAATAACACTATATCCTTATGGCCTATTCTAGCTAAACATCAATAATATTTAAGGTTGTCCGGTTCCGGCTCCAGCGGCGACGGGCGAGCCTAGCGCTCGCTCGCCGCTTTGTTGCCTTTTCTGCCCCCCCACGGGGGCGAGACGCTCCGGTTACCGGAGGTCTCCCGTAGGGTCGGCTCGGAGAGGACGTTCTTCCTCACGGCGGTGGGGAGAGCGCTCCCCTCCGCGACCTAGGTGAGGAGGAACATGCTGCGGGGGGTTCTCCCTTCGCCAACGGCTGTCGGCGCCATTCACTTCAATGTAGAGGGCTGAGCGGAGAGATCGGAAGGTCTGCCGAGGCTTCAGCTGCGAGGGAGAGTGAGTTTAAAAAAGACTTTTTTTCCTTGCTGCCAGCCATGCTGAACGGACTGGGAGGGGGGTGTTTGTTTCCAAAAAAACCCCCTCGGACTTAAGCGGCACTTTAAAATGGCTTCTCTGGAAGAGAAAGCAGAAATCTTAAATCCGGACTGTCTCTAACAAGGGAAAGTGGTATGCGGCTACTTGCAACATTGTTTCTAGGTCTGGCTGGATAAAAAAATTTATTTTTCTACTCTCTCCTCTGGGCTCTGAGATGGGCGGTGGAAGGTGGCTTTTCTTTGTCCCTGCCTGATTATTTCAACTATGGAAAATTCCCAGCGTCTCTTTACAATTGGGACTCTCTCTGGATATTGATGAAGAATTTTCCCTTGCTGGATTTGTGATTTCCTCTCTGGAGTACCTTCGCTATTATAACTATTGAGTTGGAGAATTGTCTCTCTCTTGGTTCCTGAATTTTACAACGTTTCAACCTTGATCAGAACTTTTGGCTCCCGGTTAGTCTCACCAACCCCACCCTGAAAACGCCATTTTGGTGGCATTGACTTTAACAGTTAATCATGGCTCAAGAAACAGCACTGGCAAGTTTAGAACAACGGATGGCTTCTCTTGAAACTGTTATACAAACTTTGGTAAAAGAAATTCAGGCCCAGAGGGCAGAAAACATCAATTTCAAGAAGGAGCTATTGGATACACGGAAGCAAGTACTGGAAAACACACAGAAGACTGAAGAATTGGAAGGGGGGTTGGTGGGGGTTAAGGGAGAGATTAAAAATGTTATTAAAGAGGTTGGGGAAACAAATGGGCATGTGTCTAGGATAGATATGGAAAGAATGACACATTTTTTGAGATTTCAGAACGTTCTTGAGGAATCCGGTGAATGCCTCCCTGATCTTATGAGCACAATTTTAGCAGACTATTTACAAAAACCTAAAGATGAGATCAGGGGGGACATTGACCTAGCCTACAGAATAAACTCAGCATATGCCAGGATAAATGAAGTGCCTAGAGAGATACATGTGAAATTTGTTAGAAGGTCAACCAGAGAGGAAATCCTGAAGGTGCAAATTTTATTTGATCACGGGATTTGGTTCAAGTGGGTGACACCCGAAGGGATGCTGGTGTTCTGGGAAGGAGGAAGAGTGAGGATTAAAACAGTTGTTGAGGCGGAAGCCTTTCTTAAAAAACATTCCTCTGCCCTGGGGGAAGATCCAGGGGGGACGGAGGGGGCCGCGGCCCTGCCCGCTGGGGGCCAGGGAGGAGAAAAAGAAGATACAATAGCCAAGAGACTTAGATCGAAAAAATAACTTTGCCTTGATTTTTCTGAACAATTTTGCATAATATTTTATCTGGATTTTTGTAAATGTCTGACAGCATGGAATTGAGAATTTAGGTATATGTACTTGCTTTTACCTTGTAGTGTTATGAAAAATGTTTTTTTTTTGTTATTTTATACTTTGTATTTTGAGGTCTCGGAAGGGCCGACGACTCTGACGTGAATGCTCTCAAAATTTCTTTGTATCCCTTACCCTACCCTATAGAAAAAATGTAAAACGAATAAAACTTTTTCAATATATATAAAAAAAATAATATTTAAGGTTTAAGGGTTATACCGCCCTACTCCCGAAGGACTCAGGGCAACAAACAGCCAAAGTAAAACAGATATATAAAAGTTAAAAAACAGTTTTAAAAGTATATTAAACAATTTGGCCTCTCTTAAAATTAAAAAACCAAACAAACCCCGATTAAAATTAATAAAATTCATTAATAAAAATTCATATTTAAAAATTCATTTTTATGCCAGCCCGGCTTGTTGGAAAAAAAAAGGTTTTGAGAGCACGGCGGAAGGTGCGTAAGTCAGTTCTTAATTCCGGGGGCAATTCGTTCCAGAGGACAGGTGCTCCCACAGAGAAGGCTCTCCCCCTGGGTGTTGCCAGTCGACATTGTTTAGCCGATGGCACCATGAGGAGACCCTCTCTATGGGAGTGTACTGGCCAGTGGGAGGCTCTTGGTGGCAGAAGGCGATCTCGTAAGTACCCAGGTCCTAAGCCATGGAGCGCTTTAAAGATAGTAACCAACACCTTGAATCGCACCCAGAAAACCACCAGAAGCCAGTGTAGCTCACGCAGGAGGGGTGTTACATGGGAGAATCGTGTCGCCCCCATAATTACCCACACGGCTGCATTCTGGACCAGTTGGAGCCTCCGGGTGCTCTTCAAGGGGAGCCCCATGTAGAGAGCATTGCAGTAGTCCAGACGGGAAGAGACGAGGGCATGAGTGACTGTGCGCAGGGCATCCCGAACCAGGAAGGGGCGCAACTGGTAGATCAGGCGAACCTGATAAAAAGCCCCCCTGGCAACAGCCATCATATGATCTTCCAAGGACAGCTGTGCATCCAGGAGGACACCCAAGTTGCGAACCCTTCCTGTGGGGGCTAAGGTCTCACCCCCCATAGCCAGCGATGGAACCAGCTGACTGTAATGGGACGCTGGGAACCACAGCCATTCAGTCTTGGAGGGGTTGAGCCTGAGCCTGTTCCTCCCCATCCAGATCCACACGGCCTCCAGGTACTGGGACATCACGTCAAGGGCAACATTGGGGTGGACTGGGGACAAAACGTACAGCTGCGTATCATCAGCATACTGATGGACCTTTACCCCAAAACCCCGGATGATCTCGCCTAGTGACTTCACATAAATGTTGAACAACAGGGGCGAGAGGACTGACCCCTGGGGTACTCCACAAGTGAGGCACCTTGAGGACGACCTCTGCCCCCCCGCCAACACAAACTGCGAACGGTCAGAGAGGAAGGAGGAGAACCACCAAGGTACAGTGGCCCCCACCCCTAACCCCTCCAACCACCGCAGCATGATTCCATGGTCGATGGTATCAAAAGCCACTGAGAGGTCTAATAGGACCAGGACAGAGGAACAATCCCTGTCCCGAGCCCTCCAGAGATCATCAACCAATGCGACCAATGCCGTTTCCGTGCTGTACCCAGGCCTGAAACCTGACTGGTACAGATCAAGATAGACAGCTTCATGCAGGTACTTGGGAAGCTGTTGCGCCACCACACTCTCAACAACCTTTGCCACAAAGTGAAGGTTGGAGACTGGACGATAATTTGCCAAAAGCAAGGGAAGGCTTCTTGAGGAGGGGCCTCACCACCGCCTCTTTCAAAGCAGTGGGGAAGAAACCCTCTCTCAAAGAAGCGTTGATAATACCCTGGAGCCAGCCTCGTGTAACCTCCCGGGTGGCCAGCAACAACCAGGAGGGACACGGGTCCAATAAACATGTGGCAGCACTAAGTCTATCCAAAATCCTGTCTACGTCCTCGGGAGTCACCGTGTCAAACTCCTCCCAGATAACATTTATCGCCACTAGGTAGGTCTTGATATAAGACCTCACCAGAGTCCGATCAGATTCGGACCGGCTGGCCCTCCAACTGCTCTCTGCGTCTTTTCCGGCGCTTCGTCTCCCTCAGCTCCTCAGAAAACCAAGGAGCCAACCGGGTCCGGCACCTGGTCAGAGGCCGCAAAGGCACAACGCGGTCCAGAGCCCCAGCAGCCGCCCTGTTGCATGCGGCCACCAGTTCTCCAGCCGAGTCGTGAGCCATAGCCTCAGGGAATGGCCCAAGCGCCATCAGAAACCTATCAGGGTACATCTGGCGCCTTGGGCGGAACCACCTAGTCGGTTCTGCCTCCCTGCGGGGGAGGTAGTACGAAAAATTTCGAATCCTCCTTTCCAAATCACTGTTTACAATTTACATCCAATTTCCTTATGTTGTACCCATACATATATACATTGTTATCATTATCCCTCCTTCATTTAACTCTATCCATTATCATAGCATTTTCCCCCTAATAATCAAATCTTAGCTAAATTTAACTTAGTTCTTTTTTATTAACCTTTATATATAACCAAATAATTTCTAATCTTCTTTTCATAGGTACCATTCAATATTCATATCCAATTACTACTTGTCATACCAATACATATGTATACATTATTATCATTATCAGTTGTTTATTTAAACACATCTATTGTCACTAAATTTCACTAAATTTAACTAGTTTTAGATCATACACTTTCATCTATCAACCTGTACCTTTCCAATAGCAAAACAATCTCATGTCTTCTGCTATTTGTGGTATCAGTCCTCTAATCATCTCCTTAATCAAATTTGCATGGACTCCTCTTAGCAACTCATTGCTTATTGAGTCTCTCGTATAATTTTGATGCCCTTCTTCTGTTTCCTTGATCAGCTTATCTTTAATTGTCAGTGATGTTATCAATGATGTTGCTAATAAAATTTCTCTCTTTAAATCCATAAATACTTTTGTTTTTTCTTCTATATCTTGCCATCTGAGGTAGAGTTCCCCTCCATTTAATTCCTCTTTCCATATTCCACTCTTTCCATTTCCAGACACAAACCAATCACCATAGATATCAACAGATTTGACTTCTTTGTGGTCATTTTTCTCTTCGGTTTTTAGGACTCTAACCTCCTCTTTTTGCATTTGGTGAACATCTCCACCTTCTTCATCATATTTTACTGTTAGATTCTCTAGTTTTCCCAACTTCTTCTCCATCTTCTCAAATGTACATATCTGATATCAGCAGCAGAACTGACTCCCCTTCTGTTGTTAGAATTCTGTTTCCTTTTGTGTCTTTTTTAAAATATTCACAGTTAAAAAATAAAAATCAAATTATTGAGCGAAATAGAGGAGAAAAAGGGGAAAACACACGGAGTAATGAAGAAGAAGAATTTTAGTCCATAGGTTGCAAAAATAATAATAATAAAAAAGATAGAAGAAGAAAACTTAATCCATTTGTTTTAAAAGGCTTGCATAAATCCCATCCATAACAATAGCATTTAAGAGCAAGATAACACACTGACCAAAACCTTTCAAAGCTTAATTCCACTGCTTATTTCTTCTGTTCTCAGATTTAAATTAACTTTAAGTTTTTTGTAGGCAGTCTCTTTTTAAACAGTATAATTCCTCACCAGCTGTAAACACTTTCTCTTTCCCTTTCTTCCATTCAGAGCCATCCCAACTTCATCAGCCTAGGGACTGTGATTTTAACGCCAGCTAGAAGAACTTCTCCTGGATTGATCAGGGACTTTGCGGTGTCCCTGAGATCAGCAGGACGTATTCTTCCCATTCACTGTCTCTGAGGGATGGTTTAGGTCCGATTGGACCACCCAGTGATAAATGTTTCAGCAGTGATCTCAGAGCATTGAGATTGCATGTCTGTGACTTCCTGGTTGACGCTCCAGCAATAAGGAGCAGGGTAAGGAGAGCTCCTGGTTATCCTCTCCTTTTCCAGCGTTTGGCGGTTTGATTTGGCCATTGCAGATCGCGTTTAGATCAGCAAAAGAAGAGGGGACTGTGGGGCAGTTGTGGGGGTGGTGCAGACCCCCTAAAAAGCCCCAACATCCCCCCGAGGTGCCAGCGGTGGAAGAAGGCACCAAATACAGGTGCCCCTAAGCTGTAAGCTCACCACCATCTGAAGCCGATTATCATCTTACTACAACCATAAGAGGCTTGCAATAAACACTGAAGATCAGACTCTATTCTATTACCTCTATCCTCATTGGACTGATGTTTGAATAACAAGCCAGAGATCAAAAAGCGGCAGAAAGAAGGAGGCTGTTAATAACGCAGGAACCTAGGATTGCCGAGGGCTATTGGATCGGGTGAGATTCTTGCAGAGAGGGTGAGCCTGGAGGCGATCGGAAGGCTGTGGCTGTGTGACCGGCTGAATTGCTTTTGAAGAACTGGGCTGAGCCGAGGGGGGGGGGTTGAGCGTGACTCAGCGAAATTTGCATCTCCATTGAATCCGGGAGAGAGAAAGAAGAAGGCGGTAGAAGGTCACAGGAAGCAAGTCAAAGGCCGGACTCTGTCTGTAAAGCTGTGACACATAAGAACTGGACTACCACCTAGTGGCTGATACTTGAAATATACTTTAAAAAAAAAAGGAAAACTTTCTTTCTCCTCTAGGTTCAAAGACTGAAACTGAATGAACTTGATGATGTTTCATTATTCCTGCTAGTGATCAGTGATTAGTGATCTGATTGAGGTAATTACCAATCAATTAAGTAGTCTTGTATTATTACACTTAAAAAAAAGCATAAAAAAATTAATTAACTGGATGGACTAAGATTTTTGGATTGATTAGGTGTCCTAAGTCAACTAACCGACAGATTGATAACTATAAGTATTGTAATTGTTCAATTGTTACTTGCTATTTTAATAGACTAACTATTACAATAGATTATAAAGTGGTTATAAATTGAACATAGATTGTTTATAAATTATAGACTAATTATAAATAGACTAAATAGACTACAAACTATAAATTGTTTATAGACTGAGCATATTGGATAGACTGGGTGAGAAGTAAAATTATAAGATTGACATAAGTAGTTAACCTAGAGCAGTGCAAATAAGCACTTTAGAGCAGTATACTGGATAGTGAGAACAAAGAGGGGGGGAAGTATATGGCGTATGTTGGAGTGGAGTAACCTCTTTTGTCTGATAAAGATGGCAAGAAATACAATTAATGCTAAGAGGATGACACTGACAGCTCCATCAGCCTCATCCCCAGTTACGACCCTTCCAACGACACGTAAATTAGTGGATGACATGACCTCAACAGATACAGCTTCTAACACTACTGAAATACCCTCAAACCTCCAGGACATACTTAAAACATTACAAGATACCATGCCGATAATGGTGAAAAACCAAGAGGTAACAACTAAAGGAATACACGAAATGAAATCAGAAGTAACGGTGGTAAGGGATGAAATACGACAAATGAACCTCAAAGTGGAAGAGATGAGCCTGGCAGTAGCGTCGTATGGAGAGCGGATTGAGGAAATAGAGAGTAAAATGGGAAAAGTGGAAGAGAAGGTGACGCGGCTGGAAATAAGGCAATCTAGAGTTAACAAGAAGCTGGAAGACGAATTAATATTTATGGAAATGGACAGAGCAGCATTTTTCCTATGGTTTCAAAATGTTTTGGAAGAAAAGGATGAGAATTTGGATCAAATTATGACAGACATTGTGGCAGAGATTACAGGAAAAGACAAAGAGGAAGTAAATCAGTGCATAGACGAAAGCTTCCGGGTATATACTAGTTACGCCAGGCGTCATAACCTACCAAAAGAAATGGATATATGCTGCAACAAGAAGACACTGTGTGACGAGGTATGGCATGTAGCGAGAGATAGGAAAACAGAATACAAAGGACGAGAAATAAACATACTACGTCAGCTACCAAGACGAGTTAGGGAAATAAGGAAAAGTTACAAATTTCTCACAAGAAGACTACAGAAGACGGGAATACGTTATAGATGGCTGATACCAGATGGACTGATTGTAAGCTGGCAAGATAAGTGGATACGGATAGAAGACCTAAGAGATGCACAGGAATTCTTTGATGCACACTTCAAGACTGATAATCAAGAGAATGAGGAGGAGGTAGAAAGTGGAAGCCAAGAAGAGTCACAGTAAACAGAGACGACGAAGGAACGGAAAATGTTAAGTGAACAAAAGGAAGACCAAACCGCAGGAGGCTCAGGACCCCAGATGGTGACACGGCAGAAAAAGAAACTGATTGAAGGAACTAAATAAATAAACTGGCAGGAGAAGGACCCCGGTTAATATCAATCAATATCAATGGCTTAAACTCACCGAATAAATGGAAAAAAATACAAAAGAAGTTGTTGCAGGGAAGATATCAAATAATAGGTCTACAGGAGGTACATATCAAAAAAGGTTACCAAAACGTACTCCTATGCCCTAAATTAGGTGATTTATTTGTGTCCCTGGCTGATCAAAAGAAAAGAGGAGTGGCAATATTTGTACATAAATATTTAATAATAATAATAATAATAATAATAATAATAATAATAATAACAACAACAACAACAACAACAACAACAACAACAACAATAATAATAATAATAATAATAATAATAATAATAATAATAATAACAACAACAACAATAATAATAATAATAATAATAATTTTTATTTATAACCCTCTCTCTCTCCCCGAAGGGACTCGAGGCGGGGCACAGGGAATTAAAAAACAATTAAAACAGACAGAATACAAAGTTAAAAACAAATTAAACTGGCCCTGCGCTAAAAACTCCTATAAAACTAAAAAACTATCCCTAAAACCCCTAAACAATTTAAAATTTAAATTACCCTAGGCCAGCCAAGCAGAAGAAGTGTGTTTTTAGTTTCTGTCGGAAGGAGCGAAGGTCCGTGGTTGTTCTGATTTCGGGGGGAAGGTCGTTCCAGAGGGGCGGACCCAACACAGAGAAGGCCCTTCCCCTGGGCGTCGCCCGCTGGCACAGCCTAGTGGACGGCACCCAGAGAAGTCCCTCTCTGTGGGAGCGAATCGGCCGCAGGGATGTATGGGGCAGAATGCGATCCCGCAGATAGCTAGGTCCCGTGCCATGGAGCGCTTTAAAGATGATGACCAACACCTTGAAGCGCACCCGAAAGACGACAGGCAGCCAATGCAGCTCACGCAAGAGCGGTGTTACGTGGGCAAACCTCAAGGTTCCCATAATTGCTCGCGCGGCTGCATTCTGGACAAGCTGAAGTCTTTGGGTGCACCTCAAGGGGAGCCCCATGTAGAGAGCATTGCAGTAGTCCAGTTGGGATGTCACGAGAGCATGAGTGACTGTGCATAGGGCATCCCGATCCAATAGGGGACGCAACTGGCGTACCAGGCGAACCTGGTAGAATGCCCTCCTGGCCACGGCTGTCACTTGATCTTCCATGGACAGCCGGGTATCCAGGAGGACGCCCAAGTTGCGTGCCCCATCCACAGGGGTAAGATGTTCGTCCCCTATGGCCAGTGATGGAGTCAACTGGTTGTACCGGGATGCCGGGAACCACAGCCACTCGGTCTTGGACGGGTTGAGTCTGAGTCTGTTACTTCCCATCCAGGCCCGCACGGCTTCCAGGCACTGGCACATCACTGCTACGGCATCGTTGGGGTGGTTTGGGGTAGATATATACAGCTCAGCTGTGTATCATCAGCGTAGAGATGGTACTCTACCCCGAAACCACGGATGATCTCACCCAGCGGCTTCATATATGTGTTGAACAGGAGTGGCGAGAGGACCGACCCCTGAGGCACCCCACAAGTGAGGGGTCTCGAGGTCGACCTCTGCCCTCCTGTCAACACAAATTGCGATCGACCGGAGAGGTAGGAGGAGAACCACCACAACACGGTGCCCCTCACCCCCAACCCCTCCAGCCGATGCAATAGGATACCATGGTCGATGGTATCAAAAGCCGCTGAGAGGTCTAATAGGACCAGGATGGAGGAACAACCCCCATCTCTGGCCCTCCAGAGATCATCCACCAACGCGACCAATGCCGCCTCGGTGCTGTGCCCGGGCCAGAAGCCGGACTGGCGCAGGTCTAGATAATCAACTTCCTCCAGATGACAGGGGAACTGTTGTGCCACCACACTCTCTACAACCTTCGCCAGAAAGGTTGTAGAGAGACCGGACGGTAATTAACCAATAATGCCGGGTCCAGAGAGGGCTTTTGGAACCTAAACAAATTTTCACTGATGAAGAGGGAAGATTCTTGCTGCTTGAGATTAAAATATGTCAAAGGAAGATTTTACTAGGAAATATATATGCCCCCAACTGCAACCAGAATTTTTTTTATAATATGATATATAATAAACTAAATGAACTTGATTATGAACATATTTGTTTAATGGGGGACTTTAATGTGGTTCTAGATACCACTAAAGATTATGCCAGGGGGTTGGGTATGGGAAATAGGAAAGGGGTAAGAAAGACACTGCCATCGATATGTGATCAAATTGGAGACGAATTAGGATTGGAAGATGTATGTAGAGCTGCACATCCAGGCGAGGCCCAGTTGACCTATTTCTCCCCTAGGCACAAGACATGGTCTTGAATAGATATGATCTGGGCTACTCCAGAAATATTAAGATTGGCCATAGAAATAGAAATTGGACCTAATGAATGGGCGGACCATAATCCAGTGACACTATGCTGGAAAGGAAAGAAGAATAGGGGAAGATGGACAATGAGGACAGATTTGGTAAGGGAGAAAGAATTTGTTATGGGACTAAAAAAAGAATTAAAGTTCTTTTATGAGGAACATAGGCGGGAAGACTCCTCGCTACAAACTATATGGAACACTATGAAAGCCATTATAAGAGGATATACAATAAAATTTTCGGCGCATAAATGGAAATTGGAAAGAGAAAAAAGGGCCAAAATCTTAGAAGATTTAGAGAAGGAAGTGAGGGCATTGCAGGTAGACCCGGGTAATGAGAGTATAAGAGAGAGAAAAGAGCTCCTTAAACATAAACTAACATTATTAGATCAAGACTGATCTGCGCATGACTTCCGGTTCCGGCTCCGGCTCCAGCGGCTACAGGCGAGCCTAGGGCTCGCTCGCCGCTTTGTTTCTTTTCCTGCCCCCCCACGTGGGCGAGACGCCCCGTTTTTGGGGGTCTTCCGTAAAGCCGGCTTGCCTGGGTCGCCCTCCCCCAGCGGCAGCTGGGAAGCGACCCTTGTCTTCGGCTTAGGTGGAGGAGGACATGCTGCGGGGGGTTTCCCCTTCGCCAATGGCGGGCGGCATCGTTTTGAGAACATGGAGAGAGCTGGCCGTCTGAGTCGGAAGGCTTCCCGGGGCTTCGGCTGCGAGGGGGAAAGTGAGTGGTTTTCAACATTTTTTTTTTGCTGTCAGCCTGGGCTGAAAGAACTTGGAGGGGGGTGTCTGCTTGTTAAACCCCCCCTCGGACTAAAGCGGCACTTAAGAATGGCTCCTCGCTGCGAGGAAGCGGATATCTTTAATCCGGACTGTTTGAAACAAGGGAAAGTGATCTGCGGTTTGTCTTTGAAACAAAGTATCTAGGTCTGGCTGACTTGAAACATTTTTTCTTACCACTCTCTCCTTCTGGCTCTGAGTCTGGGCGGTGTCCCTGAATGACTATTTTACTTATGGAAAATTTCCAGCATCGCTTTGTGATTTGGACTTCCTCTTGTTATTAAAGAAGAATTTTTTTTGGATTATGTGATTTCTTTTCTGGAGTGCCTTCGCTATTAGAATTATTGATCTGGAAAACTGTTTCTCTTTTGGTTCCTGAACTTTTCACAATCCTGATTTGAACTTCCAGCTCCTGATTTGCCTCAACGGCCCCACCCAAAAAACGCCATTTTAGTGGCATTAACTTTAACAGCTAACTATGGCACAGAAATCAGAACTGGCAGGCTTAGAACTAAGGATGGCTTCTCTTGAATCAGTTATACAAACTTTGGTGCAAGAAATCAAGGCCCAGAGAGAAGAAAATATCAACTTCAAAAAGGAGCTACTGGACACATGGAAACAAGTGCTGGATAACACACAGAAGAATGAAGAGTTGGAAGGGGGGCTGGCTGGGGCTAAGGGAGAGATTAAAAATATTACTAATGAGGTTGTAGAAATAAATGGGCATGTGTCTAGGATTGATATGGAAAGGATGACATATTTTTTGAGATTTCAGAACGTTTCTGAGGAATCTGGTGAATGTCTCCCTGAACTCATGAGCACAATTTTAGCAGATTATTTACATAAACCTAAGGATGAGATCAGAGGGGACATTGACCTAGCCTACAGAATAAACTCTGCATATGCCAGGATAAATGAAGTACCCAGAGAGATACATGTGAAATTTGTTAGAAGGTCAACCAGAGAGGAAATCTTGAAGGTGCAAAGAGGAGGACCGTTAATTTACCAACAAAATGAGGTTGCCATCTTGAAGCAGATTCCAAGAAAGATTAGAGAAGCGAGAAGGAAATTTTCCTTCTTGTCTAGAAAATTGTTTGATCACGGGATCTGGTTCAAGTGGGTGATGCCCGAAGGGATGCTGGTGTTCTGGGAAGGAGGAAGAGTGAGGATTAAAACAGTTGCTGAGGCGGAAGCCTTTCTTAAAAAACATTCCTCTGTCCTGGGGAAAGATCCAGGGGGGGCAGGGGGGGCCACGGCCCCGCCTGCTGGGGGCCTGGAAGGAGGGACAGAAGACACAATTGCCAAGAGACTTAGATCTAAAAAATAACTTTGCCTTGATTTTTTGAGTAATATTGTATAACATGTGTATCTGGATTTTTGCAAATGACTGACAGCATAGAACTGAGAACTTAGAAATATGTACTTGCTTTCACTTTGTAGTATTATGAAAAATGTTTTTTGTTAATGATTTATTATGAAGCTCCGGAAGGGCCGACGACTTTGATGCGAAAGCTCTCAAAATTTCTTTGTATCTCTTACCCTACCCCAATGAAAAATTGTAAAACCAATAAAACTTTTTCAATATAAAAAAAAAAGAATAGTCATTTAAGAACAAAGGGAAGCCTTCTTCCCCCGATCTCTAGGCGTCTCTTGTGGCGTTTCATCTCCCTCAGCCCCTTGGTAAACCAAGGAGCCTGGGTGACTCGTCGCCGCAAGAGAGGCCGCAAGGGCGCGACTCGGTCCAAGGCCCCCGTGGCCGCACTTAACCATGCGGCCACCAGGTCCTCAGTCGAGTCGCAGGGCAAGTCCACAGGCATTGGCCCAAGCTCCCTCTGGAACCTTGCTGGGTCCATCAGGAGCCTGGGGTGGAACCAAATAGGAATATTTGGCTCCGCCTCCCCGCGGTGAGGTGTTTGATTTTTGATTTTGATTTGATTTTATTCGATTTGTATCCCGCCCTTCGCCAAAAGGACCCAGGGCGGTGCACAGGAAAATTAAAATATATACAAAACAATACAAAAATATAAAATTTTAAAAGCCTATTAAATATGAAATCCTGTGCTAAAACCAATTAAAACCCCCATTTTAAAACTATCTAAGCTAGTCAACAGCGGAGGCTACGCAAGGCCGACTTGATGAAACAAATGTGTTTTTAAACACTGGCGGAAGAGGCAGAGGTCAGTAATGGTATGGAGTTCAGGGGGTAGGTCGTTCCACAGGGCAGGGCCCGCCACAGAAACGCCCCCCTGGCCACGGCCGCCACATGGTCTTCCATGGACAGCCGGGAATCCAGGAGGACACCCAAATTGCGCGCCCTCTCCACGGGGGCTGGTGTTTTACCCCCAATGGCCAGAGTTGGAGTGATCTGGCTGAACCAGGGTGCCGGAAACCACAGCCACTCAGTCTTGGACGGGTTGAGCTTGAGTTTGTTACTACCCATCCAGATCTGTACGGCTTCCAAACACTGGGACATCAACTCAACGGCATCGTTGGGGTGGTCTGGGGTGGATATGTACAGCTGAGTATCATCAGCGTACAGATGATATCCCACCCCAAAACCACAGATGATCTCACCCAGCGGCTTCATGTATGTGTTGAATAGGAGGGGCGAGAGGACCGACCCCTGAGGAACCCCGCAAACGAGAGGCCTCGAGGCCAACCTCTGCCCCCCTGCCAACACATATTGTGACCGACCAGAGAGGTAGGACGAGAACCACCGCAAAACGGTGCCTCCCAGCCCCAACCCCCCCAGTCGGTGCAATAGGATACCATGGTCGATGGTATCAAAAGCCGCTGAGAGGTCTAACAGGACTAGGATAGAGGAATGTCCTCTATCCCGCGCCCTCCAGAGATCATCAACCAACGCGACCAATGCCGTCTCGGTGCTGTGACCGGGTCGGAAGCCGGACTGGCGCGGGTCTAGATAATCAATTTCCTCCAGGTGTCGCGGAAACTGTTGGGCCACCACACTCTCAACAACCTTCGCTAAAAAGTGAAGGTTGGAGACAGGACAAAAGTTCTCTAATAATGCTGGATCCAGGGACGGCTTCTTGAGGAGGGGCCTCACTACCGCCTCTTTCAAGACGGCAGGCAAGGACCCCTCACTCAAAGATGCATTGACAATGCCCTGGAGCCAGCCTCGTGTCGTCTCCCAGGATGCCAGTACAAGCCAGGAGGGACACGGGTCCAATAAACATGTGGTAGCCTTAAGTCTCTTTGACAACCTGTCCATATCCTCGGTAGTGACAAAGTCAAACTCCTCCCAGAATGGTGCCTCAAGACCAACCTCGGACAATCCCACTGGACCACTCTCGATGGAGGGTAACTCATTCCGAATCCGAGTGTTTTTATTCTGCAGATAAATCCCAAATTCCTCTGCTCGTCCCTGCAGAGGGGCTTCCCGCGGCCTCTGGTGACGGCACGACTCGGTCCAAGGCCCCCCGTGGCCGCACTTAACCATGCGGCCACCAGGTCCTCAGTCGAGTCACGGGGCAAGTCCACAAGCATTGGCCCAAGCTCCCTCTGGAACCTTACCGGGTCCATCAGGAGCCTGGGGCGGAACCATATAGGAATATTCGTCTCCGCCTCCCCGCGGTGGGGTGCGCCGAATGGAAAGTCCAGCCGAAGGAGCGCGTGATCTGTCCATGACAGTGGTGTGATGACTAAATTCCCTATTCCCAGATCACTACTCCACTGTCCCAAGACGAAGATTAAGTCCAGGGTGTGTCCACCCTCGAGAGTAGGGCCTGAAACTACCTGGGTCAGGTCCATGGCTGTCATGGAAGCCATGAACTCCCGAGCTACTCCAGAGGTCTCGCCCACTGACGGCAGGTTAAAGTCCCCCATGACCAAGAGTCTGGGGGTCTCAACCGCCGCCTCGGCTATCACCTCTAGGAGCTCGGGCAGGGCTGTTGTTGCATAGCGAGGAGCCAGGTATGCAACTAACACGCCCATCTGCCTCCCTAGGCCCCATTTCACAAGGAAGGACTCACATCCGGTCGTCTGAGGGATCGTGGTCTCCTTCGGCTCAAGACCTTCCCTAATCATAATCGCCACTCCCCCACCCCTCCCCAGGGCCCTAGGCTGATGGAAGGCTCGGTAGCCTGTTGGGCACATTTCTACGAGGGGTAGACCCCCCTCGAGGCCCAACCAGGTTTCCGTTATACCCACCAGGTCCGGGTCCCCCTCTGACACAAGGTCACGAATGAGGGGGGCTTTGTTCACCATGGACCTGGCGTTGCATAACATCAGCCTAGGGCCCCGGCTCTGTGGTCCTTGCCCACCTAGTCTGCGATGGGAGCACGGGGGGTCGGAGCGCGTGACCGCCTGTAACCAGCAGCCACGGTCCTCCGATCCCATCCGTCTCCCACCGCCCCTGCCCCTCCCCAGAACCGAACTAATGGTCAAAACCTCAGTGGAAACGACCTCCCCCTCCCCTTCCTCCGTTTCTTCTCTTCCGCCGGCCAGCCTTGCTCTGTTCTGCCCCCTAGCTGGACTATCCCTCCCCTCCTCCCTGGAACCCCCTAAAAGCCGGATTGAAAATTTAGATAAAAAGCCCCTTAGTTTGCACTTCGCCCACCTCTCTAGATCAATCAATCCTTCCTCGAGGTGGGCCCATGTTAGACTGGGGGGCCAAGCCTGCGAGAGGGGAACCTCCCGCAGGCAAAGGAGATCTAATCTTGAGTACCTCATAGATAATAAATATATTGCACGAAGGTAAACTGGCCCTAAAATAAGCAGGAAACGCCAAAGATATTTACAGCAAGGCAAAACAATTCATGATGGTTACTAAAATAATGATCTGGTAAAAGATGGTATTCCAGTCAATCAATAAATAAGGAGAGGTCAGTCATGTCATATAAAAGAGGGAGTGGGGGAGTGGGGAGGAGAGTAGTAGTACAGGGAAGTCCTGGCAGTTCGATAAGGGGAATGTATTACAGCCCCCTTGTTGGATCTCCACCAGCCTGTTCTTCTCACCATGCGGTTAGATGGTTTACCATAACCCCTTTATGTAGCTCTATAGCCTCCTGATGTTCTCCACATGGACCATAAGTTCTCCAAATCGTCCATAGGGGGATCACCGCATGGGCGGTTGGCCTGTTCGCACATCTGGACATCCTGCCTCTTCCTGCGGCCCGGGTGGAGGCCACGCGGCCAGATGGTATACCGCGTGGCAAATTCTCAGTCCTCCTACGGCCGCTCCAGTCAGGGTTGAGAGAAGGTTGCATGGGCCGGGATGGGGCCGCACAAACAATCCACACTCCACATGCGACCCGATGGTAAAAGCCATCCGGCCCAGGCCCCTCATACCAGCCCCGACTTCGCCGGCCTACCTCAGGCCACTCCGATCTCCAGCTCTCCTTCATCTCCGCATCCTCTGTCACACCCCCAAACTCCAACGTCCCGGTGTGACGGCAGGGGAGAATAGCTAGCTCAGCCAGCCCCCTTGATGGTCCGTGGGGCTGTCGGCATCCTCCAAGGCCGCGCTGGCCAGAAAATGGCCACGCGGTCCTCCAACTCCCCTCACAGCCGGGGAAAGTAACTTGTTCGCCCAGCCCCCCTTGATGGTCAGCGGGGGCTGGCAGCATCGTCCACGGCCGCACGGGCCGGAATAAGGCCGGGATAGGGCCACGCGGTCGATTAGCTCCCCGCGCGGCCTGATAGTAAGCAGTCATCTGGCCCGGCCTCTTCAAACCCGCCCTGGCTTCATCGGCCTACCTCCAGGCCGCTCCAATCTTCTGGAGCTCTTCCGGCGCTCTCCTTCCTTTCCCACCTCGCCCGTCGCACCCCCACGCTCCTAGACAGTCCCGGTGCGACGGCGGGGAAAGACACTTGCTCGGCCAGCCCCTCTTGATGGTCAGCGGGGGCTGGGGGCGTCCTCTAGGGCCAGCAAAGCCCTCGATTCCATGCGAGACTCAGGAGTCGATCGCCATCTTCGCGCGTGCGCAAACGTGAAAATCCATTTGCAACACTCCGTTTCTTCTCTTCCGCCGGCCGGCCTTGCTCTGTTCTGCCCCCTAGCTGGACTATCCCTCCCCTCCTCCCTGGAACCCCCTAAAAGTCGAATTAAAAATTTACTTTAAAACCCCCTGAGACTGCGCCTCGCCCACCTCTCTGGATTAATATATCCCTCCTCAAGGTGGGCCCTCGTAAGAGCGGAGGGCCAAACCTGCGAGAGGGGGAACTCCCGCAGTAGGAGAAGGTCTGCCTTTGAGTACGTAGCAGGTCAAAATTAATTACAGGGCATCAGTTGGTTTCGAGGGATGATTAAAAGGTGTTAAAATAGATGTTACAATATAGTTAATTTCCAATAAGCCTACAGGCCAGCTCACGGAAGATAGAGTCTTAGGGTAATAAAATAAGATAAAATAGACCAAATAAGGTGCAATGTCTCGGGTATGGCCTCAGAAAGTCCAGTCCGGCGTCTCTCCAGCCTCAGGCCTCGGCCTATGGTGTCAAGTCTCAGGCCTCGGCCCAGTTCTTATTAGGCGGCCTAGCCTCCAGCGCTCCACTCTGTATCCTTCCCGGCCTACCTGGCTTCCAGCGCTCCACTCTCCGTTCTTCCAGCCTCCGGCCTCCGGCCTCCAGCGCTCCCGGCCTCGACATCTCGGCCTCCAGCGCTCCGCTCTTCCTGGCTCTTCCTGGCTCTTCCTGGCCTCTTGGCCTCCGGCGCTCCTAGCCTCCAGCGCTCCTCCAATTCCTCCAGCGCTTCTCACAGCTCTTCCCGGCCTCCAACGTTCCCGGCCTCGGTATCCGGCCTCTGGAGCTCTCCGGCCTCCAGCACTCCTCTCGGCTCTCGGCTACTCTCGGCTCTTCCCGGCCTTGGTCTCCTGGCCTCCAGCGCCCACACACCCTTCTGCCCGGCCTCCGGCGCTCCGTTTGTTCCAGCGCCGATCTTTAGCGCCGCCTGACATCTAGGCCAACGCCTGGCACCTCCAGCTGGCCGGCACCTTCCGGCCAGCACAACCCGTTCTGAGCCGTCCGCCCACCCTGGGGGGCCATTCTGGCCGCGGTGGAACACCAGGGTGGGTACTTACTGGACCCCGACCCTCAAAGTAGGTAAAAAGGGGCCGGGGACCATCCCCCTCTGCCAATGAGCCCCGCGGCCCGCGCGGAGCTCAGCGGCAGACCGCCATCTCCCACGCATGCGCAGTTTGCGCAGATCATGCGCAGATCAGTCTTATATTGAAAAAGTTTTATTGGTTTTACAATTTTTCATTGGGGTAGGGTAAGAGATACAAAGAAATTTTGAGAGCTTTCGCATCAAAGTCATCGGCCCTTCCGGAGCTTCATAATAAATCATTAACAAAAAACATTTTTCATAATACTACAAAGTGAAAGCAAGTACATATTTCTAAGTTCTCAGTTCTATGCTGTCAGTCATTTGCAAAAATCCAGATACACATGTTATACAATATTACTCAAAAAATCAAGGCAAAGTTATTTTTTAGATCTAAGTCTCTTGGCAATTGTGTCTTCTGTCCCTCCTTCCAGGCCCCCAGCGGGCGGGGCCGTGGCCCCCCCTGCCCCCCCTGGATCTTTCCCCAGGACAGAGGAATGTTTTTTAAGAAAGGCTTCCGCCTCAGCAACTGTTTTAATCCTCACTCTTCCTCCTTCCCAGAACACCAGCATCCCTTCGGGCATCACCCACTTGAACCAGATCCCGTGATCAAACAATTTTCTAGACAAGAAGGAAAATTTCCTTCTCGCTTCTCTAATCTTTCTTGGAATCTGCTTCAAGATGGCAACCTCATTTTGTTGGTAAATTAACGGTCCTCCTCTTTGCACCTTCAAGATTTCCTCTCTGGTTGACCTTCTAACAAATTTCACATGTATCTCTCTGGGTACTTCATTTATCCTGGCATATGCAGAGTTTATTCTGTAGGCTAGGTCAATGTCCCCTCTGATCTCATCCTTAGGTTTATGTAAATAGTCTGCTATAATTGTGCTCATGAGATCAGGGAGGAATTCACCAGATTCCTCAGAAACGTTCTGAAACCTCAAAAAATATGTCATCCTTTCCATGTCAATCCTAGACACATGCCCATTTATTTCCACAACCTCATTAGTAACATTTTTAATCTCTCCCTTAGCCCCCGCCAGCCCCACTTCCAGTTCTTCATTCTTCTGTGTGTTTTCCAGCACTTGTTTCCTTGTGTCCAGTAGCTCCTTTTTGAAGTTGATATTTTCTTCTCTCTGGGCCTTGATTTCTTGCACCAAAGTTTGTATAACTGATTCAAGAGAAGCCATCCTTAGTTCTAAGCCTGCCAGTTCTGATTTCTGTGCCATAGTTAGCTGTTAAAGTTAATGCCACTAAAATGGCGTTTTTTGGGTGGGGCCGTTGAGGCAAATCAGGAGCTGGAAGTTCAAATCAGGATTGTGAAAAGTTCAGGAACCAAAAGAGAAACAGTTTTCCAGATCAATAATTCTAATAGCGAAGGCACTCCAGAAAAGAAATCACATAATCCAAAAAAAATTCTTCTTTAATAACAAGAGGAAGTCCAAATCACAAAGCGATGCTGGAAATTTTCCATAAGTAAAATAGTCATTCAGGGACAAAGAGAAGCCATTTTCCACCGCCCAGACTCAGAGCCAGAAGGAGAGAGTGGTAAGAAAAAATGTTTCAAGTCAGCCAGACCTAGATACTTTGTTTCAAAGACAAACCGCAGATCACTTTCCCTTGTTTCAAACAGTCCGGATTAAAGATATCCGCTTCCTCGCAGCGAGGAGCCATTCTTAAGTGCCGCTTTAGTCCGAGGGGGGGTTTAACAAGCAGACACCCCCCTCCAAGTTCTTTCAGCCCAGGCTGACAGCAAAAAAAAAATGTTTAAAACCGCTCACTTTCCCCCTCGCAGCCGAAGCCATGGGAAGCCTTCCGACTCAGACGGCCAGCTCTCTCCATGTTCTCAAAACGATGCCGCCCGCCATTGGCGAAGGGGAAACCCCCCGCAGCATGTCCTCCTCCACCTAAGCCGAAGACAAGGGTCGCTTCCCAGCTGCCGCTGGGGGAGGGCGACCCAGGCAAGCCGGCTTTACGGAAGACCCCCAAAAATGGGGCGTCTCGCCCACGTGGGGGGGCAGGAAAAGAAACAAAGCGGCGAGCGAGCCCTAGGCCGCTGGAGCCGGAACCGGAAGTCTTAAATGACTATTCTTTATGGAAAATTTCCGACATTCCTTTGTGACCTGGACTGTCTCTCTCTACTAATAGAGGATTTTTGATTTAATGATTAATTGATTCCGTCCCTGGAGTGCCTTCTTTGTCTTCATAATTGACTGTGAAATTTGCTTTTCTCTCTGGAATTTACAACTTTCTACAACTTTGATTTGAACTTTTTCTCTGGACTTGCTCCAGCGGCCGCACCCAAAAAACGCCATCTTATTGGCACTGACTTAAACAGCTCACCATGGCTTCCAAAAAGCAACCAGAAAAACCAGACACAGATGCAAGATTAACAGCTATGGAAGAAGTGTTACATTCTTTGGTACTGGAAATTAAAGAGCTTAGAAAAGACCACTGCAGTTCCAAATTAGAGCTTTTGGAGACACAGAAGAAATTGATGCAGAACACACAGAAGACTGAAGAGTTGGAATTGGGGCTGGCTGGGGCAAAGGGAGAACTTAAAAATGTTAATACTGAAATTGGAGATTTAACTGGTCATATGTCTAGGATGGATTTTAAAAGGATGTCATATTTTTTAAGATTTCAGAATATTCCGGAAGAATCTGGTGAATGCCTTCCTGATCTTATGAGGACAATTTTAGCAGACTACTTACACAAACCTAAGGAAGAGATCAGGGGGGACATTGACCTGGTTTATAGAATAAATTCAGCATATGCCAGGATAAATGAACTACCCAGAGAGATACATATTAAATTTGTTAGAAGGTCTACCAGGGAGGGAATATTGAGGGCGCAGAGAGAGGGTCCGTTAATGTACCAACAAAAGGAAGTCGCCATCTTGAAGCAGATCCCGAAAAAGATTAGAGAGGTGAGGAGGAAATATTCCTTCTTATCTAAAAAATTGTTTAAACAGGGGGTTTGGTTTAAGTGGGTGATGCCAGAAGGGATGTTGGTGTTCTGGGAAGGAGGAAGAGTAAGGATTAAAACAGTTGCTGAGGCGGAAGCCTTTCTTAAAAAATATTCCTCTATCCTGGAGGATGAAACTGGAGGAGCGGAGGGGGCCACGGCCTCGCCCACTGGGGGTCAGGGAGGAGAACAAGAAGACACAATTGCTAAGAGACTTAGATCTAAAAAATGACTTTTTAAATACAGTATAACTTTTGTTTGGATGTTTGTACACGATTGCTAGCATAGAATTTAGAATTTACAATTATGTATGCACTTCTCTTCACCTTGTAGTACTATTGAAATATGTATTATCTATGTTTTGTTAAGAAGCCCCGGAGGGGGCCAACGATCTCGACGTGAAAGTTCTCAAAATATTTTCTCATCTCACCTTACCCTACCCTACTCAAAAAATTTGTAAAACTCAATAAAACTTTTTCAATATAAAAGAGACGCCTAGAGAGCAGATGGAGATCCTCTCGCTCCGAAGCCGACCGAACACTAGTGAGAACCCATATTAGGACTTACTTAGTGGCGATAAGGGTGGCCAAACGTGAGTATTGTGCCACCCTTATTGCATCCGCAGATAACCGCCCTGCTGCCCTGTTTGGGGTGACCCGCTCCCTCCTTCACCAGAGGCCGCTGGAAGCCCCTCTGCAGGGACGAGCAGAGGAATTTGGGATTTATCTGCAGGATAAAATCACTCGGATTCGGAATGAGTTACCCTCCATCGAGAGTGGTCCATTCGGGCCGTCCGAGGCTATGCTTGAGACACCATCCTGGGAGGAGTTTGACTTTGTCACTACCGAAGATATGGGCAGGTTGCCAAAGAGACTTAAGGCTACCACATGTTTATTGGACCCGTGTCCCTCCTGGCTTGTACTGGCATCCTGGGAGACGACACGAGGCTGGCTCCAGGGCATTGTCAACGCATCTTTGAGTGAGGGGTCCTTGCCTGCCGTCCTGAAAGAGGCGGTGGTGAGGCCCCTCCTCAAGAAGCCGTCCCTGGATCCAGCATTATTAGAGAACTTTTGTCCTGTCTCCAACCTTCACTTTTTAGCGAAGGTTGTTGAGAGTGTGGTGGCCCAACAGTTTCCGCGACACCTGGAGGAAATTGATTATCTAGACCCGCGCCAGTCCGGCTTCCGACCCGGTCACAGCACCGATGATCTCTGGAGGGCGCGGGATAGAGGACATTCCTCTATCCTAGTCCTGTTAGACCTCTCAGCGGCTTTTGATACCATCGACCATGGTATCCTACTGCACCGACTGTGGGGGTTGGGGCTGGGAGGCACCGTTCTACGGTGGTTCTCGTCCTACCTCTTTGCGCCCCTTACTGGACCGGGCTGCCCTTCGCACAGTCACTCAGGCCCTCGTGACATCCCGACTCGACTACTGCAATGCTCTCTACATGGGGCTTCCCTTGAGGTGCACTCGAAAGCTACAGTTAGTTCAGAATGCAGCCGCGCGGGTGATTGCGGGAGCTTTGAGGCACTCCCATTTTACACCGATCCTGCGCGAGGTGCACTGGCTTCCTGTGGTCTTTTGGGTGCGCTTCAAGGTTTTGACGACCATCTTCAAAGCGCTCCATGGCTCGGGACCTAGTTATATTCGAGACCGTCTCCTGCCCCATACATCCCTTAGACCGATACGCTCCCACAGAGAGGGCCTTCTCAGGGTGCCGTCGGCCGGACAATGCCGACTGGCGACACCCAGGGGAAGGGCCTTCTCTGTGGCGGGGCCTGCCCTGTGGAACGACCTACCCCCCAGAACTCCGTACCATCACTGACCTCCGCCTCTTCCGCCAGTGTTTAAAAACACACCTCTTTCATCAAGCCGGCCTAACATAACCTCCGCTGTGACTAGTATAGATAGTTTTATTTGGGGATTTTAATTGGTTTTAGCGCAGGACTGATATTTAATAGGTTTTTAAATTTTTTGTATTTTTGTATTATTTTGTATGTATTTTAAATTCCTGTGCACCACCCTGGGTCCTTTTGGAGAAGGGCGGGATATAAATCAAATAAATATAAATATATAAATATAAGAAGAACTGGCAAATAAACTCAAACGGGGGAGGCAACACTTTTTTGAGCATGCCAATAAAGCAGGTAAGTGGCTTTCCTGTTTCAAAGAATTTTATTGGTTTTTTTAATAGTATACAAGGGAAAAAGGGAAATGGTGCATAAAAATTTTTGGGGGCTTCATGCCGGCAGTGGTGGCCCCCCTCCACCTCATATTTTACTATTTTAAAAAAAACTGTAGAAAAAGAAAGCAGAAACAGGTTTTCACATTGTATGAAACACATGTTCAATCCCATCTTACTTTGCCCTCTGTATCAAGAGCTATAATATTAACTCCATTAAACTCATTTTTGCGATCTGAGCCTTGTCAGTATCATTTCCTCCCCCCTGTCCCCCGGTGGGGGCATGGCTTGTTCTGTTTTTTCTCCTCCCCTGCTATCTGTGTCACCTAGGAGGGAGATATGTTTATTCAGAAAGGCTTCCGCCTCGGCTTGTGTTTTAATATTAATTCTGTCTCCCTCCCAGAAGATCAACATTCCTTCTGGCATCAACCATCTGAACCAAACTCCTTTATTATATAATTTTCTAGATAAGAAAGAATATTTCTTTCTCATTTATCTTATTTTTTGGGTATTTGCTTCAGAATGGTCACCTATTTATCATGATATCTCAGTGGCACACCCCTCTGTGCTCTCAATACCTCCTCCCTCGTGGATCTCCTGAAAAATTTCACATGGACCTCTCTTGGAAGATTATGAGTTCTGGCATATGCTGAATTAATTCTATATACCAAATCTATGTCCCACCATATTTGATCTTTGTCTCTCTTAATGCATTCTGCTAACATCTCACTCATAATTTCTTTGATGTTTTCATTCTCTACTTCTGGTATATTTTGAAACCTAAGAAAAAGAGACATCCTTTCAAATTCCGCTTTAGAAACATAATTTTGAAACTCAAGGGTTTTTTTCTGTAGTTCCTTAACTTCCCCTCCCACCTCATCCGCTCTCTTCTCCAGTGAAACAATCTTTCCTCTGTTATCTGTTGTACTCTGTTGTACAATTTTAATATCTGCTCTAGAGTCCAACAGTTCTTTCCGCAAGTCATTTATGCTTTTCAATATTTCTTGTAACATTTGAGTCGTAGATGATTCTTGCGAAGTCTCTGCTGCTGTCTGTTGTGTAGCTGGGCTAGAATCGGCCGATGCAGGGGCAGACGAAGGAGCAGATGCAGGCTTTCCCATTGGGGGGTTTTTAGGACCCATTGTCACAATTCAAAAGTAACAGAGAACTTCCGGGTTGAGCTGCGGTTGTCGCGGGCAGGCTTTTATGAGCTTGCCGATCCAGCAGCCTGTAGAGGCATTTTTGTAAGATCGTAAATGTCTCGGACACTCTAAATTCCTCAGGAATTTATGAGAGAGCTCACGCTGTCGGGTTGAGCCACTTGCATAGCTCCCCAGAAGGTTTTTATAGCCTCTGGGGTTCAGGCAAGGAGAGCCCCCCCTCTCAGCGGCTTTAAGCTCCAGGCTGCCGGACCCCTTCGCTAAGGATTTAGCGGAGTAAGACGCTGTAACCAACTTTTTAAAATACGCTCCAGACAACCCATCAAGAAGGACTACATCCCAAGCGTTCGTACTTCAAAGGAAAATAAACGCAAGTAATTAAAGTCTGTGAACAGATTTTAGACACAGCTCTTAGAACAAAGGATTCAAGATGGCGTTAATTACCAGATGAAATGAAACGAAAGTTAGTTGCTCTGTGTATTCTGGCTTGTGTCCAACTCTGATTGACAATTAGGCTGAAACAATTTTCAAGTTTTCAAGTTAGCTACTATATAACTTGATCTATTTACTGATTTGTGGATCTTAGTCTCTGTTTAACCCTTGGCTGACAGCGGACAGCTGGAGGCGGAAAGGGGGAGCAAGCCATAAAGCTAAACGCACTATTTGATTTATTGATTTATTTTGACACCCTGAAGAGTATTTTCCCTGGGAAATTTAAAACATGGCAACGGAACTGGCTGGTGCAGTAACTACCCAGGATTTTAAAGAATTGATGAATTTCATAGCTAATGAAAGTAAAGAAGTTAAAAGAATGGTCCAGGATAAACATGATCAGTTGGATAAAAATATGCAAACAATGGCCAAGAGCCTGTCTGAAGTTATAATTAAGGTTGATACAAAAATTCAGCAATTGGCCTTAGATGTGGAAGTCAAAGCAAAAGAAACGGATTTGAAATTTGTGGAAATGGAGGGAAACATGTGCAAGATAGACAATGAGGTTATTATGTTACAACTTAGGTCAATGGAGCATGCCATTAGGCTGAGAGGACTTAGAGAAAACCCTAGAGAAGATTTAAGAAAAGCTTGTGCCGATGCTTTGGCTATATTATTAAAAGTGGATCCTGGTGAAATTTTTGTTAAAATTGATAAAACTTACAGAGTAAATTCACGTATAGCATTACAAAGGCAATTACCGAGAGATGTTGTGATATATTTTACCGAGAGAAATTTTAGAAACGATATTGTGCAGAAGTCTTATTGATTTGCGCATGCGCGAAATGGAGATCACGCTTTGAAAACGCTGCTGAGGGCCGGGGGTCGTTTCCACCCGGGAGGACGCTGCCAGCCCTCGTTTGTCACCTCCGAGGGCTGGCCCGGCAAGAAGACATCCCTGCCGCCGCTCCGGGCCGCTCAGGAATGAAGTGCGTGCCCTGTGAGTGCCGGTAGGGCGAAGAGTAGGGCGTGGGTCGTTTCGGCCTTTTGCGGCCTAGAGCGTCCCGGCGCGGCTGGAGGTAGGAGCCAGGCCGCGGAAGCCGGGACGCGGAAGATCGGCCGGGCTATGTCGGGTCGGGAGGACCATCAGGCCGCATGGCCTATGCTGGGCCCTGTGGCCAAAAAAACCCGATCCCGACTAGCATTGTTCCATCGGATCCCACCCAACCCGAGGCTGATGGCTGGAGGTAGAAGCGGCTGGTGCGGCTGGAGTTGTGGAATGGAGAATGGAGATCGTTGCTGTTGTGTGGAATGGAGTTGGTGCTGGAGGAGTGTGGAATGGAGTTGGAGCTGAGAAGGTGAGAGAATGTCGGAGGAAGATTGGATGAGAGGAGCGTGGAGACGTGGAGCGTGGAGTGAGGAGGGGAAGAAAGAGAAAAGTGGTGGAAGAAGGAGGAGGAGATGGAGGTGGCGAAGGACTGGTGTAGGAGTTAGAGATGGAGATGGAGGACGGAGAAGGAGAACGAAGAGGGAGAATGAAGGACTGGTATGAATTGAGAGGACTGAGAGGATGGAGGAGGAGGAAGCCACGCAGCCGGGTCGTTGGTGGATCGTGGCCGAAGCTGACCCAGGAAGATCTGAAAGTGTGTGCTTTGGACTCGAGGGAGTAAACCGTGGCAGCACATGGCAGCATTTTACATCAGGCTGCACGACGGACCATCTAGTCGTGCGGCACTAAGTGCAGACTGAGGCCTGGGTTGCCGAAGAAGACAGATGGATGGGGTGGCTATGAGACTGAACTGTGATCCCCCCCCACCCGAAAGATCTTAGACTGACTGTCTGAACTGTTTTACCCCTCTACCTTTTTTAGAACTGCGTCCATTTGCACAATTTTTTTACCATTTGTCACTTTATTTGCCCTGGACTCTATCTGTGAACTTGCCCCATGTCCCCTAGGTTGGGTGTCCTCCATGGTTTTTTTTTAGCAGTGTACTCTAGGTGTGATCTCCTTTGCCTGCGGGAGGCTCCCCTCTCGCAGGCCTGGCCCCCCTGTCTAACACGGGCCCACCTCGAGGATGGACTAATTGCTCATGAGAGGTGGGCGAAGCGCAAATTAAGGGGGTTTTTAAATAAATTTTTAATTCGGATTTTAGGGGGTTCCAGGGTGGGTGGGGGTAATAGACAGGTAGAGACGGACGAGGAAAGAGAGGGCCAGGCCAGCAGGTGACGGAGGGAAGCGGAAGGATCCGTTAGGGGGGGGGGAAATACGAGTCGTCCCGGTGGAGGGCATTTTTATCCAGAAGGTCGTGGGGAGAGGCAGGTCCGAGGGGAGACAAGTTCTACCCTCCCGGCTGAGGGCACAGAACCGTTGGTTGCAAACGGTGAAGTGCCACAACCCCCGCAGGCTAGGTGGTCAGGGAGTACAGAGCCAGGGCCTGCGGCTTTTGTTTTGCAATGCCAGGTCCGTGGTCAACAAAGCCCCCCTCGTCCATGACTTTGTGTCTGAGGGGGAGCCGGACCTGGTAGGAATTGCGGAGACCTGGTTGGGCCACGAGGGTGGACTTCCCCTCATTGAAATGTGCCCACCAGGTTACCGTGCTTTTCATCAGCCCCGGGTCCTAGGTAGGGGTGGTGGGGTAGCGGTTATTGTTAGGTAAGGTCTTGAGCCGAGAGAGACCATTGTGCCACAGACCACCGGTTGTGAGTCCCTCTGCGTGAAGTGGGGCCTAGGGAGGCAGTTGGGCTTGCTGGTTGTATACCTGGCTCCCCGCTATGTAGCAGCAGCCCTGCCCGAGCTCCTTGAGATGATCGCTACGGTGGCAGTTGAGACCCCCAGACTTGTAGTCATGGGGGACTTTAATTTGCCATCGGTGGGCGAATCATCCGTGGTAGCTCGGGAGTTCATGGCTTCCATGACGGCCATGGACCTGACCCAACTAATTCAAGGCCCCACCCACGAGGGTGGACATACACCGGATCTCATCTTTGTCTCAGGCCAATGGAAGAGTGATCTGGGTATAGGGGATATAGTCATCACGCCCTTGTCATGGTCAGACCACTCACTTCTCCGGCTCGACTTTCCAACCGCTGTCCCCCACCGCGGGGAGGCGGAACCTGAGTTGCCTATCTGGTTCTGCCCCAGGCGCCTGATGGACCCCGACGGGTTCCTGGCGGCACTTGGGCCACTTCCTGTACCCCTGACCCGCGCCCCGATGGAGGACCTCGTGGCCGCATGGAATACTGCGACCACGGGAGCCTTGGATCGGGTCGCGCCCTTGCGGCCTCTCTTGCGGCAGCGAGCCACTCTGGCTCCTTGGTTTACCGAGGAGCTAAGGGTCATGAAGCGCCACAAGAGATGCCTAGAGAGAAGATGGAGGTCTACTCGATCTGAATCCGACCGAACACAGGTAAGAGCCCATTTACGGACTTACATTGTGGCGCTGAGAGTGGCCAAACGCCATCATTGTGCCACTCTCATAGCATCCGCAGATAACCACCCTGCCGCCCTGTTTAGGGTGACCCGCTCCCTCCTTCAACAGAGGGTGCGGGAAGCCCCATTACAGGGTAGAGCAGAGGAATTTGTGATTTATCTGCAGGAGAAAATCGCTCAGATCCATAACGAGTTAGTCTCCATTGATGGCCCAGTGGGAGGCCACGAGGCGGATCCTGGTTGGGAGGAGTTTGACTCTGTTACTTCCGAGGATATGGACAGGTTACGTGGGCGACTGCGAGCCACCACATGTTTATTGGACCCGTGTCCTTCCTGGCTTGTACTGGCATCCTGGGAGGTGACACGAGGCTGGCTCCAAGAGGTTGTCAACGCTTCTTTAAGTGAAGGATTCTTGCCTGCCTCCCTTAAAGAGGCCATGGTGAGGCCCCTCCTGAAGAAGCCCTCTTTGGACCCAGCTTTATTATCCAACTATCGTCCCGTCTCCAACCTTCCCTTCCTGGCGAAGGTTGTAGAGAGTGTGGTGGCACAACAGTTTCCCCGTCACCTGGAGGAAGTTGATTATCTAGACCCGCGCCAGTCCGGCTTTCGGCCCGGGCATAGCACCGAGACGGCATTGGTCGCGTTGGTGGATGATCTCTGGAGGGCCAGAGATGGGGGTTGTTCCTCCATCCTGGTCCTATTAGACCTCTCAGCGGCTTTTGATACCATCGACCATGGTATCCTATTGCATCGGCTGGGGGGGTTGGGGGTGGGAGGCACCGTTTTACGGTGGTTCTCCTCCTACCTCTCTGGTCGATCGCAATTTGTGTTGGCAGGAGAGCAGAGGTCGACCTCGAGACCCCTCACATGTGGGGTGCCTCAGGGGTCGGTCCTCTCGCCTCTCCTGTTCAACGCATATATGAAGCCGCTGGGCGAGATCATCCGTGGTTTTGGGGTAGAGTATCACCTCTACGCTGATGATACGCAGTTGTATATATAATAATAATAATAATAATAATAATTTAATACTTATAGACCGCCCCCTCTCCCCACAGGGACTCGGGGCGGTGCACAGGAAGAATAAAAACAATGACTATATACAACATTTCATATTAAAAATAGATTAAACAGTACCTGTGCTAAAATACCCGTTAAAACTAACTAGACTAAAAATTCCCCAATAAACCCAAAAACAGAGGAATAACTATCCCAGGCCGGCAAGGCAGAAGAAGTGTGTTTTTAGTTTAAGACGGAAGGAGCGGAGGTCCGTGGTGGTCCTAATGTCGGGGGGGAGGTCGTTCCAGAGGGCTGGGCCCACCACAGAGAGAGCCCTTCCCCTGGGTGTCGCCCGCTGACAGAGTCTAGTGGACGGCACCCGGAGAAGTCCCTCTCTGTGGGAGCGAATCGGCCGTGAGGATGTATGAGGCAGGATCCGATCCCGCCTCATATCTACCCCAAACCACCCCAACGATGCCGTAGCGGTGATGTGCCAGTGCCTGGAAGCCGTGCGGATCTGGATGGGAAGTAACAGACTCAGGCTCAACCCGGCCAAGACCGAGTGGCTGTGGTTTCCGGCTGCCCGATTCAACCAGTTGACTCCATCACTGGCCATAGGGGGCGATCACCTTGCCCCTGTGGATGGGGCACGCAACTTGGGTGTCCTCCTGGATACCCGGCTGTCCATGGAAGATCAAGTGACAGCCGTGGCCAGGAGGGCGTTTTACCAGGTTCGCCTGGTACGCCAGTTGCGCCCCCTATTGGATCGGGATGCCCTTTGCACAGTCACTCATGCCCTCGTGACATCCCGACTGGACTATTGTAACTCTCTCTACATGGGGCTCCCCTTGAGGTGCACCCAAAGACTTCAGCTGGTCCAGAATGCAGCCGCGCGAGCAATAATGGGGACCGCAAGGTATACCCACATAACACCGCTCTTGCGCGAGCTGCACTGGCTGCCTGTCGTCTTTCGGGTGCGCTTCAAGGTGCTAGTTATCATCTTCAAAGCGCTCCATGGCTCGGGACCTAGCTATCTGCAGGATCGGATCCTGCCCCATATATCCTCACGGCCGATTCGCTCCCACAGAGAGGGACTTCTCCGGGTGCCGTCCACTAGACTTTGTCAGCGGGCGACGCCCAGGGGAAGGGCCTTCTCTGTGGCGGGCCCAGCCCTCTGGAACGACCTTCCCCCCGACATTAGAACAACCACGGACCTCCGCTCCTTCCGTCAGAAATTAAAAACACACTTTTTCCGTTTGGCCGGCCTAGGTTAGTCTCTACCTTTAGGGTTTGGGATTATTAGTTTTAATTAATGGGAATTTTAGTGCAGGGACAATTGAATTGAGTTTAATTTGGTTTTTAACTTAGTGTATTTATTGTATATGTATTTTATGCGTTTTAATTTTTTCCCTGTACACCGCTCCGAGTCCCCGTCGGGAGAGGACGCGGTTTATAAAAATAAAATTATTATTATTATTATTATTATTATTATTATTATTATTATTATTATTATTATTATTATTATTATTATTATTATTATTATTATTATTATTATTACTCCTCTATTCATGTAGATGGACATCTGATCAGTATTTTTAAGGAGTTACCACCGGCGGTGTTAAAGCTTAGAAGGGATTTTGGATTTTTGGTAGCTGAGCTGAAGAAAAGAGAGATACCGTTTAGGTGGGATGCCCCAATGGGTGTTATATTCAGATATGAGGGGGTGAGGTATCATCTGAGTACTATAGACAAGGCAAGAGATTTTTATGATGGAATACTGAAGGCAAGTGCAACGCCCCCACGTACATCTACACCAACACCAGCAGATTTGGATGCTTTAGAGCAGAGGCTGTTTGAGAAAGAGACAGAAGAACAGATAAAGCAGACGCAAAAAGAGAGGGAAGCCCAGGGTGCTGCAAGCGGATCTCAAGTGGATTCTTCTCGATTTCTTCTAAGCTCCTCCGCGGAGGAACCGTCTAAGACACTTAGTGAAATGCCATTACTTGAGCAAGTGGAACAACGTGTTACTAGATCTACGACTAGACAAATGCAGGAGTCTCAGAAGCAGGGGCAACCCCAACAACAAGGTACCAAGAGGAACAAAGGTAAAGGCAAGAAGGAAATTGAAGCTGTGGGAGGAGCAGAGCCGAAGACTAGTCTGGTGGAGAGCGGGCTTCAGCAAATGCTCTCAATGTTTCAGACTAGGCCAAAAGATGTTTAAACTATTATCCTGGAATGTGAATGGATTGAACTCTCCACAAAAAAGGAAAAAAATATTTTACTATTTGAAGCAATTTAATAATGATGTGGTCTGCCTTCAAGAAACTCATATTAGGCTGCAAGATCAGAAGTATTTAATGAATCCAAGTTTGGGAACATTTTACGCAGCCTCTAGTTTGGTAAAGAAAAATGGAGTGGTGATATATATAAATAAAAGATTTTCAGCTAAAATTATAGAGGCGGATGACAGTGGTAGATATATAGCAATTGAACTTGATACAGATTTTGGCTCTATTTTGGTGGTAGGAATATATGCACCTAATCAACAACAAGAAAGCTTTTATAGGATCCTTCACTTAAAAATTTTGGATTGGAATTTTAAGAGTATTTTAATTATGGGAGATTGGAATGGAGTGATTTCTCCAAGGATAGATAAGAGAACAATGACTAAAGTTACCACCAAATTACCACAGGTTTTTTTGATCTAAAAGATGACTTGGAACTAAAAGACGTTTGGAGGATACAACATCCAGGCAAGATGGACTTTTCTTTTTATTCAGATAGGCATAAATCTTTTTCAAGGATTGATTTTTTTTTGTTAACACCGGATTTACTTCCTAAAGCTAAGAAAACTAAGATATTCCCCAGGACATTAACTGATCATAGCCCGGTGTGGTTAGAGATTGAATTAGGGAAGAGGTCAAGAAGGTCATGGAGAGCAAATGAAAATTTATTTAGATATGAAAAAAATGTTGATGAACTTAAAAAACACATGAAGGAATTTTTTAGTTTTAATATGAATAAAGGTACTCCTATTGAAACAGTATGGGATGCAAGTAAAGCTTATATGCGTGGGGTCCTGATACATATGAATTTTAAACATAAACAAAGCAGACAGAAAAAGAGGATGGAATTGGAAAATGAAATTTAAAAAAAGGAGCAGTTACTTATAGTAACTCCAAAAGATGTGACACTCCAGATGGCGATAAAGCTGTTGAAAGATCAATTTCAAATGCTTATATCAGAACAAACAGCAACTAACTTACAATTTGCCAAACATAACACCTTTGCTAATGCTAATAAACCTGGTAGGTGGCTGGCCTATACCTTGAGAAAGAATACGAATAATAGAATTATTGATAGAATTGAATATGGAGGGAAAACGGTATATCAACAGGATTTGATTAAAAAATCATTTGTGGATTATTACACCAAGTTATATTTACAGGATAATATACAGAATAACTCAATATATGACTTTTTGGAAGGAAAAAGGGTTACCAAAATATCCGTACTTCAAAAGGCAAATTTGGAACGCTTGATAACTGCAGATGAGATTACTCTAGCTATAAACCAACTTAAATTAGCCAAGGCTCCAGGGACCGATGGTTTGACTGCAATCTACTATAAAACTTTACAATTGGAAATGATTGAATATCTTACAGAACTATTTTGCAATATACAGCAAGGAGGTAAAATACCTCTCTCATGGAAAGCGGCTTTTATATCATTGATACCTAAAGACAAAGACGGCCCTAAGAAACCAGAGGATTATAGACCGATATCTCTTCTAAATACAGATTATAAAATATATGCTAAAGTACTCGCCAACAGATTGATGCCAGTTATCCAAGAGGTTATTCACTATGACCAAGCAGGATTTATTGAAGGTAGACACATGAAGGAGAATGTAAGGCAACTTATAGATTTAATTGACTATCTTGATAAGAATAAGCAGATCTCTGCAGTGCTGGGTTTTTTTGGATGCGGAGAAGGCCTTCGATCGAGTGAACTGGAATTTTCTAACCAAGACTTTGGAAAAGATGGATATGGGACCACGATTTCGACAAGCGATTGGAGCAATTTACCAGCAACAAAACGCACAACTTATTATCAATGGAAATTTGTCTACAACTTTTGAGATACAAAAAGGTACAAGACAAGGATGCCCATTATCTCCATTGTTATTTATTTTAACTCTGGAAGTCTTGTTGAATACAATTCGGGACTCAAACTCTTTAAGTGGTATAATTATTAGGCAAAAGGAATACAGAACTAGGGCATTTGCTGATGATCTGGTTGTTACCCTTTCACATCCTTTGAACTCAATAATCCAGATGAAAAATATCATTGCAGAATTTGGCATGGTGTCTGGGTTTAAATTGAATCAAAATAAAACGAAAATGATGGTTAAAAATATGCCAGAGATTCAGAGAAAGAGACTTGTAAGTTTGGCAGGTTTCGAAATAGTTTCTAAAGTCAAATATTTAGGAATACAAATTGCAGAAGTAAATACAAAACTTTTTTCAAATAACTATGAAGTGTTGTGGCAAAAGATACAGAAGGATCTTCAAGTTTGGAAAAAGCTACAACTATCTTTGCTTGGAAGGATTTCAGCAATCAAAATGAATATTCTACCTAGATTCATTTTCTTATTTCAGATGATACCGGTGCTTAAATCAGATAAAATTTTGTTAGAATGGCAAGCAACATTAAACAAATTTGTTTGGAAGGAGAAAAAACCGAGAGTAAAGATCAAGATTATGCAAGATATTCATGAAAGAGGTGGCCTTAGACTCCCAAACCTTCGACTGTATTATGAAGCGGCGGCATTGACCTGTGTGGCAGACTGGTTTGGGAAAACAAAAACTGAATTATTGAATATAGAAGGTCATGACCTTGTTCTGGGTTGGCATGCATATCTGTTTTATGAAGATAAGGTGGACAAAGCGTTTAACAACCACGTTCTCCGAAGTACCTTGATGAGAATATGGAAGAAGCACCGGCCCAATTGGGATTATAAAATACCGCTTTGGTTGGATCTTGCAGACACCATGTGGATTACAAATACTAAGTCACTCGGGGGGGGGGGGGTTGTATATAAAGATGTGCTTATTTTTGATGGGGTTGAATGGCAGTTGAAAACTTTGGAACAACTGTTGGATGTAGGGATTACTTTAAATTGGTTACATTACATACAGCTACAGAAGAGATGGAAAGAAGATCGTAAGGTTGGCTTTATGGACAGAGAAGTGGAGCTGATCAAGCAGATAAAAGAGACTGGCCCAAAACATGTTAAAAGAATATATAATGTATTGTTAGAAAGGGACTCAGAAAGTGAATTGGTCAAGGATTGCATGATCAAATGGGCTCAGAACTTTGATGAATCGGTTATGTTGGATACGTGGGAAAAAATATGGGTCCAGAATGTTAAATTCACGCAGTCACAAAATTTAAGGGAGAATTTTTATAAAATGTTTTATAGATGGTACTTGGATCCTAAGAAATTATCATGTATGTACCCAAATGTTCAACCAAAATGTTGGAGGTGCGGGTGTTTAGGTGCTACCTTTTTTCACGTATGGTGGACCTGTACTAAGGTTAAAGCCTTTTGGATAAAAATATGGTGGGTTATGCAAAATGTATTTAAGAAAAGAATACAATTTACTCCGCAAATGTTTCTACTGGGTATAACTAAGGATTTTACTAAAGGGGAAACAAAATTGTTTTTGTATATGGTCACAGCAGCTAGGTTGTTGATTGCTCAACATTGGAAGAAAGATTTTCTACCGACAGTTGATCAATGGACTCAGAAAGTGGCGGGGTTTGCGGAAATGGCAAAAATTTCAGCTTTCTTAAAAGATCAGAAGCAGGAGAATTATACACAGGAATGGGCAAAATGGATTAATTATATACAGAATAAATACCAGACTGGGAAATACCATGTAGCCTTTAGGTAAGAATGTTTGGATTGATAGGTGAATAGAGTAAATAATACTTGGGATGTTTGGAATCTTTAAAGTGGTGTATAGCGGAAGTCAGGGGGGTGGGATTGAGTGGGAGGTGGGGGTGGGTTAGGGTGGAGGGTGGGGAAATATATGTGGATAAGTAACATAGAGATGCGAATAATGGGACATGGTTATACTATGATCTATACATGTTTAATTAAATTAGAAGATGGTGTTAATGGGAGATTGATATATATTATATTAAGAGAAATTTATATCATGTTTGTCGGGAGGCGAGGGGGTATAATATCTAATATTTGAATGAGAATTTTATTCTAAGATGGGGGGAGGGGAGGGGTATACTATTTTTATGTGATTTATATTATATGTGGGGGGGGGGTAAAAAGGGGGAAAACTTGTTTGAATAAAACTTTTTCAATTAAAAAAAAAAGTAACAGAGAACAGAAAATGGCGTCCAAGAGCAAAGCAAGGTGGAGAGGCTCGCAAAGTCAGGAAAGGTCCAAGTCCAAATTCGTTAGTTCCAATTTTAAAAGAAAGGAAAAAGAAATATTTTATTGTCCTTATTCAGAGAGTCCACACACTGGAGGGGCAGAGAGGCCCCCTGGGGTAAGCACACAAAGACACCAATTGTTCTTTCTTAAATGGCTGCCAGTGGGGCTTTCCACAGGCGAGAGAAAGTTTTGATAGTAGAACAAAGAGGAGCCATTTTTGCCCCACTTTCCCGCAGGGAGAGAGAGTGAGAGTTATAATTAAGTCTTTAAAGCTGCTCTGTAACGCGTTGTTATCGCTGTCAATCCACTTTCCCAGTAAGTTAGTTCAAATGGCAAAGTTTTATGTCCTTTTTTTCCTTCTCCCTGTCCGGGAGAACGCTTGGTCACCGCTTGTTTCGAGGGGGGTTAAGAAGAAAAAACTCCCCCCTCTTTTTCCCATTAAGTTGTTGAACAAAACTCACATTCCTTCTGCCGCCTGCCTTCCAACGGTCATCCAAGGGGTTTGGGGGTGCCTCTCCATCGCCGGCATTCCAGTCACTCGTTCAAGTTAGAATATTGCCTCCGAAAATCATCGGGCGAAGAGGCAAGTGTTTGCCCCCCCTCTGTGCCATCCCAACGCCTGGGGCGAGGTCGGGGTACCCCCCGTCGACTGCCGACAGACTGGGGGTCCTGACAAGCCGCCCGTTTTGGCAAGAAGCCCCTCCAGGGCTCCTTGTGCCCCCAAAGGGGCCCACTAGGAAGGCATCGGCAGACGAAGCTCAAAGGGATAAGTGGCTTTCCTATAGATTAAGAAAAGAGGCAGAAGCAAGAAAAATAGACGTACTGCAAGATGAAGAGGGAACTCTTGTGGGGAACATGGAAGGGAAAAAGAGGGTGATTCAAAACTTTTTTGAAAAACTATGCCAAAAGGAGAGAATACATGAGGAGCAAGTAAGGATTTATTGTGAAAGTTTGAAATTACCTAAAGTACCAGAAAAGATGAAAAATATTCTCAACGCAGAGATTAAAGAAGGAGAAATTGAAATTGCAATTAAAAAGCAGAAATGTGGCAAATCACCAGGACCGGATGGACTGCCAGCTGAATTAGACAAAGAAATATACAATATATTATTGTTAAATATGAAAGACTTATTCAATGAGGTGTTAACTAAGGGTGCAGTCCCCCGGTCATGGATGGAGGCCTACATTACACTGCTCCCCAAACCAGATTCTGATTGAACGTTGATCAAAAACTATAGACCCATCTCCTTGCTCAATACAGATTACAAAATATTTACGTCAATACAAGCGGAAAGATTAAAGATTTTTCTAAATGAATACATCCACCAAGATCAAAATGGATTTTTTCCAAATAGATACCTTAGAGTAACATTAGAATTATTATGGATACAATGGAATACTATGAAACACATTCGGATAAAGAAATGGTTTTGATGTTTCTGGATGCACAAAAAGCATTCGATAGAGTCAATTGGGACTTTATTCTTTGGCAAATTGAGGAGATGGACTTTGGACCTATGTTTTTACAAGCTATTCAAGCACTTTATAAGTCACAATATGCAAGAGTGTTAATTGAAGGTGAAACAACAGAAGAGATACAAATAGGTAGGAGGACGAGGCAAGGGTGTTCAATGTCTCCACTGCTGTTTATTCTAACATTGGAACCCCTATTAAATAAAATCAGGCAAGATAAAGGAGTAAAAGGAACTAAAATCAGAAAAGAAGAATTCAAATTACAAGTGTTTGCGGACAATCTTGTTTTTATATTAGAAGATCCAATGATATCGGGGCCAAATTTGCTAACAAATATTGAGGAATTCGGTGCTGTAGCAGGTTTGCAAATTAATAGAGGTAAAACTAAATTGCTAGCAAAAAATATTAAGGGGACACGGAAAATGGAGTTAGAGAATACACTGGGAATACAAATTGTTAAAAAAATAAAATACTTGGGTATATGGTTGACTTCAAAATGTTCTGCAATAAGGAAAAACAATTATGACAAACTCCTCTTACAAATGGAAAAGGACTTAGACAGGTGGAGGAATGTACAACTATCCCTGCTAGGAAGAGTGGCAGTGATAAAGGCACATGTGCTGCCAAAATGGATATACCTTTTCCCTGTATTGAAAAAGTTTTATTGGTTTTTACAATTTTTTCAGTAGGATAGGGTAAGGGATACAAAGAAATTTTTAGAGCTTTCGCGTCGAAGTCATTGGCCCTTCCGGGGATTCATAATAAATTGGTAACAAAAAGCATTTTCCATAAAACTACAAGGTGAAAACAAGTACATATTTCTAAATTCTCAGTTCAATGCTGTCAGTCATCTGCAAAAATCCAGATACACATGTTATACAATATTACTCAAAAATCAAGGCAAAGTTATTTTTTGGATCTAAGTCTCTTGGCAATTGTGTCTTCTATCTCTCCTTCCAGGCCCCCAGCGGGCGGGGCCGTGGCCCCCCCTGCCCCCCCTGGATCTTCCCCCAGGAAAGAGGAATGTTTTTTAAAAAAGGCTTCCGCCTCAGCAACTGTTTTAATCCTCACTCTTTCTCCTTCCCAGAACACCAGCATCCCTTCGGGCATCGCCCACTTGAACCAGATCCCGTGATCAAACTATTTTTTGGATAAGAAGGAGTACCTCCTTCTCATCTCCCTAATCTTTTTTGGGATCTGCTTCAAGATGACAACCTCCTTTTGTTGGTAAATTAACGGTCCCCCTCTTTGCGCCTTCAAAATTTCCTCTCTGGTTGACCTTCTAACAAATTTAACATGTATCTCTCTGGGTACTTCATTTATCCTGGCATATGCAGAATTTATTCTGTAAACTAGGTCAATGTCCCCTCTGATCTCATCCTTAGGTTTATGTAAATAATCTGCTAAAATTGTGCTCATGAGTTCAGGGAGACATTCACCAGGTTCCTCAGAAATGTTCTGAAATCTTAAAAAATATGTCATCCTTTCAAAATCAATCCTAGACACATGCCCAGTTAATTCTACAACCTCACTGGTAACCTTTTTAAACTCTCCCTTTGCCCCCGCCAGCCCCCCTTCCAACTCTTCAGTCTTCTGTGTGTTCTCCTGCACTTGCTTCCGTGTTTCCAGAAGTTCCTTCTTAAAGTTACTATTTTCTTCTCTCTGGGCCTTGATTTCTTGCACCAAAGTTTGTATCACAGATTCAAGAGAAGCCATCCTTTGTTCTAAACCTGCCAGTTCCAATTTTTGTGCCATGGTTAGCTGTTAAAGTCAGTGCCACTAAAATGGCGTTTTTGGGTGGGGCCGTTGAGGCAAATCAGGAGATGAAAGGGTTGTAAAAAGTTCAGGAACCAGAAGAGAAACACTTTTCCAAATCAATAAGTATAATAGCGAAGGCACTCCAGAAAAGGAATCACTTAATCCCCCAAAAAAATTTCTTCATTAATAGCAAGAGAAAGTCCAAATCACAAAAAGATGCTGGTAATTTTCCATAAGTAACAAAGGGGAGCCATCTTCCACCGCCCAAGCTCAGAGCCAGAAGGGGAGAGTGGTAAAAGAAAAATTGTTTCAAGCCAGCCAGACCTAGATACATTGTTAAAAGACAAGCCGCAGATCACTTTCCCTTGTTTCAAAACAGTCCGGGTTAAGGATATCCGCTTCCTCGCAACGAGGAGCCATTTCCAAGCGCCACTTTAAGTCCAAGGGGGGGTTCAACAGGCAAACACCCCCCTCCAAGTTCTTTCAGCCCAGGCTGACAGCAAAATAATGTTTAAAATCACTCACTCTCCACCTCGCAGCCAAAGCCCCGGGGAGCCTTCTGATTCGAACGGCCAGCTCTCTCCATGTTCACGAAGCGATGCCGTCCACCGTTGGCGAAGGGGAAACCCCCCGCAGCATGTCCTCCTCCACCTAAGCCGAAGACAAGGGTCGCTTCCCCGCTGCCGCGGGGGGAGAGCAACCCAGGCAAGCCGGCTTTGCGGGAAACCCCCAAGAAGGGGCGTCTCGCCCCCGTGGGGGGGCAGGAAAAGAAACAAAGCGGCGAGCGAGCCCTAGGCTCGCCCGTCGCCGCTGGAAGCCGGAACCGGAAGTCGATATACCTTTTCCAAATGGCTCCTGCAAGATTAGAGAGGAATTTTTTTAATAAAATGGACCAGATAACTGGCAAATTCATTTGGCAAGGGAAAAAATCGCGTATTAAAAGAAAAATGATGCAGGAGCACAAAACAAGGGGAGGCTTGGGGCTTCCAAATTGGGAGTGGTATTATCAAGCCTCATGCCTGGTTTGGATAAAGGACTGGATAACACTAGAGAGGATACTAACAATCGAAGGATACAATTTACAGCAGGGATGGCACTACTTTCTTTGGCCAACAAAAGAAGGTCAATACAAGTATTTTATGAACCATTTTATGTAAGGGGATGTTTGATTAAGATATGGGATAAGACTAAAGGACTGATGTATAGTAAGACTCCATACAGGATCGCGACTCTTGAAGCAATCATGTACCCAACGTTATATAATTTGTATAAACTTGTGACTTATAGGGAACTACCAGATGGCGGAGGTAATCTTAGGTCCAAAACAGATTTAAAATTACAGGGAATTAATTTGGACTGGTGGGCATATACGCAAATACAGTCAAGATACCAGAAAGACAAAGCTACATGGGGAATTTTCACTTCCCCACAAGAATTTGATAAGGCCCTTTTGGAAACTAATAAAAAATGTATTTCTAAAGTATATAACCTTTTGCTGACACGAAATATAGGTGATGAAATCATCAAAGACTCGATGATAGCCTGGGGGAGAAATTTCGGGTATTCACTGGATCTTGAAAAATGGCAAGAACTATGGAATAAAACAGTAAAATTAACGATGGCAGTGTCTTTTAAAGAAAATATGTATAAGATGTTCTACAGATAGCATATACCACCAGCAAGAATCATGAAGATGTTCCCTGGAACGCCTGAAGAATGCTGGAAATGCTAGTCAGCCAGGGTGTCAGTCTCGCTAGTTCCTGCTTCGCTGTCATGGAAACGGGGAGGGTGGGGGGCGTTGGGATGAGTGTGTTCTGCTGGTGGACAATGTTGATGGTTCGTGTTATCTCTTGGTTAACGGACCTGCATTCCAGGATGGTGAAGACCTGCCCACCTGATGTTGGAGATGGAAGCATATTGGACAGTGCAAAGGGGGGGGCTTGGGGATTGGGATGGGCTTAAGCTTAATACTTTCTGTTCGCGCCTAAACTATTCATTCTCAGCTTTACTTGGTCTGTACACTTTTGTTACTTAGTAAAAGGAGCCTTATTCATTTCAAAACAATGTCTAAGTGTGATCTTTCCTAAGCCAACTAAGAAGCAGGCCTGACATTAAGCTGAGAATCGCAAAAAACCCTGACCTGATGTCGGAACCTTCACAAGAGGAGCCTCCGTTGGTGGAGGTCCTGCCTGAACCTATTTTGGGAGCTGAAGCATCGCATCCTCCTGTTCAATCTGAAGAGACCAGGTCAGTGATGGACTGCTTGGCTGGCCTAGATCTAAATCTGCCAGCTGAAGAATCAGTCAAACCAAAACGTTGGTCCGAAGGGGTAGGAATGAGTGGGGTAAACGTCTCCAGGCGTCGACTTTCCCCAAAGAAGGTCATTCCGGAGCTCTTAAGAGAAGAAAGGGAATTAAAAGCAATGGCTCAGGATTTACTCCGCCAGGCAGATGAGAAAAGAATGGCCCTGGAAAAAATCTGGGGGAGGGAGGTGAATCGCAAACAGCCAAAAAGTTCACTGGCAGCTCCTGCCAGGCGAAGCAGGGCTTCAACACCATCCCCCCCTCCTCAGGCCGGCAGGGAATTGCGGAGAGAGGCAGCTTCTGCCAGGCAAAGCAGAAGTTCAACGCCCTCCCCTCCCCCTCAAGCCGGAAGAGAAGCCAATCCCATTAACCCCCGTCGACTTGCAAAACTGCCTCCTTTGGGTGTAAAATACGACGGAAGTGCCGACAAACTGGCGTTTTTTCTAATTCACGTCGATAATTTCATGCAGTTTTACGCAGCTGACTTAGACGATGAAATCAAAATCAGAATTGTTTCTATGACCTTAGAAGATCAAGCTTCTAAGTGGCTGGTTTCATTGCATAATTGCCGCTCACCTGCGCTGCGCGATTTCGATCGTTTCATGAATGCTCTTAGAAGGCGTTTTGAAGACCCCCGTGTTGAAAGGAAAGCAAAGATGAAACTAAAAACCTTACAGCAGGGGGGCATGTCTGTTCAGGCTTACACGCAAATCTTCCAGGAATTATCAGTGTTTATGGTTGGTTATAGTGAACAGGCCCTAATGGACATTTATGTTGAAGGGCTGAATAAAGACATTTACCAAACATGTGTGAACAGATTTCGCCCCGAAACTTTGAATGAATGGATAGATCTAGCTTCAGATGTAGAGTTGGATCAAGCCCACTTACAAGATCCAGTCCGTGTGGAGAAGAAACAACAGGAAGATAGCCCCAAATCTCACCCCCCTCCGAAAGATGTACGCATGCAAAGGGGGGAGGGGAGAACAACCCAGCCTCGCTCAGGCAGCTGTTATCGCTGTGGAAAGGAGGGGCACTGGGCAGACAAATGCCGATCAAGACCACCTCCACGCCCTCTTTCTTCCTCGGACCGGAAACATCCTAAGACGCCAATCGCGCGCACCAAACCAGCTATGAGTGGGGTGGAGCCCAGCAACCTCTCTGCTGACCAGCCCACCGCTGGCCCTGATGATTGGGAGGCGTCTTCGGACTCTTCTGACGACAATCTGGTGAGTCATCGCTCCGGGCCCCTTTATATTAATTTAAAGCTTTTAGCTCCATCTACTGGCCGTACATGCGATGTGCAGGCTCTCATTGATTCTGGGTGCTCAAAATGTCTCATAAGCCAAGACATCGTGTCTTCGATGGGTTTCCACCTTAAGACCCTGAAAACTCCCATAGCCTTTTGCCAAATGGATGGTTCTGTAGCTGGGGGAACCCCAGCATCTTTTATCACCGAACCAATTCATGTTTCTATAGGCACAGGCCATACTGAGACCATCAACTTTATTGTAACTGCCATTGCCGATAATGCTGTAATTTTGGGGGTAAATTGGCTTCGTAAATGGAATCCTCTGATAAACTGGAAGGAAGGTTGGGTGCGCATACCTTTATCTCTCCCGGAACATACCTCTCTTCCGTCAGAGAATGATCAACCCCCACAAAATCACCCACCTCCCCTTATTGAATCTGCTGCACCTTTATTGGATTTCCCATCACCTGAAGTCATACCAGGCGAAGAGAAAATTCCCAGGGAATATTGGGACCTAAAGGATGCTTTCAGTGAAAGATCTTGTGATTCCCTCCCTCCTCATAGAGCTACTGACTGTTCAATTGATTTCCTCCCTGGGGTTCAATTGCCCAAACCTCGCATGTACTCCATGACCCCACGGGAGATGGAGGAATTACGTAAATTCATCGATAAAAATCTTCAACGGGGTTTCATTGAACCAGCTAGACCGCGTGTAGCTGCACCAGTTATGTTTAGGGAAAAAAAAGATGGTACTCTAAGATTAATACAGGACTACTCCTATCTCAACACCATTTGTGAACACAATATCTACCCCCTTCCGCTCATGAAGGACATGCTGGCTCACCTGGCTACTGGTAAGATTTTTACGAAATTGGACTTACGTGAAGCCTATTACAGGGTCAGAATCAAGGAGGGGGACGAATGGAAAACAGCATTTAACTGCCCGCTAGGATGTTTTCAATTTAAAGTCCTCCCGTTCGGTCTTCAAGGTGCCCCTTCTGTATTCATGCAACTGATAAATGAGGTTCTCCACGAGCACCTTTACAAGGGAGTAATTGTTTACATTGATGACATAATGGTTTACTCACAAACTCACGACGAGCACGTTAAACTGGTACGCTCCGTGCTAAACAAACTGCGTTCCGCAGAACTTTATGCCAAGCTCTCTAAGTGTGAGTTTCACCAAGAACAAATTGACTATTTGGGCTACCGTATCTCTTCTGAGGGAGTTGAAATGGATCCTGCTAAAGTCAAGGCAGTAACAGAGTGGGCCCCTCCACGTACCCGTAAACAACTACAGAGTTTTTTGGGATTTGCAAATTTTTACCGCCAATTTATTCCATCATTCGCTGATATTGCCTTACCCATTACAAACCTTCTAAAAACAAAAGGAGAAGGAAAGCCTCGTCCAGGGTCCCCACTTAAATGGACAATGGAATGTCAAGCCGCTTTCGAGAAGCTTAAACGTTTGTTTGCGGCTGAACCTATTCTTAAACACCCCGATGTAAGTTCCCCGTTTGTAATTCAGGCGGATGCCAGTGATGTCGCTGTGGGAGCGGTCTTGTTACAACTCAATCAACGTGGCCAATTGCAACCCTGTGCCTACACCTCTCGGAAACTCACTACGTCCGAACGTGGTTGGGCGATTTGGGAGAAAGAGGCTTTTGCTGTTCGGTGGGCTCTCATGACTTGGCGTCATTTCCTTGAAGGTGCACCCCACCCTTTCGAAGTTTGGACGGATCATAAAAATTTGGAAGCTCTTACCTCCTCTCGGAAATTGTCCCCAAGGCAACTTCGTTGGGCTCACTATTTCCATCGTTTCAATTTCCACCTTAAATATATTCCAGGAGGCAAAAATTTCATGGCTGATGCGCTTTCCAGATTGCCACAGTATGATGTTTCCAAACTTACTATAGTACAACCCATCATGCCCCTCTCTTTGCCCGCTTCTCCAGTATCTGCTAAGGGCCATGCAACTGTCCAAACTACTCCACCTACTGACCTGATTGCTCGCATTAAGGACGAACTACTTACTGATGATTGGTATTCAGCACATTCTGGTGATTGCACTACCAGAGACGATCTTCCCTGGATTGGCTCGAAGATCTATGTTCCTGCTACATTACGTCCTTTTGTCTTGCAACGTGCACACGACTCACGTTTAGCTGGTCATTTCGGCTTCGTTAAAACTGTGCACCTTGTTAAACGACAGTTCTGGTGGCCCTCCTTGAAAAAAGATGTTGAATCGTATATTGCCAGTTGCCCCGTATGTGCGGCTTCCAAACGTGCGCCGGGTAAGCCACAAGGTCTTCTCCAGTCTGTAGCTACGCCGGAGAGACCTTGGAAGGAAATTTCAATGGACTTTATAGTTGATCTTCCGCCCAGTCAGGGCTATACCGTTATCTGGGTAGTTACCGATCTTTTTTCTAAACAAGTTCATTTTGTCCCTTGTACTAAAATTCCTTCTTCCAAAACTCTGGCTCGACTATTCGTTTCTCATATCTATCGTTTTCATGGCGTCCCGCAACGCATCATCTCCGATAGGGGGACCCAGTTTACTTCCCTTTTTTGGAAAGAGTTTTTGCGACTGATTGGCTCCGCCCAGAGCTTAAGCTCCGCCTACCACCCTCAGACGAATGGATCTTGTGAAAGGGTTAATTCCGTTCTGGAACAGTACTTGCGTTGCTTTATTAATTTTCAACAGGATGATTGGGCTGATCTTCTCATACATGCCGAAGTGGCATATAATAACTCTGTTCACTCCAGTACAAATATGACTCCCTTTAAAATCATCTACGGGCAAGACTTTGTACCCATCCCCGAACTGCCTCATGACTCGCCGACAGTTCCGTCATTAACTGAATGGACCTCAAGACTGTCTTCTGTTTGGCCAGTTCTCCGAAAAACTTTGAACGATGCCCATGATTCGCACAAATTGTACGCTGACAGGAAACGGGCGATCCCTCCCTCCTACAAAGTCGGCGATCTAGTTTATGTCTCTACCAAAAATTTAGATAGCCCCCAGAAATGCAAGAAGTTGGGTCCCAAATTTGTTGGTCCTTTCAAAATAACCAAGATTATCAGCTCTGTGTCGGTCCGTTTGGATCTCCCAAAGACCTACCGGCGACTATACCCTGTATTCCATGTTCACTTGCTGAAACCTGCTCGTACCTCCCATCTCCGCAAACAGTTGCCTGATACGCCTGCACCTACCATGGTGGATGGTCACCAACATTATGAGGTCCGCAATATTTTGGACTCCAGAATCCGCAGAAATAAGACTCAGTTCCTGGTCATGTGGAAAGATTTTCCCCCTTCTCACAACGAATGGGTGGATAAGGAGCATCTCAAAGCTCCTAAACTGGTACGCCAGTTTTATGCCAAATATCCACACAAACCTTGATTTTTTTTTTCTTCTTTCTCTCCCTTCTCCTTTCTGTTGTTTGTCTGTCCTTCCTTGTCTTTCAGGTGTAGCCTATCGTGTTCCGATTGCTGCCCCGGATTTCCCGCTGTTCCTGGAGGAGGTCCGGATGTCAGTCTCGCTAGTTCCTGCTTCGCTGTCATGGAAACGGGGAGGGTGGGGGGCGTTGGGATGAGTGTGTTCTGCTGGTGGACAATGTTGATGGTTCGTGTTATCTCTTGGTTAACGGACCTGCATTCCAGGATGGTGAAGACCTGCCCACCTGATGTTGGAGATGGAAGCATATTGGACAGTGCAAAGGGGGGGGCTTGGGGATTGGGATGGGCTTAAGCTTAATACTTTCTGTTCGCGCCTAAACTATTCATTCTCAGCTTTACTTGGTCTGTACACTTTTGTTACTTAGTAAAAGGAGCCTTATTCATTTCAAAACAATGTCTAAGTGTGATCTTTCCTAAGCCAACTAAGAAGCAGGCCTGACACAGGGGCACATTCTACCATCAATGGTGGACATGTCCACAAGCCCAAAGATATTGGAGTAGGACAAAAGATTGGCTTCCAGAGATTACAGGAACCACCTTTCAATTAAAACCAGAGGCTTATTTATTGGGGATAAACCCCGGAGGCATAAGGAAGATAGACTGGTATCTTTTGACACACATTACCACTGCAGCCAGAATAGCATACGCACAGTTTTGGAAAGGGAAAGAACTACCATCAGACCAACTAATTATCAACAAATGCGGCAGACTAACATATATTCTCAAAGACAGACAGGAAGCAATATTTTATCAAAGTTGGGAAAGATGGTATGACTGGATGGAGGTAAAGAGACTACGGGATGAGAGATAGGGAAGGATATACAATGTAGATATATAGATAGTAAATAAAATGAATGTATGGAGCAGTGGCAGCTATGGGGAATTGATAAATGTAAGATATAGACAAATAGAAATAGCTGGAATATCTAGGAATGTACTAAGATGGTATACAATGTTACTTGGTAACTGTGTACATATAGGGGGTGGGTTACTCCCAGTTGTATCTGTGTAGTTTTGCATTGTCTTGTCAATGTCTTATTTATGTTCTTTTTTCTGTTACTAATTTGCAATAAAATTATATATTTTTTTTAAAAAAGAGATTGCATGTCCGTCTCGTAGCGATGCAGGCTCCTCCTTCACTGTCCATCATTTGTAAGTTCTTTCCTGTCATTTTGGAGCCCTTCTTCTTCTTCCTTAGTCGGTTTAATTTTAAGTGTCGGGGTTGTTATCAATGGTGTTACTAGTAAAGTTTCTTTCTTTAATATAATTGGTTCTTTTGTTATTTCTTCTTCTATATCTTGCCATCTGAGATGGAGTTCCCATCCATCTGATTCATCTTTCTATGTTCCATTTTCCCCATTGCCGAACATAAGCCACTCATTGAAAGGATCAGCCATTTTAGTTTCTTTGTGGTTATTTTTCTCTTTAGTGCTTAAGGAACCAACCTCTGTTTTTTCCATTTGATATGTAACTCCATCCTTTTCCTCATATTCTCCAATTAAATGTTCTATTTTTTTTTCAAATGAATTAGAATATTGCTGTATTGCATCCATTATTTCTTGCAAGGTAACATTTTTTGTTGTTGTTCAGTATATGCCTTTGTCTCCAATTGTTGAAGAAAAGAAAAGGGCTGCTACCCTAGCTCAAGAAATGCTTTTAATGGGAGAAGGCGGAGCCAACACAACTGGAGGTCTCTAAGCTGTAGGGACCCCGGTTGAACTTTTGTCTCCCCCTTGGTTCTATAAGAACCTAAAACGGTCCTGGAGGGACAGCAACTAGGTAGCAAGCCTCGCTGGTCACCGGGGTCTCACAATACCCCTGTCTGACAAGGAGGGAAAGCTTCTGAAGGGCGACAAAAAGGCACCCCCCCTCTGCAGGCGGATAAGGCGACGGGAGAGTTCCGGAATGAAAGAAACTGCTTAAAGTGAAAGTGCAACACCAGGAAGGTATTCTATCTTGCTTTTGAAACATCTTGCTAAGAAACATTTTTTTTCTTTTTACTAAAACCTTGAATCTTGAAATAAGCGGCGGACTTAATTGAACTGAGAGATTTCTCCTGTTAATAGAATCTTTTGAATATGGCGGATTGAAGCGCAAGAACAAAGCCATTTCCATTCGCACTGAAAGAGATTGGATTATGTCTGATTTTTTTACTTTCTTTTCCTTCTAATTTACTCTACTTAAAATTTTGAAATTTGGATTACTTTTATAATCTTAAGAATTATTTGTGAAATTTTATTGCGCATCTTTGAACTTAAACAAGGACTATACTTTTATTTTTCTTTGTTCCTGCCCCTCCTCTAACAAAGAAGATTGAAACATTCTTAAGCTACTCTGTTACATTGTATTGCCTCCGGAAATCGTTGGTGGAACAAGCCAATGAACAGGAAGGCAATTAGACCTATTCTTTTATCTTGTGGATTTGCCAGCATGTCCACATATATAGATATATACACCACAGAAAATCAGAAACTATTGGCTGAAATTTTGAAGGAAATAAAGTTATTTACCATATCAAGCGAAGATCAATTGAAGACTTCAGAAATTAAAGAAATTAAAGAAAAAGAGGGAAAAGCTCAAGATAATGAACTTAATTGTCGACTTCCGGTTCCGGCTCCAGCGGCGACGGGCGAGCCTAGGGTTCGTCCGCCGCTTTGTTTCTTTTCCTGCCCCCCCACGGGGGCGAGACGCCCCGTTTTTGGGGGTCTCCCGTAAGGCCGGCTTGCCTGGGTTGCTCCCCCCCACGGCAGTGGGGAAGCGACCCTTGTCTTCGGCTCAGGTGGAGGAGGACATGCTGCGGGGGGTTTTCCCTTCGCCAAAGGAAGATGGCATCGTTCACTAACATGGAGAGAGCTGATCGGATGAGTTGGAAGGCTTCCCGGGGCTTCGGCTGCAAGGGGGAGAGTGAGTGATTTTTAAAAAAAATTTCTTTGCTGTCAGCCTGGCTGAAAGAACTTGGAGGGGGGTGCTTGCTTGTTAAACCCCCCCTCGGATTTAAAGCGGCACTTGAAAATGGCTCCTCGCTGCGAGGAAGCGGATATCTTCAATCCGGATTGTTTGCAACAAGGGAAAGTGATCTGCGGCTTCTATTGCAACAAAGTTTCTAGGTCTGGCTGGCTTGAAACAATTTTTTTTCCACTCTCTCCTTCTGGCTTTGAGCTTGGGCGGTGGAAGATGGCTGCCCTTTGTCCCTGAATGACTATTTTACTTATGGAAAATTCCCAGCGTCTCTTTGTGATTTGGACTTCCTCTTGTTACTAAAGAAGAAACTTTTTTTTTTTTGGATTTGTGATCTCTTTTCTGGAGTGCCTTCGTTATTATAATTATTGATCTGGAAAACTGTTTCTCTCTTGGTTCCTGAACTTTACAATCCTGATTTGAACTTTTGGCTCCTGATTTGCCTCAACAGCCCCACCCAAAAAACGCCATTTTAGTGGCATTGACTTTAACAGCTAATCATGGCACAAGAATCAGCACTGGCAAGCTTAGAATTAAGGATGGCTTCTCTTGAATCTGTTATACAAACTTTGGTACAAGAAATCAAGGCCCAGAGAGAAGAAAATATCAACTTTAAAAAGGAGCTATTGGACACACGGAAACAAGTGCTGGAGAACACACAGAAGAATGAAGAGTTGGAAGGGGGGCTGGCGGGGGCTAAGGGAGAGATTAAAAATGTTACCAATGAGGTTGTGGAAATAAACGGGCATGTGTCTAGGATTGATATGGAAAGGATGACATATTTTTTGAGATTTCAGAATGTTTCTGAGGAACCTGGTGAATGTCTCCCTGAACTCATGAGCACAATTATAGCAGACTATTTACATAAACCTAAGGATGAGATCAGGGGGGACATTGACCTAGCCTACAGAATAAACTCTGCATATGCCAGGATAAATGAAGTACCCAGAGAGATACATGTTAAATTTGTTAGAAGGTCAACCAGAGAGGAAATCTTGAAAGCGCAAAGAGGTGGTCCGTTAATTTACCAACAAAAGGAGGTTGCCATCCTGAAGCAGATCCCAAGAAAGATTAGAGAAGCGAGAAGGAAATTTTCCTTCTTGTCCAAAAAATTGTTTGATCACGGGATCTGGTTCAGGTGGGTGACGCCCGAAGGGATGCTGGTGTTCTGGGAAGGAGGAAGAGTGAGGATCAAAACAGTTGCTGAGGCGGAAGCCTTTCTTAAAAAACATTCCTCTGTCCTGGGGGAAGATCCAGGGGGGGCAGGGGGGGCCACGGCCCCGCCCGCTGGGGGCCTGGAAGGAGAGATAGAAGATACAATTCCCATGAGACTTAGATCTAAAAAATAACTTTGCTTTGATTTTTTGAGTAATATTGTATAACATGTGTATCTGGATTTTTGTAAATGACTGACAGCATAGAACTGAGAACTTAGAAATATGTACTTGCTCTCACTTTGTAGTGTATGAAAAATGTTTTTTGTTAATGATCTATTTTGAAGTCCCGGAAGGGCCGACGACCTTGACGTGAATGCTCTCAAAATTTCTTTGTATCCCTTACCCCACCCTATTGAAAAACTGTAAAACCAATAAAACTTTTTCAATATAAAGATAATGAACTTAATTTAACTGAAGAGGATGTTGATGATGATGTAAACCCATTAAATGATGGGAAAAGTACAGAGGAGGGGACAACATCAAAAGAATATCAGAAATTTGGACTCCAGCTTGACTGGCAAGGAGAAGAAAAGAGAAAAGAAAAAAAAGGAGAAATCTCTCCAGGAACAACCTTGACATTTAAAAACAAACAATATGTAAGGATAGGAACTGGTCAGCGTTATGATTTGACAGTTATACTGGATAATAAAGTGCCAAAAGTTGATGAAGGACACGGAAAAGGAAATTAAAAGAGATGGAGACCACACATAACAGAAGAGACAAACTTAATCCACTACTGGAAAGACACTGGTTGATAAGGAAAATTACTATCCCTTGATGATTAATAACCAGCCAGGCTGTGTTTAAAATATCATCAAAGGATTATTAGCTAATTGACAGTCAACAACAATTATAGACACCTACAATAAGATTAATTTATAATAAATAATTAGATGATTAATAACTAATTAATTACTTAGATGGTTATAGAATGTTGTTGGAAAATTATTAATTAGTTAATAACTACTTATAAAATTTAAGATTGTTTTATATCATATTATTAGGGAATTGATATTGGTATGATGGGAGTAAATAAGGGATGTTAATAGCTAGCCAGGGTTTAAAGACACTCTTAAAGAAGAAATAGATTGATGTTAAAATATCTGATAAGAACTGTGGGATATTGATATTAAGGTACATGATAAATTTTTAGATCTAAAATTTATCAAATGAGATTACTCATGAATAATAATTATTTCAGAAATGCACAGAATTTATGAATACCCGGTTAGAATGTCTTTTAAAGGACATTATTTAGAGTGGACTCTTCCTTTCTAAACTTACTTTTTTTTCTCTCTTGTTGGTTTTAGAAATAGAATGCCATCACATAGTCATACTTTATATAAAAGGATGTTAAAATAACTAGTAAGATTAGGATCGAGATATAAGAATTGCAATAATTGATATGAAAAATAAGTGATAACTTTTGAAGAAACTTATAGAAATTTGTGATAAATTGATACATTCTTAAAAATTGATAACCTGTAATGAAAGATGGCTTTTTGATGTTTTTTTCTCTGTGAAGTTTGTATTATTTGTGCTTATGTTAAAAAATAAAAAAAATATTAATAATAATAAAAAGAGAAATGCTTTTAACAAACTCAAATTCACAATCGAATCTCTAGTTAAAATTAGGCTTCAAAAAAGCATTTGTAAAGAAAAAAAAGCAATTCCCCTTTCACTTTTAAGCAAACTGCAGTTCTTTAAGAATCCAAGCCAAAATAGACCCAATCCCAACCCCTCCGGCCGGTGCAATAGGATACCATGGTCGATGGTATCAAAAGCCTCTGAGAGATCTAATAGGACCAAGATAGAGGAGTAACCTCTATCTCTGGCCCTCCAGAGATCATCTACCAACGCGACCAATGCTGTCTCAGTGCTGTGCCCGGGGCGGAAGCCGGACTGGCGCGGGTCTAGAAAAGCAGTTTCCTCCAGGTGTCGAGGGAACTGTTGTGCCACCACACTCTCAACAACCTTCGCAAGAAAGTGAAGGTTGGAGACCGGACGATAATTAGTTAACAACGCTGGGTCCAGGGAAGGCTTCTTGAGGAGGGGTCTCACCACCACCTCTTTCAAGACGGCAGGCAAGAACCCCTCACTCAAAGAAGCGTTCACTATTTCCTGGAGCCAGCGTCGGGTCACCTCCCAGGAGGCCAGTACCAGCCAGGAGGGACACGGGTCCAATAAACATGTGGTGGCATTCATCTGCCTCGGCAACCTGTCCATGTCTTCGGAAGTAACAAAGTCAAACTCATCCCATGAAATGGTCTCAAGACCCGCCTCGGACAGACCGCCCAGATCCATCGAAGTGAAGGCCAGGTCATCCCGGATCCGAGCGATTTTATCCTGCAGATAAATTCCAAATTCCTCTGCTCTGCCCTGCAAAGGAGCTTCCCGCGACCCTTGATGGAGAAGGGAGCGGGTCACTCTAAACAGGGCGGCAGGGCGGTTATCTGCGGATGCGATAAGGGTGGTGAGATGAGTACGTTTCGCCATCCTTATCGCCACAAGGTAGGTCCTTAAATAGGACCTCGCCTGTGATCGATCGGATTCGGAGCGAGTGGATCTCCACCTGCTCTCTAGGCATCTCATGTGGCGCTTCATCAACCTCAGCTCCTCAGAAAACCAAGGTGCAAGGGTGGATCAGCGCCGCATGAGAGGCCACAAGGGCACGACCCAGTCCAAGGCCCCCGTGCCGGCACTATTCCATGCTGCCACTAGGCCCTGAGTCGAGCCGCGGGTTAGGGTTACAGGTATAGGCCCAAGCTCCATCTGGAACCTTTCAGGGTCCATCAGGCGCCTGGGGCGGAACCATTTCGGTATCTCTGGTTCCGCCTCCCCGCGGTGGGGTGTAGCGGTAGGAAAGTCTTCTTCTAAGACAAAGAGCACAGAAGCTAATTTCAGAAGCTGATAAATTGAAACGCAGCAGAGAGAGAGAAGGAAAAGACCCCCACGACCCTCTGGACTGGTTGTTACCAAAGAGGGAGGAAGGGAAACCCCAAACGGGAAGAAACCTGACCGAGAAAGATGAGCATACACAGCGGCTAGCGACAGCCAGGGCAGTTTCCCCCCCACCCACCCCAACGCCGAAGGCGGGAGGAAAGTCCTAGAAGGGAAGCAAGCCCCCCCCCCCGAATGACCACTGTTCCTCCATTGGGAGCTAAATTTAGGGGTGAAGCAAAGGAATTAGGAATTTGCCTTCTGCATGTCAGCAATTATATGAGGTAAGCTGCAACTGATTTGCCAAGTGATGAAGCAAAGATTAGAGTTGTCTGTCTGGCTTTGGAAAAGAAAGCATCAGATTGGATCGTGGCTCTACATAATGATAACTCCCCTCTGATGAGAAATTTCGACAGATTTATGTTTGCCCTCAGAAGGCGATTCGAAGACCCTCACATAGAACGGAAGGCCCGCTACAAAATGAGGACATTACGCCAGAATAATCAGCCAGTCCAAGAGTATTCCCAGTGTTTTCGGGAATTATCTGTTTACATGAGGGGTTGGAGTGAGGAGGCTCTTATCGACATTTTCATTGAGGGCTTACATCCTGATCTATATCAGAGCTGTATCAACAGACACAACCCGTGAACGCTCGAAGATTGGTATGACTTGGCTGCAGATGTAGAACTTGATTTAATCAGACATACTAATATTCATTCCACTGATAGAGGTTTTAAAGCCCCCCCCCCATTTTCTACACCCCGTCGCGACAGCGTAAGAGAAGGGTGGGGTGGACTCCGCAACAAACCCCGCAGTACAACTTGTTTTAAATGTGGGAAGGAGGGGCATTGGTCGAATGCTTGCAGAATGACATCGAGACCCCGCCCCAAGCCAGCCAATGAAATGGGCAAAAGCACCAGAAGACCTGACCTTCGTACCAGACCAGCTATGTCGGGAATGGAGCCACTGGACCTCACTACCACCTATGGCACACCAGGGGAGGAGCCGAATGCCTGGGAGAAGAAGGCCGGATCTGACGAGGAGGCGGATAAACACTGGGTGAGTTCCCGGTCGGGCCCCATGACTATTCCCCTTAAACTGAAAACTCCCTCTAGTGGCCATTTCTCAGAATCATTAGCCCTCTTGGATTCTGGATGTTCGCGCTGCCTTATAAGCCAAGATCTAGTACAAACACTAGGAATTCGCCTTAAGACTTTGAAAGTCCCTATCGCATTTTGCCAAATGGATGGTTCGGTCACGGGGGGTGGTCCAGCACAATTTGTTACAGAACCTATTGAGTTAACTATTGGCGATCACCATAGAGAAACCCTTCATTTCATTGTTGCCCCTATTGCAGATAACCCAATTATTTTGGGATTAACACGGCTAAGAAAGTGGAACCCAATCATAGATTGGAAGGAAGGGTGGAGACTTCCGGTTCCGGCTCCAGCGGCGACGGGCGAGCCTAGCGTTCACTCGCCGCTTTGTTGCTTTTCCTGCCCCCCCACGGGGGCGAGACGCCCCGTTTTTTCGGGGGTCTTCCATAGGGCCGGCTTGCCTGGGCCGCCCCCCTGCAGCGGGGTAGCGACCCTTGTCTTCGGCACAGGTGGAGGAGGACATGCTGCGGGGGGGTTTCCCTTCGCCAAAGGCAGACGGCACCGTTCGCTAACATGGAGAGAGCTGATCGGCTAGGTCGGAAGGCTTCCTGGGGCTTTGGCTACGAAGGGGAGAGTGAGTGATTTAAAACTTTTTTTCTCTGCTGTCAGCCTGGCTGAAAGGACTTGGAGGGGGGTGTTTGCTTGTAAAAACCCCCCTCGGATTTAAAGCGGCACTTGAAAATGGCTCCTCGCTGCGAGGAAGCGGATATCTTCAATCCGGATTGTTTGCAACAAGGGAAAGTGATCTGCGGCATGTCTTGTAACAGAGTTTCTAGGTCTGGCTGAAACAATTTCTTTTACCACTCTCTCCTTCGGGCTTTGAGCTTGGGCGGTGGAAGATGGTTTCTCTTTGTCCCTGAATGACTATTTTACTTATGGAAAATTTCCAGCGTCTCTTTGTGATTTGGACTCCCTCTGGTTACTAAAGAAGAATTTTTTTTTTTTGGATTTGTGATTTCTTTTCTGGAGTGCCTTCGTTATTATACTTATTGATTTGGAAAATTGTTTCTCTCTTGGTTCCTGAACTTTACAACCCTGAACTGAACTTTTGGCTCCTGACTTGCCTCAACAGCCCCACCCAAAAAACGCCATTTTAGTGGCACTGATTTTAACAGCTAATCATGGCACAAGAATCAGCACTGGCAAGCTTAGAACTAAGGATGGCCTCTCTTGAATCTGTTATACAAACTTTGGTACAAGAAATCAAGGCCCAGAGGGCAGAAAATATCAACTTTAAAAAGGAATTATTGGACACACGGAAACAAGTGCTGGAGAACACACAGAAGAATGAAGAACTGGAAGGGGGGCTGGCGGGGGCTAAGGGAGAGATTAAAAATGTTATTAATGAGGTTGTGGAAATAAATGGGCATGTGTCTAGGATTGATATGGAAAGGATGACATATTTTTTGAGATTTCAGAATGTTTCTGAGGAATCTGGTGAATGTCTCCCTGAACTCATGAGCACAATTATAGCAGACTATTTACATAAACCCAAGGATGAGATCAGGGGCGACATTGACCTAGCCTACAGAATAAACTCTGCATATGCCAGAATAAATGAAGTACCTAGAGAGATACATGTTAAATTTGTTAGAAGGTCAACCAGAGAGGAAATCCTGAAAGTGCAAAGGGGGGGTCCGTTAATTTACCAGCAAAAGGAGGTTGCCATCTTGAAGCAGATCCCAAGAAAGATTAGAGAAACGAGAAGGAAATTTTCCTTCTTGTCCAAAACATTGTTTGTCAGTCTCGCTATTTCTGGCTTCGCTGCCATGGAAACGGGGAGGGTGGGGGGTTTGGGGTGAATGTGTTCTGCTGGTGGAAAATGTTGATGTTTCGTGTTATCTCCTGCTAACGGACCTGCATTCCAGGATGGTGAAGACCTGCCCACCTGATGTTGGAGATGGCTGCATATTGGACAATGCACAGGGGGGGTTTGGGGATTGGGATGGGCTTAAGCTTAATACTTTCTGTTCGCGCCTAAACTATTCATTCTCAGCTTTACTTGGTCTGTACGCTCTCGTAACTTAGTAAAAGTAGCCTTAACATTTCAAAATAATGTCTAAGTGTGATCTTTCCTGAGTCAACGAAGAAACAGGCCTGACATTAAGCTGAGAATCAACAAAACCAAAAACCTGCCCTGATGACGGACCCTTCACAAGAGGAGCCTCCGTTGGTGGAGGTCCTGCCTGAAACCATTTTGGGAGCTGAAGCATCGCATCCTCCTGCTCAATCTGAAGGGATCAGGTCAGTGATGGAAGGTTTGGCTGGCCTAGATCTAAATCTGCCTGCTGAAGAATCAGTCAAACCTAAACGTTGGTCTGAAGGGGTTGGAATGAGTGGGGTAAACGTCTCCAGGCGTCGAATTTCCCCAAAGAAAGTCATTCCGGAGCTCCTAAGAGAAGAACGGGAACTAAGGGAGATGGCTCAGGACCTACTCCGCCAGGCAGATGAGAAAAATTTAGCCCTGGAAAAAATCTGGGGGAGGGAGGCGGATCGCCCACAGCCAAGAGGTTCACAGGCAGCTCCGGGCAGACGAAGCAGGGTTTCAACACCATCCCCCCCTCCTCAGGCCGGCAGGGAATTGCGAAGAGAGGCAGCTTCTGCCAGGCAAAGCAGGAGAGCAACTCCCTCCCCCACCCCTCAGGCTGGAAGGGAAGCCAACCCCATTAACCCCCGCCGACTTGCAAAACTGCCTCCTTTGGGTGTGAAATACAACGGAAGTGCCGACAAACTGGCGTTTTTTCTTATTCACGTTGATAATTACATGCAGTTTTACGCAGCTGATTTGGACGATGAAATTAAAATCAGAATTGTATCTATGACCCTAGAAGATCAAGCTTCTAATTGGCTAGTTTCATTACATAATTGTCGTTCACCAGCACTACGCGATTTCGATCGTTTCATGAATGCTCTTAGAAGGCGTTTTGAAGACCCCCGTGTTGAGAGGAAAGCAAAAATGAAACTAAAAAGTTTGCAGCAGGGGGACATGTCTATTCAGGCTTACACGCAGATTTTTCAGGAGCTATCAGTGTTTATGGTTGGTTATAGTGAACAAGCCCTAATGGACATTTATATTGAAGGGCTGAATAAAGATATTTATCAAACATGTGTGAACAGATTTCGCCCCGAAACTTTAAATGACTGGATAGATCTAGCTTCGGATGTCGAATTGGATCATGCCCACTTGCAGGATCCGGTCCGCTTGGAGAAAAAAGCACAGGAAGATAGCCCCAAATCTCACCCCCCTGCGAGGGAGAAACGCATGCAAAAGGGGGAGGGGAGAACAACCCAGCCTCGTTCAGGCAGCTGTTATCGCTGTGGGAAGGAGGGGCACTGGGCAGACAAATGCCGATCAAAACCACCTCCACGCCCACTTTCTTTCTTGGACCGGAAACAACCTAGAACGCCAACTGTGCGCGCCAAACCGGCTATGAGTGGGGTGGAGCCCATCAACCTCTCTGCTGACCAGCCCGCCGCTGGCCCTGACGATTGGGAGGCGTCTTCAGACTCTTCTGACGACAATCTGGTGAGTCATCGCTCCGGGCCCCTTTATATTAATTTAAAGCTTTTAGCTCCATCTACTGGTCGTACATGCAATGTGCAGGCTCTCATTGATTCTGGGTGTTCAAAATGTCTCATAAGCCAAGACATCGTGTCTTCGATGGGTTTTCACCTTAAGACCCTGAAAACTCCCATAGCCTTTTGCCAAATGGATGGTTCTGTAGCTGGGGGAACCCCAGCATCTTTTATCACCGAACCAATTCATGTTTCTATAGGCACAGGCCATACTGAGACCATCAACTTTATTGTAACTGCCATTGCCGATAATGCTGTAATTTTGGGGGTCAATTGGCTTCGAAAATGGAATCCTCTGATAAACTGGAAGGAAGGTTGGGTGCGCATTCCTTTATCCCTCCCGGAAGATACCTCTCTTCCATCAGAAACTGATCAACCCCCGCACCATCAGCCACCCCCCCATATTGAATCTGCTGCGCATTTATTGGATTTCCCATCACCCGAGGTCATACCAGGTGAGGAGAAAATTCCCAAAGAATATTGGGACCTAAAGGATGCTTTCAGTGAAAGATCTTGTGATTCCCTTCCTCCTCATAGGGCTACTGACTGTTCAATTGATTTTCTTCCTGGGGTTCAATTACCCAAACCTCGTATGTATTCAATGACCCCACGGGAGATGGAGGAATTACGTAAATTCATCGATAAAAACCTTCAAAGGGGTTTCATTGAACCAGCTAGGCCCCGTGTAGCTGCACCAGTTATGTTTAGAGAAAAGAAAGATGGCACTCTAAGATTAATACAGGACTATTCATATCTCAACACCATTTGTGAACACAATATTTACCCCCTTCCGCTCATGAAGGACATGCTTGCTCACCTGGCTACCGGTAAGATTTTTACGAAGCTGGACTTACGTGAAGCATATTACAGGGTCAGGATCAAAGAGGGGGACGAATGGAAGACAGCTTTTAACTGTCCACTCGGATGTTTCCAGTTCAAAGTCCTCCCTTTCGGTCTTCAAGGTGCCCCTTCAGTGTTTATGCAACTGATCAATGAGGTTCTCCACGAGCACCTTTACAAGGGAGTAATTGTTTACATTGATGACATCGTCGTCTACTCGCAAACCCACGACGAGCACGTTAAGCTAGTACGCTCCGTATTAAATAAGTTGCGTTCCGCTGAACTTTATGCCAAACTCTCTAAGTGTGAGTTTCACCAGGAAAGAATTGACTATTTGGGTTACCGTATCTCCTCTGAGGGAATTGAAATGGATCCTGCTAAAGTCAAGGCAGTGACGGAGTGGGCCCCTCCCCGTACCCGTAAACAATTGCAAAGTTTTTTAGGATTTGCGAATTTTTACCGCCAATTTATTCCGTCATTCGCTGATATTGCCTTGCCCATTACAAACCTTCTGAAAACAAAAGGCGAAGGCAAGTCTCGTCCTGGAACCCCTCTCAAATGGACGATGGAATGTCAGGCCGCTTTCGAAAAGCTTAAACGGTTGTTTGCGGCTGAGCCTGTTCTTAAACACCCAGATGTGAATTCCCCATTTGTGATTCAGGCGGATGCTAGTGATGTCGCGGTAGGCGCAGTCCTGTTACAACTCAATCAACATGGCCAATTACAACCCTGTGCTTACACATCTCGGAAACTCACTGCGTCCGAACGCGGTTGGGCGATTTGGGAAAAGGAGGCTTTTGCTGTTCGGTGGGCTCTCATGACTTGGCGACATTTTCTTGAGGGTGCCCCACATCCTTTCGAGGTCTGGACGGACCATAAAAATTTGGAAGCTCTTACCTCTTCTCGGAAATTGTCCCCAAGGCAACTTCGTTGGTCTCATTATTTCCATCGTTTCAATTTCCACCTCAAATACATTCCTGGGGGGAAAAATTTTATGGCTGATGCACTTTCCAGATTGCCTCAATATGATGTATCTAAGCTCACCATTGTACATCCAATAATGCCACTCACTTTACCTGCTACTCCAGTATCTAATATAGCCCAAACTACTGTCCAGACTACTCCACCTGCTGACCTAATTGCTCGTATTAAGGATGAATTACTTACTGATGATTGGTATTCGGCTCATTCTGGTGATTGTACTACCAGAGACGATCTTCCCTGGATTGGTTCTAAAATATATGTTCCTGCTACATTACGTCCTTTTGTCTTGCAACGAGCACACGACTCACGTTTAGCTGGTCATTTCGGTTTCGTTAAAACTATTCATCTTATCAAGAGACAGTTCTGGTGGCCATCAATGAAGAAAGATGTTGAATCGTATATTGCCAGTTGCCCTGTATGTGCGGCCTCAAAACGTGCGCCGGGTAAGCCACAGGGTCTTCTCCAGTCTGTGGCTACCCCGGAAAGGCCTTGGAAGGAAATTTCAATGGACTTTATAGTTGATCTTCCACCCAGTCAGGGTTATACCGTTATCTGGGTAGTTACCGATCTTTTTTCTAAACAAGTTCATTTTGTCCCCTGTACTAAGATTCCTTCTTCCAAATCTCTGGCTAGACTTTTCGTTTCCCATATCTATCGTTTTCATGGAGTCCCGCAACGCATCATCTCCGATAGAGGAACCCAATTTACTTCCCATTTTTGGAAGGAGTTTCTGAGACTAATTGGCTCCGCCCAAAGCTTAAGCTCCGCCTACCACCCTCAGACGAATGGATCTTGTGAGAGGGTTAATTCCGTCCTCGAACAGTACTTACGCTGTTTTATTAATTTCCAGCAAGATGATTGGGCTGATCTTCTCATACACGCCGAAGTTGCGTATAATAACTCTGTTCACTCCAGTACGAATATGACCCCCTTTAAAATCATCTACGGACAGGACTTTGTACCCATACCCGAACTGCCTCACGTCTCGGCGACAGTTCCCTCTCTCTCTGAATGGTCCTCTCGATTATCTTCTGTTTGGCCGCTTCTCCGGAAAACTTTAAACGATGCCCATGACTCGCACAAATTGTACGCTGATAAGAAACGGGCAGTACCTCCCTCCTACAAAGTTGGTGATCAGGTTTATGTATCTACCAAAAATTTGGATAGCCCCCAAAAATGCAAGAAGCTGGGTCCCAAATTTATTGGACCTTTCACGATCACCAAAATTATCAGCTCTGTGTCGGTCCGTTTGGATCTCCCCAAGACCTATCGGCGGCTGTACCCTGTATTCCATGTTCACTTACTGAAACCTGCTCGTACCTCTCATCTCCGCAAAAGATTGCCTGATGCTCCTACGCCTACCTTGGTGGATGGTCATCATCATTACGAGGTGCGGGACATTTTGGACTCCAGGATTCGCAGAAATAAAACTCAGTTCCTAGTCATGTGGAAAGATTTCCCCCCTTCTCACAACGAATGGGTGGATAGGGAGCATCTCAAAGCTCCTAAACTGGTACGCCAGTTTTATGCCAAGTATCCACACAAACCTTGACTCTTTTTCTTTCTCCTCTCCGTTGTTTTGTCTCTCCCTTCTTCTCTTTCAGGTGTAGCCCCTCGTATGCCTATTGCTGCCCTAGATTTCCCGCTGTTCCTGGAGGAGGTCCGGATGTCAGTCTCGCTATTTCTGGCTTCGCTGCCATGGAAACGGGGAGGGTGGGGGGTTTGGGGTGAATGTGTTCTGCTGGTGGAAAATGTTGATGTTTCGTGTTATCTCCTGCTAACGGACCTGCATTCCAGGATGGTGAAGACCTGCCCACCTGATGTTGGAGATGGCTGCATATTGGACAATGCACAGGGGGGGTTTGGGGATTGGGATGGGCTTAAGCTTAATACTTTCTGTTCGCGCCTAAACTATTCATTCTCAGCTTTACTTGGTCTGTACGCTCTCGTAACTTAGTAAAAGTAGCCTTAACATTTCAAAATAATGTCTAAGTGTGATCTTTCCTGAGTCAACGAAGAAACAGGCCTGACACGGGATCTGGTTCAAGTGGGTGACGCCCGAAGGGATGCTGGTGTTCTGGGAAGGAGGAAGAGTGAGGATTAAAACAGTTGCTGAGGCGGAAGCCTTTCTTAAAAAACATTCCTCTGTCCTGGGGGAAGATCCAGGGGGGGCAGAGGGGGCCACGGCCCTGCCCGCTGGGGGCCTGGAAGGAGAGATAGAAGACACAATAGCCAAGAGACTTAGATCTAAAAAATAACTTTGCTTTGATTTTTTGAGTAATATTGTATAACATGTGTATCTGGATTTTTGCAAATGACTGACAGCATAGAACTGAGAACTTAGAAACATGTACTTGTTTTCACTTTGTAGTGTTATGAACAATGTTTTGTTAATGATCTATTTTGAAGTCCCAGAAGGGCCGACGACTTTGACGTGAATGCTCTCAAAATTTCTTTGTATCCCTTACCCCACCCTATTGAAAAATTGTAAAACCAATAAAACTTTTTCAATATAAAAAAAAAAGGAAGGAAGGGTGGATACGTCTTCCCCTAATTTCCCCACCACCACCTATGACTGTGGACCCCACCCCAACACCCATCAACCACAGTGAAAACATAACAACGGACCAAGTGGCAACCGTTTTGGAACACATACCAGGGGAGGAAAAGATACCTAAAGAATATTGGGATTTGAAAGAAGTTTTTAGCGAGAAATCTTCTGATAAACTACCACCCTATCGCTCCACAGACTGTACCATTGATTTCCTCCCTGGAGTACAACTACCTAAACCACGCATTTAAATTCAAATTCAAATTAAGATTTATTAACCGCACCCTCTCCCCACAGGGACCCGGGGCGGTGCACAGGCATAATTAAAAACAATATACAAAATACAAACATTACTTAAAATAAAATTAAATAAATCTACCTATGCTAAAAATATATAATTAAAACCCATTAAAATTTGTAATTAAAAGACAGAGAGAACTATTCAAGGCCGGCCAGTCGAAAGAGATGGGTCTTCAATTTTACCCGGAAGGAGCGGAGGTCGGTGGTCGTTCTAATATCAGGGGGAAGGTCGTTCCAGAGGGCCGGGCCCGCCACAGAGAGCGCCCTTCCCCTGGGCGTCGCCCGCTGACAAAGTCTAGTGGACGGCACCCGGAGAAGCCCCTCTCTGTGGGAGCGAATCGGTCGTGAGGATGTGTGGGGCAGGATCCGATCTCGCAGATAGCTAGGTCCCGAGCCATGGAGCGCTTTGAAGATGATAACTAACACCTTGAAGCGCACCCGGAAGACGACAGGTAGCCAGTGCAGCTCGCGCAGGAGCGGTGTTACATGGGCAAACCTGGAGGTGCCCATAATTGCTCGCGCGGCCGCATTCTGAACTAACTGAAGCCTCCGGGTGCACCTCAAGGGGAGCCCCATGTAGAGAGAGTTGCAATAGTCCAGTCGGGATGTCACGAGGGCATGGGTGACTGTGCGAAGGGCGTCCCGATCCAATAGGGGGCGCAATTGGCGAACCAGGCGAACCTGGTAAAACGCCCTCCTGGCCACGGCTGTCACTTGCTCTTCCATAGACAGCCGGGTATCCAGGAGGACACCCAAATTGCGCGCCCCATCCACAGGGGCAAGATGTTCGCCCCCTATGGCCAGCGTTGGAGAAAGCTGGTTGAATCGGGCAGCCGGAAACCACAGCCACTCGGTCTTGGTCGGGTTGAGCCTAAGTCCGTTACTTCCCATCCAGATCCGCACGGCTTCCAGGCACTGGCACATCACCGCTACGGCATCGTTGGGGTGGTCTGGGGTAGATATGTACAGCTGGGTGTCATCAGCGTACAGATGGTACTCTACCCCAAAACCACGGATGATCTCACCCAGCGGCTTCATGTATGCATTAAACAGGAGAGGCGAGAGGACCGACCCCTGAGGCACCCCGCATGTGAGGGGTCTCGGGGTCGACCTCTGCTCTCCTGCCCGCACAAATTGCGATCGGCCAGAGAGGTAGGAGGAGAACCACCGCAAAACGGTGCCTCCCACCCCCAACCCCCCCAGCCGATGCAATAGGATACCATGGTCGATGGTATCGAAAGCCGCCGAGAGGTCTAATAGGACCAGGATGGAGGAACATCCCCCATCTCTGGCCCTCCAGAGATCATCTACCAACGCGACCAATGCCGTCTCGGTGCTATGCCCGGGCCGAAAGCCGGACTGGCGCGGATCTAGATAGTCAACTTCCTCCAGGTGACGGGGAAACTGTTGTGCCACCACACTCTCAACAACCTTCGCCAAGAAGGGAAGGTTGGAGACTGGACGGTAGTTGTTCAAAAGAGCTGGGTCCAAAGAGGGCTTCTTGAGGAGGGGCCTCACCATAGCCTCTTTTAGGGAGGCAGGCAAGGAACCCTCACTCAAGGATGCGTTGATAACCTCTTGGAGCCAGCCTCGTGTCACCTCCCAGGATGCCAGTACAAGCCAGGAGGGGCACGGGTCCAATGAACATGTGGTGGCTCGCAGTCGCCCACGTAGCCTGTCCATATCCTCGGAAGTAACGGGGTCAAACTCCTCCCAAACAAGATCTCTCTCGTGGCATCCCACTGGGCCATGAATGGGGGCTAGCTCACTCTGTATCTGGGCGGTTTTCTCCTGCAGAAAAATCACAAATTCCTCTGCTCTACCCTGTAGCGGGGCTTCCCGCTCCCTCTGATGAAGGAGAGAACGGGTCACCCTAAACAGGGCGGCAGGGCGGTTTTCTGCGGATGCTATGAGGGTAGCACAATGGTGACGTTTGGCCACCCTCAGCGCCACAATGTAAGTCCGTAAATGGGCTCTTACCTGTGTCCGGTCAGATTCAGAGCGGCTAGCCCTCCACCTTCTCTCTAGGCATCTCTTGCGGCGTTTCATCACCCGCAGCCCCTCAGTAAACCAAGGAGCCAGGGTGGTTCGCCGCCGCGAGAGAGGCCGCAAGGGCGCGACCCGATCTAAGGCTCCCACGGCCGCATTATTCCATGCGGCCGTGAGGTCCTCCATCGGGGCGCGGGTCAGGGATACAGGAAATGGCCCAAGCGCTGTCTGGAACCCGTCCGGGTCCATCAAGCGCCTGGGGCGGTACCAGATTGGTAACTCTGGTTCCGCCTCCCCGCGGAGGGGAGCAGCGGTCGGAAAGTCGAGTCGGAGAAGTGAGTGGTCTGACCATGACAAGGGTGTGATGACTATATCCCCTGTACCCAGATCACTCTTCCATTGGCCCGAGACAAAGATGAGGTCCGGCGTATGTCCACCCTCATGGGTGGGGCCTTGAATTACTTGGGTCAGGTCCATGGCCGTCATGGAAGCCATGAACTCCCGAGCTACCACGGATGATTCGCCCAACGATGGCAGATTAAAGTCCCCCATGACTATAAGTCTGGGGGTCTCCACTGCCACCGTAGCGATCACCTCGAGGAGCTCGGGCAGGGCTGCTGCTACATAGCGGGGAGCCAGGTATACAACCAGCAAGCCCAACTGCCTCCCTAGGCCCCACTTCATGCAGAGGGACTCACAGCCGGAGGTCTGAGGCACAATGGACTCTCTCGGCTCCAGGCCTTCCTTAATAATGACCGCTACCCCGCCACCCCTGCCTAGGGCCCGCGGCTGATGAAATGCGCGGTAGCCTGGTGGGCACATTTCAACGAGGGGATGACCTCCCTCGGGGCCCAACCAGGTCTCCGCAATTCCTACCAGGTCCGGCTCCCCCTCTGACACAAGGTCACTAATGAGGGGGGCTTTGTTGACAACGGACCTGGCGTTGCAGAACATCAGCCGCAGACCCTGGCTCTGTATTCCCTGGCCACCTAGCCTGCGGGGGTTGTGGCACCCGACCGTTTGTAACCAACGGCTGCGTGCCACCAACCGGGAGGATGAGAATTGTCTCCCCTCGGTCCTGCCCCTCCCCACGACCCTCTGAATTGGTAAGCCCTCCTGAGGAACGACTCGGGTATCCCCCTTCCTTTCGCCTTCCGCTTCCCGCCGTCGACTGCTATCCTGGCCCTTACTATTGATCGTTGCTTCCGTCTCCATCTGTCTATATCTTTTTTTAAACCCCTCCCCCACCCCAACCCTGGAACCCCCTAAAATCCGAATTAAAAAATTACAAAGAAACCCCCTGAGCTTGCGCTTCGCCCACCTCTCAGGAGCAATAACTCCATCTTCGAGGTGGGCCCGAGTTAAACTAGGGGGCCAAGCCTGCGAGAGGGCAGAATCTCGCAGGCAAAGGAGGTCACGCCTCGAATACATTTCTAGGGGAACATGGAGGCTGCATAAACCAGGGGAACGTAATTGCAAGTTAATGTTTAGTTAGTTAATTAGTTAGTTAGAAAGAGTCCAGATAAAGTGCAGGTGTAAAGTGGCAGTGTACAGTGCAAATAATAGGAGATGGTAAGTCCATAGAGGTAAATCCATAGGGGTAGGAGGGGTAAAGTCAGATAGTCCAAAAGATAGTCCAAAAGAAAGTCCGGCAGATGGGAAAGATCGCAGTTCAGCCCCTTTAAAGGGCCCCATCCATCTGCCCTCTTCAGCCACACAGGCCTCAGTCTGCATTTAGTGCCGTGCAGCTAGATGGTCCACTGCACGGCCTGATGGTAAATGCTGCCATGTGCAGGCTTGGCTTACCTCCTCCAGTCCCATGCACTCACTCCCAGTCCTCCTCGGCCAAAGTTCCACCACTCCACGATCCGGCTGCTTGGCTGCTTGGCCTCCTCTCCTTCCATTCGCTCCTTCACTCCTTCCTTCCGTTTCTATTTCCGTTCCATTCCTTCTTTCTCCTTCTCCTTTCTCTTTCCAATCTCTCCTCTCCTTCTTTCCTTCTTCCTCCTTCCTCCTTTCCATCCCTTCTCCACACGTTTCCTCTCTTCCAATCTCTCCTCTCACATCCTCTCTCCTTCCTCTCACCTCCTCTCTCCGTTCCAGCTTCTCCATCTGCAGCCGTTGTTCGCAGCCGCTCCAGCCCCGGATCAGGTAGGGAACACTCGGGTCGGGGTCGGATGTAGGCTGCACGATCTCCCATCCACTCGTGCAGCCCGATGGAAAATCCTCCCTTCCGCCCGGCCGTTCGCTTGCCTCCAGCGTCCCGGCCTCACAGGCCTGCCTCCTCCTACTTCCTGGCAAGCCGGGGACGCGCTAGGCCGAACAGGCCGATTCGGGCCTTCTCCTCGCTCTTCGCCTCGCCGTCACACACTCGGCTCACCCTCCGTCTCCAAAACGGCCCGGTGTGACGACTGGCATGTAGCCTTGCTGGGCCAGCCCTCGGAGATGGTCAGTGAGGGCTGGCGACATTCCCCTGGGGCAAAACAGCCCCCGGCCCCCGCCCTGCCTTCAGAATCGGACCTCCATTCCGCGCATGCGCAAACTCTGTCCCATGACAGAGTTTTTACTCCATGACACCAGGAGAAATGATGGAATTGCGCAAGTTTATTGACAAAAACTGAGCAAGAGGGTTTATTGAACCTGCTAGACCTCGAGTGGCGGCCCCTGTTATGTTCAGAGAAAAGAAAGATGGCCAACTTCGCCTAGTGGTTGACTACAGGAACTTAAACACGATCTGCGCTGAAAATGTCTACCCTCTCCCCCTCATGAAAGACATGCTTGCCCATTTGGCGAGGGGTAAGATTTTTACGAAACTGGACCTGAGGGAGGCTTACTATAGAATTAGGATAAAAGAAGGAGATGAGTGGAAAACTGCTTTTAACTGTCCGTTAGGTTGCTTTCAATTTAAAGTTCTGCCTTTTGGCCTACAAGGAACACCAGCAGTCTTCATGCAACTGATTAACAATGTCTTACATCAGCACTTATACAAAGGCGTTATCGTATATCTTGATGACATCCTTATTTACACGGAACCACGTGAAGAACATGTGAAGCTTGTCCGTTCTCAATAAGGGTGGAGATAGCATCCATGTATGGGTTATGACCTATCCGCACTCTGATTGGACTGAGTCAGATTAATAATTAATTAAGGGTGCTATATAACCCCCTCAGGAGTAGACTCCACCCAGTTTCCGACTCAGTCCAGCTCTGGGACTGGTCCGGTATCATCATCCTCTGAGGAGAATTTCTGAAGAAAAGATATCTGGGCCAGCCACCCCTATTTATATGCCCACCCGCGAGGTGGTGACTTGACCAGCTAGGGACTTGTCCCACAATGCTAGGTCCGCTCCCCCGACGAGATCAAGATCTGACGGATCCTCACGGAGATTTCAGGGGTGGCTCATCAAGAGGCCTTGCAGGGGGCGGCCAGAATCGCAGTTCTGCTGTGAGGCCCTTGTGAGTGCCCCCGGGGAGCTAAGCGCGCTGCCTCAGGTGCTTTTCATGGTCTTGGTAAGTGGCCGCACCTATCAGTGGCTTTCGGGCCTTTTGGGCCTTTGGGGGAGGCCTCTCCTGTCACCGAGGGCCTCCCGCGCGCTCGTCGCCCGGACAAGATGGCGACTGACGGAACCTGCGCCTAATACGGGGCCTTACAGGGCTACCGAGACTTTTGTCCCCTTGGGGGACCTAAGTGGTGACTGCGCTTGGGGCTGCGGCCTCAGAGGCGCCCAACGCCCCTCCCCCCCAGGGGGCTGTAGGACAGGTGAGTGCCTTATCCCCCTGACTGGGTTGCCTACGGGACTGCCGGGCTTCGAGGCCCACATAAGGCAGCTGCGGCCTTCGGCTGCTCGCGCACGCGCGATGAGGCTGGTGGCACCACGGGTAGCTGAAGGAGCCGTCTGGCGCTTTCGGGGGCCGCTCTTCTCACCGGGGCTTACCTCGCGCGCAGATGGCCGGTTTTTCGCGCCGTCAGGGCCGCACGGAGATGCGCAAGCGGCCTAGAAACCACCGCGCCCTCCCAGGTGGGTAATGTCACGGCGGGCCTGTCAGGGCCGCCGGAGCCGCGCGAAGGTGCTCGAGCGGCCTGGAGCTCCCGGCGCCCACCCCCCACTCTGGTAAGGAAGCGCCGGCCGGTCAGGTCGGCAGGCGCTGCGCAGAGGCACAGGACGGCCTGGAGCGTCCCGCTCCCTCCCCGGCCAATAAGGAAGCAGCCGGCTTGTCGGGCCGCAGGAGCTGCACGGGGACGCGCAAGCGGCCTAGAGCCTCCCGAGCCCTCCCCGTGCGTGTGTTAAGGCGGCCGGCCTGTTGGGGCCGCGGGAGCCACGCGGAGGCGCGCGAACAGCCTGGAGAACCCGGCGCCCCCCCCGCTCTGGTAAGGAAACGCCAGCCGGTCAGGTCGGCAGGCGCCGCGCAGAGGCACAGGACGGCCTGGAGCGTCCCGCTCCCTCCCTGGCCGATAAGGAAGCGGCCTGCCTGTCGGGCACAGGAGCTGAACGGGGACGCGCAAGCGGCCTAGAGCCTCCTGAGCGCTCCCCGAGCAAGTGTTAATGCGGCCGGCCTGTCGGGGCCGCGGGAGCCGCGCAGGCGCGGTGCGCGCGCGCACGCACGCCACGCAATCAGGGCCGGTGGTGTGGGGGCTTTTTCGCTGACAGCGGGACAGCTGGCCCGGATGGATTCCGTCGGTGGGGCTGGGCGCCCAGCTGCTCCTTTCACAGCCTCCTTTCACAGTCACGTCTAGGGCTATCCCGGGCCCCGCCCTGTCGCCCTTTCAGGCCCTGGGACTTGCGATCTGACCCCACCAACTTTGGGTGCCAGGCGGGGGGCGTGCGCCTTTGGCGAAGGCCCCTCCTTCTGTCGACCGGTTTAGGAGCTCAGCAGGCAGGCAAAGGAATGGAATTGCAAAATAATAATAATAATATTAAAAAAAAATGGGTGAGAGGCTTCCCCTGCGCGACCCACGGTGTCGCCCCTCCATGAACTGGGGCCGGGCCCTTTGTATGGCACCAATTTGGGCCTTTGGCTGTACTGGCCTCGCTTACTGACGGAGGTCCCACTTTGCGACGCTACGGCCGTGACCTCCGGAGACCCTCGGGAAGGTGGCCAGGATGTTGGCCGCTTGACCTACTGGTCCTTCCATCTGCGTTGGCTGGGTTCTGTCCCAGGAGCCATCAGGGGCAGGGTCCGGGTTGGTCCTACCTCCAGTGGCTGCAGGCCCCTGTTTGACCCCTCTTCCGTCCCACAGGCCTGGCTCCCTGGTGACCAGGCTAATATCTGGTTCAGTCCATGCAGCTTGTGGCTAGGGGCCAGGGCACCGGCGTTCTCCACGACCCGAGGCTCTGGCCGTCATCCAACCTGTGCCCACCATACTGGCTCGTTCCCCCGGGGAGCTTTACCTTGCAGGGGGGTTTGCCGCAGTCACATAGGGTGACAGGTCTGCGACTCTGCCGTCTGGTTCCCAAGGGGCACAGGTGGGCCCTTTGCATTTAGGGGCCTTGTCAGCCTCCTGTGGGTTCCGCTGCCCTCCTCTGGTGCCGGGGGGGTGAAACTCCCGGGCACAGGCAACGACAGGCAAATACAGTAAGTCTTGAGGGCCGAGTGGCTGGCCGCGGGGGCTTTGGCCTCCAGCCTCGCTTGTTTGCCCTGGTACGACCCTTGTTGACCATGGCCATGATCGCCTCCACTGCAGATCGATTGGCTGGGACGCTGTCCATGCCTGGCCCAGGGGAATGCGCCCCTGGTTCTGTGGACACGAGGGTGGACCTCAGGGCTACGTCCTAGCCTCAGCAACCTTAGGTATGGGGTGCCCCGTTCTCACGGCGGCGCCCCCGGCAGATGGTCGACTGGCTTCACAGGCAGGGCCTCCTGGGGCGTCTTCGGCTCGCCGCTGGTGGACTGCACCGCCACGGCCCCTCCAACTTCCCCCCCGTTTTTCGGCGACTATGTCTGGGGGTGTCCCAGCTCCGGCTCTTGCACCTCCGGGTTCTCTCGGACTAGCGCCCACTTCGCAGCAGGCCCTATACCAGGTTCCGCCTGTCGGCCCTCCGGGGCCCTCCTGGGCTATATCTCCAGCTATGTCTTTCGGCCTTCGGCTATGTCTCCCACATTGGCGGGCTGGGTGAGGACTCAGGCTGGAGTGGGGCCCGCGCGGCATACTGCGACGCATCTCTCAGGGGGCCCTCGTCCCGGGATTTACTGACGGGCACGTGAGATTCCAGCTTCCGCCCTTCCGACCCCGAGACGGGGTCTGGCCGCCTGCGCCCACACCCGATTGTCACTTCAGGGCTCGGGTTCGGGGGCCTCCCCTCATACGGGCCTTCTCCTGTTGGGGGCACCATTGGTACGGGGTTCGGCTGGCAAGGCTATGCCATTACCCTTTTGTTCCCCGACCGGGAGACCGTGTCCCCAGAGCCATTCGTTGGGGGTGTTCTCACTCCACTGGGGGGCTCTGGCCACCGCTGCCTAGGACCTCTCCTCGTTCACGGGGTGAGTCTTGTCTGTGCTACCATTGCTCAGGCCCTGGCTCCTTTGTCCATGGCCCCGGGCCCAGGGACTTGACAGGGTTTTTCCCGGATGGGAACCGTGGTTCGGTCTCCTCCATCGGGGGGGGTCTGTTCCACTTTCACGTCTTCTGTAGGTACCCGATCTCCTGTTGGTCTTATCAGGCGGTCTTCGGGGGCGGACTACCTGTCCTCTACTTTCCTTACGGACTTCGGGTTTGCAGATCCCTGCTATCCCGGCTCTCCGCCGGGGGCTAGTTTCCATCAAGATCAGAGCATTGTCTCCGGCAGGGTTGGTTTGATCTGTCGTCATTGTCCAGGTGTTGATTGACGAGCCTCGGGACACGGGACTTACGTTCCTTTCTGCTCAGTAGGCGCGGCGTTATTAGGATACGATTACCCTAGGACACTTTCCGCTCGCAACATGGCCCGCTCTCAGGGGCCACCATCGCCATCTTGCCGCACCCGGCGGCCTTCACATTGAGTCGGATCCCCGACTCGACTAGGCAGTCGCAGGAGGTGGCTTTGGAGGCTTGACCCGCTCGGACGTTTCCTCCACAGCTCGGGCGCCAGGAGGTCTCGATGATCTGTATTGTTCCAAGGGCGCAAGCTCATGTCTGTTTTTGGGGTCAGCTATCTCTCCTCTCGCAGGCAGGAGCATTCGGGAGTTGACCCTCTGACACCACAGCTGGCTTCGTTGGTGCGCTAACGGCTTCTGGCTGTTCAGCTTGTATGGTAGTGGTTCGTCATTGCCGGGACATGGGGCCCCGCGCCGGAGGTCCCGGCTCGCGCTCTGGGGGTAGGACCCAGGTCCTAGCCTTTGTCCCTCTAGGCTGACCGCTGCTCAGTGGCTGACTTCGCACGGGCGGTTGCGCTCGGCTAGGCTGGGGTGGATTCGACTGCTAGAGGATTTCTTTCCTCGTGGGTTCCAGGACTCCCCCTTCCTCTCTCTCTCTATTTCTTGACCTTTCGGTCGTTTTGCCTCACCTGCGGGGACCCGGCTGTTTGCGAGTACCGGAGTCCTGCATCATTTCCCTCCCCTCCTCCTTGGTCTCCCCCCGTTCTGTTCCCCCTTTTTGGGTACCTTTCGGCAGGAATGGTGCAGGGGTCGGATGGTGCTTCGCCTTAGGTGCCGCCTTCGGGCGCTCTGAGTGCTCCTTCGGGGGTTGTTGGGGAGCTTGGAGACACAGTGATTTCTGTGGTCCTTTCGGCATTTACCGATTGCGCTAAGGGATGGTCGTCTCCGCGGTCCCAACCTACGGGATATCGCCCTTAGTTTCCGGACTGGGCATAAGGTTCCCTGATTCAGGCCTGTATTTGCCCTTTGTGGCCTTTGCCAGGCCGTCTCTGTTCGTTTTGGCGCCAGTCCTCTGGCTAGTCCCCACCTGGCCAGTGGTGTCCTTCGGGGCGATGGGACAACACACCTCTCTCGGGGCCTCGGTCTCGGTAAGGGGGTCAGCCACATGGGTTGTCTGGCACGGTTGGGATTTTCCCCTGGTTTCTCGCGGGGCCTTACGGGACCCTCGGGGAGCCCTGACTCTTGTGGGTCTGGCATCGCCTTCTTGAGCGCCTTCTTGGACGTTTGGCTCCTTTCCTCCGTTCTGTCAGGGCCTTGGCCTCTCTTCAACCGCTTTCCCTTGCTCTGAGGGTTCTCCGCGGCGGCGCGAGTTCTTGGTTCCGGTGAGGGCGTCAGGAGACCCTAGGCAGTCAGTCGGACTGATGCTGTCCACGGCGGTTCTGCACTCGCGCATACGGCTGCTGTTTCGACCCGTATTAAGGTGGGTTCCCGTTCGGGGCTCGGTATGGAGGTGGCATGGTCCTCACCTCTGCCATTCCCATTGGCGTACTCGGCGTTCCAGGCTTGTCTGGCGGCTGGATTGAGTGGATGCGTCCGGCGTGCTGTCCACTCTGCGCCCGAGTCGGCTGGTCCGTACTCGATCCCTCCCTGGAAGGCGTTAGGGCTTTGGTATGTCCCATACATGGATGCTATCTCCACCCTTATTGAGAAAGGGCGTTGGTACTTACCTGATACGCCTCTTCTAATAAGGGGGGAGATAGCATCCGGCCCGTCCCTTATCTCGTCCTGACCAGCTTGGTGAATTTGGTTGTATTATGCTTGGTTTTTTTGTTGCGAGATGATACCGGTGAGTCTGATTATACTTTCCTTCGTCGAAAACTGGGTGGAGTCTACTCCTGAGGGGGTTATATAGCACCCTTAATTAATTATTAATCTGACTCAGTCCAATCAGAGTGCGGATAGGTCATAACCCATACATGGATGCTATCTCCCCCCTTATTAGAAGAGGCGTATCAGGTAAGTACCAACGCCCTTTCTGTTTTACGCAAGCTGAGAGAGGCGGAACTATATGCTAAACTTTCAAAATGTGACTTCCATCAAGACAAGATCGATTATCTCGGATATTGCATTTCGTCGGAGGGTATTGAGATGGATCCTGCTAAAGTAAAGGCAGTGACTGAGTGGGCGCCACCTCGTACCCGTAAACAATTGCAAAGTTTCTTAGGTTTTGCAAATTTTTACCGCCAGTTCATCCCCTCCTTTGCTAGCATTGCTCTATCAATTACAAACCTGCTAAAAACAAAGGGTGAAGAAAAGCCACGGCCTAGTAAACCCTTAAACTGGTCTATGAAGTGCCAAGCAGCCTTCGAGAAACTTACATGTTTATTTGCAGCAGAACCGGTTTTGAAACACCCTGACATGGATGCACCTTTTATCGTACAAGCTGATGCCAGCGATGTGGCGGTGGGAGCGGTCCTACTACAAAACAACTCCAACGGGGAACTACAACCTTGCGCTTATACCTCTCGTAAACTCTCAGACACTGAAAGGAGATGGGCTATTTGGGAAAAGGAAGCTTTTGCAGTTCGTTGGGCCCTCATGACTTGGCGGCATTTCTTGGAGGGAGCTTCTCACCCGTTCGAAGTGTGGACTGACCATAAAAACTTGGAATCACTTCGGACACCTCGCAAACTTTCTCCCAAACAGGTACGGTGGTCGCACTATTTCAGTCATTTTAACTTTTCCATGAAATATATTCCTGGCGGGAAAAACTTTATGGCGGATGCGTTATCTCGCCTTCCACAATACAATAGCTCCAAACTTATGGTGGTCCAGCCAGTTATTCCAGTATGTAATTTAGCTGCTCCGGTAACCACTCGCAGCCATTCAACTCTACAGGCCGAAACCCCACCCGAGTTGATCTCTAAAATTAAGGATGAACTTCAAACTGATAATTGGTTTGCTGCACACTGTGGAGACTGCACATTACGAGATGACTTACCCTGGGTTGGTTCTAAGCTTTACGTCCCCGCTAAGCTCCGTACTTTTGTACTTCAAAGAGCACACGGCTCTCGTCTGGCTGGTCACTTTGGGTTCGTGAAGACCTTACATTTGCTTAAACGTCAATTCTGGTGGCCTTGTATGAAGAAGGATGTTGAGTCCTATATTGCTAGTTGCCCGATCTGTGCTGCATGTACAGATCGCCCCCCTGGCAAACCTCATGGTCTCCTCCAATCTGTAGCACGGCCAGAATCTCCATGGAAGGAGATATCTATGGACTTCATTGTAGATCTTCCAAATAGCCGTGGTTTCACTGTCATATGGGTAGTGACTGATTTGTTTTCCAAGCAAGTTCATTTTGTTCCTTGCTCATCTGTTCCGTCGGCTAAGGCTTTAGCGAAATTATTCCTGACTCACATTTACCGACTGCACGGAGTTCCCCGACGTATTATTTCTGATCGGGGAGTTCAATTCACTTCTCACTTTTGGAAGGAGTTTTTGAACATGATTGGCTCCTCCCAAGGTTTAAGCTCCTCCCACCACCCTCAAACGAACGGAGCTTGCGAAAGGGCTAATTCCGTTTTGGAGCAGTATCTCCGGTGTTTCATTAACTATCAACAAGATGATTGGGCTGATTAAGCAGATAAAAGAGACTGGCCCAAAGCATATCAAAAGAATATATAATGTATTGTTAGAAAGGGATTCAGAAAGTGAACTGGTTAAGGATTGTATGATTAAATGGGCTCAGAATTTTGGTGAACCTGTCATGTTGGAGACGTGGGAAAAAATATGGATCCAGAATGTTAAATTTACACAATCACAGAATTTAAGGGAGAACTTTTATAAAATGTTTTATAGATGGTATTTAGATCCTAAGAAATTATCATGTATGTATCCTAATGTTCAACCAAAATGCTGGAGGTGTGGGTGTTTAGATGCTACATTTTTTCATATATGGTGGACCTGCAATAAGGTTAAAGCTTTCTGGATAAAAATATGGTGGGTTATGCAAAATGTATTGAAGAAAAGACTACAATTTACTCCGCAAATGTTTTTATTGGGTATAATCAAAGACTCTACAAAGGGGGAAATGAAATTGCTTTTGTATATGGTCACAGCAGCTAGGTTGCTGATTGCTCAGCACTGGAAAAAAGACGTTTTACCTACGATTGACCAATGGATACAGAAAGTGGTGGGGTTTGCGGAAATGGCAAAAATCTCAGCTTTCTTAAAAGATCAGAAGCAGGAGAATTATATACAGGAATGGGAAAAATGGATTGACTATATACAAAATAAATACCAGACTAGGAAGTATCATGTAGCTTTTAGGTAGGAATCATTAGACAGATAAGGTGATAAGCGAGGGGAACAACGTGAATAGAGTGAATAATATATGGGTTGTTTGGAATTATTAGAGTGGCGTATAGTGGAAGTCTGGGGGGTGGGTTGGAACGGGAGGTGGGGGAGGGTTAGGGTGGTTAGGGGAGGGAAATATATTTGTATAAGATTAGCTTTAAAGATGGGGATAAGGGGGCAATGTTATTTTATGAGAAATTTATATTATGTTGGGTGGGAGGAGGGGGGTATAGTATTTGTATTTGACTTATATTATATGTATGGGGGGGAAAAGGGGGGAAATTTGTTTGTATAAAACTCTTTCAATAAAAAAAAAACAAGATGATTGGGCTGACCTGCTAACACATGCTGAGGTGGCCTATAACAATTCCGTTCAGGAGAAGGCGGAGCCTCCCGAGCCGACACAACCGGGCTCCCTAAACTGCAGGGACCCGGCTGGAATTCGCCTCCCCTGTGATTCCATAGGGAATCTAAGCTGCCCTGGAGAGGTGGTGATTAGGAGATAAATCTTCGCTGGGTGCAGGGACCACGCAAGATCCCTGCCCGACACGAAGCAAAATCTCTGAAGGGAGACGAATCGCATCCCCCCCCTTTTCTGGAGGGTGGACCAAAGGCAAAGGAGAATCTCTGAAAAAGAAAGGCAATGGATCTGCTGGAAAACATCGGGAAGGTATTTTATTTTTGTTTCTGAAACACTCTGCTAAGAAACCCTTTTTTTTTTACCAAAACTTTGAATTTAAAGATAAGCTGCGAACTTAAATTGAAGTGTGAGATTCCTCTGGTTCACATAATGTTTTGAAATGGCCGACTGAACTGATAACAAAAAAATAGCCACTTACGTTTGCGCTGAAAGGGATTGGATTATGACTGACTTTTCTAATTCTTTTTTTTCTGTCTTTTTGATTTATTTCACTCAAAACTTTGAAACTTGGAGCACTTCCACAATCCTATAATTATTTGGACACTCTATTGCGCATTTTTAAACTTAAATAAGGACCATATCTTATCTGTTTTTTGTCTCTGTTCTCCTTCCAACAAAAAGGACTGAAACACTTTGAAATTATTTAAACTATTTCCTACATCATATCGCTCTTGGAAAAACAGTGGGCGGACATATATGAACAGATTTACTGGAAATATTGTGTAGAAACAAACTAACAGAGATAAGCTAACTGTTAACAAGGTAATTGGAGTTACTTTTTCCTAGTTTGCGGATTCGCCAAAATGTCTACGTACATAGATATATACACTGCAGAAAATCAGGAGCTTTTGGCTGAAATCTTGAGGGAATTGAAAAAATTTCATGTAATACTCGACATTACACCAAGTGAAGAAATTAAACAGAGTAGAGAAATTAAAGAAGAAAAGGGAAATGAGGCTGTTTGTGGACTGGATTTAACTGAGGACGAGAGAGAAGATCCAGGAGAGGAGATAACATCAAGACCCCATCAGAAACTTGAATCTCAACCTGACTGGCAAAAGGAAGGAAAAAGAGAACAAAAGACAGAGGAAATCACATCAGAGATAGACTTGATATTTGAAAATAAATCAAATTTGAGGAAAAGAATTGGTCAGCACTATGATTGTACAGCTATACAGGATCACAATGTGCCAATGGAAGTTTATAAAGAACCTGGGAAGAGGAAAAAAAGCCGATGGAGAATGTGGACTTTAAAAGAGGCAAATTTAATTCATCTTTGGAGAGACAACGGCTGAAAAGAGGAACTCTTATCCCTTGATGAGTAATAATTAGGCTGGGTTTAAATTACTATCAAGGATTATTAATTAATTGATTGTTAGTAATAACTATAGATGCTTATAATAAGATTATGTTTTTGATAATGGTATATATTAGTTTATCTATAGATGGGGAATTGGGCTATTTAGATGGTTATAGAAAGATGATGTGTTAATGAATGATATATATCTGCTTAGCTATAGATGGGGAATTATGCTACTAAGATGGTTATAGAATACTCTTGGTAAATGTTCTTGTTAATGATATATATTTTTGTTTATCTATCGATGGGGAACTATACTATTTAGATGGTTATAGAAAGATGTGTTAGTGAATGATATATATTTGCTTATCTATAGATGGGGAATTATGCGATTAAGATGGTTATAGAATACTATTACTCTTGGTAAATGATCAATCAATTAACAGTTACATAACATTTTAGATAATTATATGGAATCTATAGAGATATGAGGGGATTAAATAAGGGATATTAATAGCAAATAGGATTTAAAGATATTACTAAAGAAAAAATAGATTGAGGCTAGAATACTTGATAAGACTTGTGGATATTGATATTGAATCACAGGATAAATTGTTAGATTTAAAATTAATAAAATGAGACTACCCATGAATAATAACTATCCCTGGAAGGCACAGAATTTATGGATACCCGATTAGGTCTTCTTATATTTAAATTTATTTAAATTTATCTATACTGTTTTTGGTTCTTTTTTGTTTGGTTTTATAAATAGAACGTCATTATACAATTAGGCTTTACTTAAAAGGGCATTAAAACAACTAGCAAGATTCGGGATTGAGATATAAGAATTGTAATAATCGATATGAAAATTAAGCGATAAACCTTGAATCTGAAATTATAAATATAATCAACACAAAATAGAGCTGGCTCAGAGGCCAAAATACACCAAGTAAATGAGATGAAGAGTGTGGAGTAGGGGAGAGAGGTAAGGGAAGAAGAGAGAGAAAGGAGAGAGGGCAAAGAGGGGGAAGAGGAGGAGAGAAAGGAGGAGTGGAAAGGGGAGAGAGGAGAAGGAGAGAGGAAGGGGAAGTAGAGAAGGGAAGGGTGTCAGAGGGAAGAAAGGAGGTAGGGAGGAGGAGGAGAGAGGGGAAAGAAAACGATGGATAAGGCACAAATATGGTGTATGGAGAGCAGAAGAGCCCTCTGGGAGTTTTCTGGGAGTTGATGGTAAAATGAAATGATGGTAAAATGAAATGATGTAAACATTTAATAATACAAAATGATGTTGGCTATGTAACAGTATATATGTTGTTATTTACTTTGAAAATCGAAAATAAAATAAAAATATTTTTTAAAAAAAATTCCGTTCATAGCAGCACTGGTATGACTCCTTTCAAAGTTATTTGGTGTTGATTACCATCTTTAAAGCGCTCCATGGCACGGGACCAAGCTACCTGCGAGACCGCATCCTACCTCATACATCCCTGCGGCCGATTCGCTCCCACAGAGAGGGACTTCTCCGGGTGCCGTCCACCAGGCAATGCCAGCGGGCGATGTCCAGGGGAAGGGCCTTCTCTGTGGTGGGCCCAACCCTCTGGAACGACCTACCCCCCGACCTCAGAACAACCACGGACCTCCGCACCTTCCGCCAGAAATTAAAGACACTTTTGTTCCATCAGGCCGGTTTGGCCTAAGTTATTCACCTAGCCTTCAGTCTGTATTATAAATTGTTTTAATTGGGTTTTTAAATGGATTATGTTTTAACTTTCTAAATTTTAGCACAGGGATAACCTATTTAATTCGATTTTAATTATTTATATTTTGTACTGTTTGTTTTAACTTCCTGTGCACCTTCGGGGAGAGGGTGCGGTTATATAAATTTAATAATAAATAAATAAATAAATAAAATTTATGGCCAGGACTTTGTACCTATTCCCGAGCTGCCTCACGAGGCTCCTGTGTTTCCCTCCCTCTTGGATTGGAACACTAAACTAATGTCATGTTGGCCTATCATACGGAAAATTTTGGATGATGCTCACCAACCTCCGGCTTATAAAGTGGGTGATCGTGTATTCCTGTCTACAAGGTTTTTGGAGAGCCCTCAAAAATGTAAAAAGCTGGGCCCGAAATTGGTTGGGCCTTTCACCATTATTAAAATCATCAGTTCTGTGTCGGTCAAATTGGACTTGCCAAAGCCTTATCGTGGGCTTTACCCGATTTTCCATGTCCACTTATTGAAACCTGAACACACGTCCTATCTTCGGCAACCGCAATCTGAACCCCCACCACCTTTACTAGTTGCGGGTGAACCCCATTACGAAGTAAAAGACATTTTGGATTCTAGAGTGTGGAGAAATTGGGTCCAATATTTAGTATCTTGGAAAGATTTCCCTACCTACCACACCGAATGGGTGGATAAGCACCACGTTCGGGCCCCTAAGATACTGAAGAAGTTTTATGCAAAATGTCCTAACAAACCTTAACAACTATTGTTCTTTTGTGTGTGTATTTTCTATTTGTCTCTGTCCCTCTTGGTGTTTTTGTTTGTTTGTGTTTTATTCCAGGACTGACGTCGCGTTTTCTGGAGGAGGGCCAGATGTCAGCCTTTGCTTTTGCTTGCTAAGGCTGTCATATTGAAATGGGGGGAGGGTTGGGGTTGCTAGGATACTAAGGGAGCAGGAGAGAGAGATAGCCAGAGTGTATTATCACCTCAGCTAACGGTCTGCATTCCATTCTTTTACTTTACTTTACTTTACTTTATTTTCAATTTATATACCGCCCTTTTCACCAAAAGGGACTCAGGGCGGTGCACAGAAAGATAAAAAAACCCACACAATATACAAAATTTAAAAAACAATTAAATCAATAAGACTGTGCTAAAATTGAATAAATAGTTAAAAACCTAAATAACGAATTAAAAGTCCCTAATCTATGTCAGGCCGGCAAGACGAAAGAAATGAGCTTTTACCATCCGACGGAAGAGACGTAGGTCCGTGATGGTATGGATATCGGGGGGGGAGGTCGTTCCAGAGTGTCGGACCCGCCACAGAGAAGGTTCTCCCCCTGGGGGCCGCCAGTCGGCATTGACCGGCTGATGGCACCCTGAGAAGGCCAACTCTGTGAGAGCGGACAGGTCAAAGGGAGGAATGTGGTAGGAGGCGGTCTCTCAAGTAACCAGGACCCGAGCCATGGAGCGCTTTGAAGATGGTAACTACAACCTTGAAGCGCACCTGGAAGACCACAGGCAGCCAGTGCAGCTCACGCAGGAGAGGTGTTACGAGAGACTCCCAGAATCCCCCGCGCGGCTGCATTCTGCACTAGCTGGAGCCTCCGGGTGCACCTCAGGGGGAGCCCCATGTAGAGGGCGTTGCAGTAGTCTAGGCGGGAAATAACGAGGGCTTGAGTGACCGTGCGTAGGGCATCTCGGTCTAGAAAGGGGCGCAACTGGCGTATCAGGTAGACCTGATAGAAGGCCCCCCTGGCCACGGCCATCACATGGTCATCTAAGGACAGCCATGAGTCCAGGAGGACACCCAAGTTGCGGGCCCTTTCCGCGGGAGCCAATGACTCGCCCCCGATAGCCAACGATGGAGTTAGTTGGCTATATTGAGATGCCGGGAACCACAGCCACTCGGTCTTGGACGGGTTGAGTTTGAGTTTGTTCCTCCCCATCCATTCTGATGATGATCCTGGACAGGAAGTGCACCTGATGTCATGGCCAGCTTTGCATTGGACAATATGCTGGGGTCAAAGAGACTGAGGGTTGGGTTATGCTTTGTTACGTATGTTGCGCGCCTAAATGTTTCATTCCTTGCTTGACTTTCGCTGCAGTCTTATCATATTCAGTAAAAGTAGCCTTAAACTTTCCAAATGAGTTTAAGTGTGTTCTTTCTTGATTTATGATGGAAGCAGTCATGACACGCGCAGCCAATCAGAATTTATGACAGTTCTTAAAGCTACATAACTCCTTAAGAACATAGGCTCATATATATTGTCAACCCAATATAAGGCTGAATATCCTAACAGACCTACCTACCTGCCAACCTACCTACCTACCTACCTACCTACCTACCTACCTACCTACCTACCTACCTACTGTATATCTCCCTCTCCCTCTCTATCCCTCTACCTACCTACCTACTGTATATCTCCCTCTGCCTCTCTATCCCTCTTCCATCCCTACCTACCTACTGTATTTCTCCCCCTCTCTCTATCCCTCTCCCTACCTACCTACCTACCTACCTACCTACCTACCTACCTACCTACCTACCTACCTACAGTATTTCTAACTCTCCCTCTCTATCCCTCTACCTACCTACCAACTGTATTTCTCCCTCTCTCTCTCTCTATCCCTCTACCTACCTACCTACCTACCTACCTACCTACCTACCTACCTACCTACCTACCTACCTACCTACTATATATCTCCCTCTCCTTCTCTATCCCTCTACCTACCTACCTACTGTATTTCTACCTCTCTCTCTCTATCCCTCTACCAACCTACCTACCTATTGTATATCTCCCTCTCCCTCTCTATCCCTCTACCCACCTACCTCCTGTATTTCTCTCTCTCTCTCTCTATCCCTCTCCCTACCTACCTACCTACCTACTGTATTTCTCCCTCTCCCTCTCTAGCCCTCTCCCTACCTACCTACTGTATTTCTCCCTTTCTCTTTTTTTTATTGAAAAAGTTTTATACAAACAAATTCCCCCCCTTTCCCCCCCATACATATAATATAATTCAGATACAAGTACTGTACCCCCCTCCTCCCACCCAACATAATATAGATTTCTCATAAAATAACATTACCCCCTTGTCCCCATCTTTTAAGCTAATTCATATAAATCTTATACAAATATATTTCCCTCCCCTAACCACCCTAACCCTCCCCCACCTACCGCAGGGTCACCTACCGCAGGGTCGGCTTCATGGATAAAGAAGTGGAACTGATCAAGCAGATAAAAGAGACTGGCCCCAAACATGTTAAAAGAATATATAATGTATTGTTAGAAAGAGATTCAGAAAGCGAATTGGTGAAGGATTGTATGATTAAATGGGCTCAGAACTTTGACGAACCGGTTATGATGGATACGTGGGAAAAAATATGGGTTCAGAATATTAAATTTACGCAGTCACAGAATTTAAGGGAGAATTTTTATAAAATGTTTTACAGATGGTATTTAGACCCTAAGAAATTATCATGTATGTACCCAAATGTTCAACCAAAATGTTGGAGATGCGGGTGTTTAGATGCTACTTTTTTTCATGTATGGTGGACTTGCAATAAGGTTAAAGCTTTTTGGATAAAAATATGGTGGGTTATGCAAAATGTATTTAAGAAAAGATTACAATTTATTCCGCAAATGTTTTTACTGGGTATAATTAAGGATTTTACAAAAGGGGAAACAAAATTGGTTTTGTATATGGTTACAGCGGCTAGGCTGTTGATTGCTCAGCACTAACTCTCCCACCTTCGATGATAAACTAACTATTTATGAACCATGATTAACTATCTTTGAACCATGCATGATTTTTTATGAATTTATGAACTACTTATGAACTTTTTAGAGCCGGTCTAGACGTCTCCTGAGTTTAATTTGTACTATACATATTTTAACATCTATTTTAATATTCAATAACATCTAGAATTTTAATGCCCTGTCTAACAACTCCTCTGACCTTATATTTTATATATATTTATACATATTTATATATATCATATTTATGACATTCACCATGAAGTACTCTAAGGCAGACCTTTTCTACTGCGGGAGTCCCCCACTCGCAGGTATGGCCCTCCGCGTCAACGAGGGCCCCACCTTGATGAGGGATTCTGTATCAAGAGAGGTGGGCGGGTCGCAGTTCTAGGGGTGTTTGAACAAAATTCTTAATTTGGCTTTTAGGGGGTTCCAGGGAGGAGGGAGGGATAGTTTACAATTTAAATGGGGGATTTAATCTGGTTTTAGCGCAGGCTTTGTCATTTAATAAGTTTTTAAATTATAATTGGTACTATTTTGTATATTGTTTTAAATTCCTGTGCGCCGCCCTGGGTCCTCACGGAGAAGGGCGGGATATAAATTGAATAAATAAATAACTGGAAAAAAGATTTTTTACCGACAATTGACCAATGGATTCAGAAAGTGACGGGGTTTGCGGAAATGGCAAAAATTTCAGCTTTCTTAAAAGATCAGAAACAGGAGAATTATATACAGGAATGGGCAAAATGGATTGATTATATACAGAATAAATACCAGACTAGGAAGTATTATGTAGCCTTTAGGTAAGAATGTTTAGACTGATAGGGTGATAAGCAAGGGATACAATGTGAACAGAGCAAATATTATATGGGACGTTTGGAATTATTAGAGGGGTGTATAGCGGAAGTCAGGGGGGTGGGTTTGAATGGGAGGTGGGGAAGGGTTAGGGTGGAGGGTGGGGAAATATATATGTACAACTATTATAGGAGATGGGATTAGTGGGATACGGTTATCCTAAGAGAAATTTATATTATGATTTATATATGTTTAACTAATTTAGAAGATGGGGTTAATGGGATATTGTTACTTTAAGAGAAATTTATATTATGATTGTTGGGAGGTGAGGGGATACAATATTTGAATGACAAATTTATTTTAAGACGGGGGGGAGGGGAGGGGGTATATTATTTGTATGTGATTTATATTGATATTATATGTTGGGGGGCAAAAAGGGGGGAAATTTGTTTGAATAAAACTTTTTCTTTTTTTTATATTGAAAAAGTTTTATTGGTTTTACATTTTTTCTATAGGGTAGGGTAAGGGATACAAAGAAATTTTGAGAGCATTCACGTCAGAGTCGTCGGCCCTTCCGAGACCTCAAAATACAAAGTATATAATAACAAAAAAAAAACATTTTTCATAACACTACAAGGTAAAAGCAAGTACCTATACCTAAATTCTCAATTCCATGCTGTCAGACATTTACAAAAATCCAGATAAAATATTATGAAAATTGTTCAGAAAAATCAAGGCAAAGTTATTTTTTCGATCTAAGTCTCTTGGCTATTGTATCTTCTTTTTCTCCTCCCTGGCCCCCAGCGGGCGGGGCCGCGGCCCCCTCCGTCCCCCCTGGATCTTCCCCCAGGGCAGAGGAATATTTTTTAAGAAAGGCTTCCGCCTCAACAACTGTTTTAATCCTCACTCTTCCTCCTTCCCAGAACACCAGCATCCCTTCGGGTGTCACCCACTTGAACCAAATCCCGTGATCAAATAAAATTTTTGACAAGAAGGAAAATTCCCTCCTTGCTTCTCGAATCTTTCTAGGGATCTGCTTCAAGATAGCAACCTCTTTTTGTTGGTAAATTAATGGACTACCTCTCTGCACTTTCAGGATTTCCTCTCTGGTTGACCTTCTAACAAATTTCACATGTATCTCTCTAGGCACTTCATTTATCCTGGCATATGCTGAGTTAATTCTGTAGGCTAGGTCAATGTCCCCCCTGATCTCATCTTTAGGTTTTTGTAAATAGTCTGCTAAAATTGTGCTCATAAGATCAGGGAGGCATTCACCAGATTCCTCAAGAACGTTCTGAAATCTCAAAAAATGTGTCATTCTTTCCATATCTATCCTAGACACATGCCCATTTGTTTCCCCAACCTCTTTAATAACATTTTTAATCTCTCCCTTAACCCCCACCAACCCCCCTTCCAATTCTTCAGTCTTCTGTGTGTTTTCCAGCACTTGCTTCCGAGTATCCAATAGCTCCTTCTTGAAATTGATGTTTTCTGCCCTCTGGGCCTGAATTTCTTTTACCAAAGTTTGTATAACAGTTTCAAGAGAAGCCATCCGTTGTTCTAAACTTGCCAGTGCTGTTTCTTGAGCCATGATTAACTGTTAAAGTCAATGCCACCAAAATGGCGTTTTCAGGGTGGGGTTGGTGAGACTAACCGGGAGCCAAAAGTTCTGATCAAGGTTGAAACGTTGTAAAATTCAGGAACCAAGAGAGAGACAATTTTCCAACTCAATAGTTATAATAACGAAGGTACTCCAGAAAGGAAATCACAAATCCAGCAAGAAAAAAATTCTTCATCAATATCCAGAGAGAGTCCCAATTGTAAAGAGACGCTGGGAATTTTCCATAGTTGAAATAATCAGGCAGGGACAAAGAAAAGCCACCTTCCACCGCCCATCTCAGAGCCCAGAGGAGAGAGTAGAAAAATAATTTTTTTTTATCCAGCCAGACCTAGAAACAATGTTGCAAGTAGCCGCATACCACTTTCCCTTGTTAGAGACAGTCCGGATTTAAGATTTCCGCTTTCTCTTCCAGAGAAGCCATTTTAAAGTGCCGCTTAAGTCCGAGGGGGGTTTTTTGGAAACAAACACCCCCCTCCCAGTCCGTTCAGCCTGGCTGGCAGCAAGGAAAAAAGTCTTTTTTAAACTCACTCTCCCTCGCAGCTGAAGCCTCGGCAGACCTTCCGATCTCTCCGCTCAGCCCTCTACATTGAAGTGAATGGCGCCGACAGCCGTCGGCGAAGGGAGAACCCCCCGCAGCATGTTCCTCCTCACCTAGGTCGCGGAGGGGAGCGCTCTCCCCACCGCCGTGAGGAAGAACGTCCTCTCCGAGCCGACCCTACGGGAGACCTCCGGTAACCGGAGCGTCTCGCCCCCGTGGGGGGGCAGAAAAGGCAACAAAGCGGCGAGCGAGCGCTAGGCTCGCCCGTCGCCGCTGGAGCCGGAACCGGAAGCCCTGAATAAAACTTTTTCAATAAAAAAAAAAAACGCCTCTACGGGCGGCTGGGGTGGCAGGCTCGAAAAAGCCTGCCGGCGACGCCTGCGACTCAACCAGAAGTCTCTGTATTTCTCCCTTTCTCAATCTATCCCTTTACCGACCTACCTACCTACTGTATTTCTTCCTCTCCCTCTCTATCCCTCTACCTACCTACCTACTATATTTCTCCTTCTCCCTCTCTATCCCTCTACCTACCTACCTACCTACCTACCTACCTACCTACCTACCTACCTACCTACCTACCTACCTACCTACCTACTGTATATCTCCGTCTACCTCTCTATCCCTCTACCTACCTACCAACTGTATTTCTCCCTCTCTATCCCCCTACCTACCTACCTACCCACCTACCTACTGTATTTCTCCCTCTCTCTCTCTCTCCCTCTCCCTACCTACCTACCTACTGTATTTCTCCCTCTCTCTCTATCCCTCTCCCTACCTACGTTCAGCCGCCCCAGCATCCTGTCCATGTCCTCGGGAGTCACAGGATCAAACTCTTCCCAGATAACAGACTCAAGACCTGCCTCCGTCAGCCCGTCTGAACTAGTCCAATCGGAGGCTAACCCGTCCTGGATCTGATCGATTTTATCATGCAGATAGCACCCAAATTCCTCTGAACGAGCCTGCAAGAGAGCATCTACTGTATATCCAGCTCTCCCTCTCTATCCCTCTTCCATCCCTACCTACCTACTGTATATCTCCCTCTCTATCCCTCTACTTACCTACCTACCTACCTACCTACTGCACTTCTTCCTCTCCCTTTCTATCCCTCTCCCGCCCTCCCTCCCTCCCTAATGTATTTCTCCCTCTATCCCTCTACCTATCTACCTACCTACTGTATTTCCCCCCTCTCTATCCCACTACCTACCTACCTACCTACTGTATTTCTCCCCCCTCTCTCTATCCACCTCTCTATCCACCTACCTACCTACCTACCTACCTACCTACCTACCTACCTACCTACATACATACATACATACATACTATATATCTCCCTCTCCCTCTATCCCTCTACCTACCTACCTTCTGTATGTCTCCCTCTCTCCCTCTACCGACCTACCTACCTACCTAGCTACCTACCTTTCTACCTACTCTATATCTCCCTCTCCCTCTCTATACCTCTACCTACATACCTACCTACTGTATTTCTCCCTCTCCCTCTCTATCGCTCTTCCTACCTACCTACCTACCTACCTACCTACCTACCTACCTACCTACCTACCTACCTACCTACCTACCTACCTACCTACCTACCTACTGTATATCCCCCTCTCTATCCCTCTTCCATCCCTGACTACCTACTGTATTTCTCCCTCTCCCTCTCTATCCCTCTCCCTACCTACCTACTGTTTTTGTTTTTCTCCCTTTCTATCCCTCTCCCTCCCTCCCTACCTCCCTAATGTATTTCCCCCTCTGCCTCTCTATCCCTCTACCTACCTATCAACCAACCTACCTACCTACCTACCTACCTACCTATGTATTGTATATCTCCCTCTCCCTCTCTATCCCTCTACATACCTACCTACTGTATTTCTCCCTCTCTGTCTCTATCCACCTACCTACCTACCTACCTACCTACCTACCTACCTACTGTATATCTCCCTCTCCTCTATCCCTCTACCTATCTACTGTATTTCTCCCTCTCTCTCTGTACCTACCTACCTACCTACCTACCTACCTACCTACCAACCTACTGTATTTCTGCCTCTCCCTCTCAATCCCTCTACCTACCTACCTACCTACCTACCTACCTACCTACCTACCTACCTACCTACCTACCTACCTACCTACTGTATATCTCCCTCTCCCTCTCTATCCCTCTTCCATCCCTGACTACCTACTGTATTTCACCCTCTCCCTATCTATCCCTCTACCTACCTACCTACCTACTGCATTTCTCCCTCTCTCTCTATCCCTCTACCTACCTACCTAACTACCTACCTACTATATATATATCCCTCTCCCTCTCTATCCCCCTACCAACATACCTACCTACTATATATCTCCTTTTCTGTCTCTATCCCTCTAGCTACCTACCTACCTACCTACCTAGCTACCTACCTAGCTACCTAGCTACCTAGCTACCTAGCTACCTACGTACTATATATCTCCCTCTATCCCTCTACATACCTACCTACTGTATTTCTCCCTCTCTCTCTCTCTCTCTACCTACCTACCTACCTACCTACCTACCTACCTACCTACCTACCTACTGTATATCTCCCTCTCCCTCTCTATCCCTCTACCTACCTACCTACTGTATTTCTCCCCCTCTCACTACCCCTCTACCTACCTACCTACCTACCTACCTACCTACCTACCTACCTACCTACCTATGTATTGTATATCTCCCTCTCCCTCTCCATCCCTCTGCCTACCTACGTACTATATATCTCCCTCTCCCTCTATCCCTCTACCTACCTACCTTCTGTTTGTCTCCCTCTCTCCCTCTATCCCTCTACTGACCTACCTACCTACCTAGCTACCTACCTTTCTACCTACTCTATATCTCCCTCTCCCTCTCTATACCTCTACCTACCTACCTACCTACCTACCTACCTACCTACCTACCTACCTACCTACCTACCTACCTACTGTATATCTCCCTCTCTATCCCTCTTCCATCCCTGACTACCTACTGTATTTCTCCCTCTCCCTCTCTATCCCTCTCCCTCCCTCCCTACCTCCCTAATGTATTTCCCCCTCTGCCTCTCTATCCCTGTACCTACCTACCTACCTACCTACCTACCTACCTACCTACCTACCTACCTACCTACCTACTGTATTCCCCCCTCTATCCCTCTACCTACCTAGCTACCTAGCTACCTAGCTACCTAGCTACCTACATACCTACCTACCTACCTACTGTATATCTCCCTCTCCCATTCTATCCCTCTACCTACCTTCCTACTGTATTTCTCCCTCTCTCTCTGTATCCACCTACCTACCTACCTACCTAACTACCTACTGTAAATACCCCTCTCCCTCTCTAGCCCTCTCCCTCCCTACCTACCTCCCTAATGTATTTCCCCCTCTGCCTCTCTATCCCTGTACCTACCTACCTACCTACCTATCTAATGTATATCTCCCTCTCTATCCTTCTACCTACCTACCTACCTACCTACCTACCTACCTACCTACCTACCTACCTACTGTATATCTCCCTCTCCCTCTCTATCCCTCTTCCATCCCTGACTACCTACTGTATTTCTCCCTCTCCCTCTCTATCCCTCTACCTACCTACCTACCTACCTACCTACCTACCTACCTACCTACCTACCTACCTACCTACCGTATATCTCCCTCTCCCTCTCTATCCCTCTTCCATCCCTGACTACCTACTGTATTTCTCCCTCTCTCTCTATCCCTCTACCTACCTACCTAGCTACCTACCTACTATATATATATCCCTCTCCCTCTCTATCCCCCTACCAACATACCTACCTACTATATATCTCCTTTTCTGTCTCTATCCCTCTAGCTACCTACCTACCTACCTACCTAGCTACCTACCTAGCTACCTAGCTACCTAGCTACCTACCTACCTACGTACTATATATCTCCCTCTATCCCTCTACATACCTACCTACTGTATTTCTCCCTCTCTCTCTCTCTCTCTACCTACCTACCTACCTACCTACCTACCTACCTACCTACCTACCTACCTACTGTATATCTCCCTCTCCCTCTCTATCCCTCTACCTACCTACCTACTGTATTTCTCCCCCTCTCACTACCCCTCTACCTACCTACCTACCTACCTACCTACCTACCTACCTATGTATTGTATATCTCCCTCTCCCTCTCCATCCCTCTGCCTACCTACGTACTATATATCTCCCTCTCCCTCTATCCCTCTACCTACCTACCTTCTGTTTGTCTCCCTCTCTCCCTCTATCCCTCTACTGACCTACCTACCTACCTAGCTACCTACCTTTCTACCTACTCTATATCTCCCTCTCCCTCTCTATACCTCTACCTACCTACCTACCTACCTACCTACCTACCTACCTACCTACCTACCTACTGTATATCTCCCTCTCTATCCCTCTTCCATCCCTGACTACCTACTGTATTTCTCCCTCTCCCTCTCTATCCCTCTCCCTCCCTCCCTACCTCCCTAATGTATTTCCCCCTCTGCCTCTCTATCCCTGTACCTACCTACCTACCTACCTACCTACCTACCTACCTACCTACCTACCTACCTACCTACCTACTGTATTCCCCCCTCTATCCCTCTACCTACCTAGCTACCTAGCTACCTAGCTACCTAGCTACCTACATACCTACCTACCTACCTACTGTATATCTCCCTCTCCCATTCTATCCCTCTACCTACCTTCCTACTGTATTTCTCCCTCTCTCTCTGTATCCACCTACCTACCTACCTACCTAACTACCTACTGTAAATACCCCTCTCCCTCTCTAGCCCTCTCCCTCCCTACCTACCTCCCTAATGTATTTCCCCCTCTGCCTCTCTATCCCTGTACCTACCTACCTACCTACCTATCTAATGTATATCTCCCTCTCTATCCTTCTACCTACCTACCTACCTACCTACCTACCTACCTACCTACCTACCTACCTACCTACCTACTGTATATCTCCCTCTCCCTCTCTATCCCTCTTCCATCCCTGACTACCTACTGTATTTCTCCCTCTCCCTCTCTATCCCTCTACCTACCTACCTACCTACCTACCTACCTACCTACCTACCTACCTACCTACCTACCTACCGTATATCTCCCTCTCCCTCTCTATCCCTCTTCCATCCCTGACTACCTACTGTATTTCTCCCTCTCTCTCTATCCCTCTACCTACCTACCTAGCTACCTACCTACTATATATATATCCCTCTCCCTTTCTATCCCCCTACCTACATACCTACCTACTATATATCTCCCTTTCTCTCTCTATCCCCTACCTACCTACCTACCTACCTACCTACCTACCTACCTACCTACCTACCTACCTACTGTATTTCTCCCTCTCCCTCTCTATCCCTCTACCTACCTACCTACTATATATATATCCCACTCCCTCTCTGTCCCACTACCTACATACCTATATACATACCTACCATATATGTCCCTCTCCCTCTCTATCCCTCTACCTATGCACTGCATTTGTCCCTCTCCCTCTCTATCCCTCTACCTGCCTACCAACCTATTAACCTACCAACCTACCAACCTACCTACCTACCTACCTACCTACCTACCGACCTACCTACCTACCTACCTACCTACCTAGCTACCTACCTACCTACCTACCTACCTACCTACCTACCTACGTACTGTATTTCTCCCTCCCTCTCTCTATCCCTCTACCTACCTAACTACCTACCTACCTACCTACCTACTGTATTTCTCAGTCTCCCTCTCTATCCCTCTCCCTCCCTACCTACATAACTACTGTATTCCCCCCTCTATCCCTCTACCTACCTAGCTACCTAGCTACCTAGCTACCTAGCTACCTACATACCTACCTACCTACCTACTGTATATCTCCCTCTCCCATTCTATCCCTCTACCTACCTTCCTACTGTATTTCTCCTTCTCTCTCTGTATCCACCTACCTACCTACCTACCTACCTACCTGACTACCTACTGTAAATACCCCTCTCCCTCTCTAGCCCTCTCCCTACCTCCCTACCTCCCTAATGTATTTCCCCCTCTGCCTCTCTATCCCTGTACCTACCTACCTACCTAACCTATCTAATGTATATCTCCCTCTCTATCCTTCTACCTACCTACCTACCTACCTACCTACCTACCTACCTACCTACCTACCTACCTACCTACTGTATATCTCCCTCTCCCTCTCTATCCCTCTTCCATCCCTGACTACCTACTGTATTTCTCCCTCTCCCTCTCTATCCCTCTACCTACCTACCTACCTACCTACCTACCTACCTACCTACCTACCTACCTACCTATGTATTGTATATCTCCCTCTCCATCCCTCTGCCTACCTACCAACTGTATTTCTCCCTCTCCCTCTCTATCCCTCTACCTACCTACCTACTGTATTTCTCCCTCTCCCTCTCTATCCCTCTACCTACCTACCTACCTACCTACCTACCTACCTACCTACCTACCTACCTACCTACCTACCTACCTACCTACCTACCTATGTATTGTATATCTCCCTCTCCCTCTCCATCCCTCTGCCTACCTACGTACTATATATCTCCCTCTCCCTCTATCCCTCTACCTACCTACCTTCTGTTTGTCTCCCTCTCTCCCTCTATCCCTCTACTGACCTACCTACCTACCTAGCTACCTACCTTTCTACCTACTCTATATCTCCCTCTCCCTCTCTATACCTCTACCTACCTACCTACCTACCTACCTACCTACCTACCTACCTACCTACCTACCTACCTACCTACCTACCTACTGTATATCTCCCTCTCTATCCCTCTTCCATCCCTGACTACCTACTGTATTTCTCCCTCTCCCTCTCTATCCCTCTCCCTCCCTACCTACCTCCCTAATGTATTTCCCCCTCTGCCTCTCTACCCCTGTACCTACCTACCTACCTACCTACCTACCTACCTACCTACCTACCTACCTACCTACCTACTGTATTCCCCCCTCTATCCCTCTACCTACCTAGCTACCTAGCTACCTAGCTACCTAGCTACCTACATACCTACCTACCTACCTACTGTATATCTCCCTCTCCCATTCTATCCCTCTACCTACCTTCCTACTGTATTTCTCCCTCTCTCTCTGTATCCACCTACCTACCTACCTACCTAACTACCTACTGTAAATACCCCTCTCCCTCTCTAGCCCTCTCCCTCCCTCCCTACCTCCCTAATGTATTTCCCCCTCTGCCTCTCTATCCCTGTACCTACCTACCTACCTACCTATCTAATGTATATCTCCCTCTCTATCCTTCTACATACCTACCTACCTACCTACCTACCTACCTACCTACCTACCTACTGTATATCTCCCTCTCCCTCTCTATCCCTCTTCCATCCCTAACTACCTACTGTATTTCTCCCTCTCCCTCTCTATCCCTCTACCTACCTACCTACCTACCTACCTACCTACCTACCTACCTACCTACCTACCTACCTACCTACCGTATATCTCCCTCTCCCTCTCTATCCCTCTTCCATCCCTGACTACCTACTGTATTTCTCCCTCTCTCTCTATCCCTCTACCTACCTACCTAACTACCTACCTACTATATATATATCCCTCTCCCTCTCTATCCCCCTACCTACATACCTACCTACTATATATCTCCCTTTCTCTCTCTATCCCCTACCTACCTACCTACCTACCTACCTACCTACCTACCTACCTACCTACCTACCTACCTACCTACCTACTGTATTTCTCCCTCTCCCTCTCTATCCCTCTACCTACCTACTATATATATATCCCACTCCCTCTCTGTCCCACTACCTACATACCTATATACATACCTACCATATATGTCCCTCTCCCTCTCTATCCCTCTACCTATGCACTGCATTTGTCCCTCTCCCTCTCTATCCCTCTACCTGCCTACCAACCTATTAACCTACCAACCTACCAACCTACCTACCTACCTACCTACCTACCTACCTACCTACCTACCTACCTACCTACCTACCTACCTACGTACTGTATTTCTCCCTCCCTCTCTCTATCCCTCTACCTACCTAACTACCTACCTACCTACCTACCTACTGTATTTCTCAGTCTCCCTCTCTATCCCTCTCCCTCCCTACCCACATACCTACTGTATTCCCCCCTCTATCCCTCTACCTACCTAGCTACCTAGCTACCTAGCTACCTAGCTACCTACATACCTACCTACCTACCTACTGTATATCTCCCTCTCCCATTCTATCCCTCTACCTACCTTCCTACTGTATTTCTACCTCTCTCTCTGTATCCACCTACCTACCTACCTCCCTACCTACCTACCTGACTACCTACTGTAAATACCCCTCTCCCTCTCTAGCCCTCTCCCTACCTCCCTACCTCCCTAATGTATTTCCCCCTCTGCCTCTCTATCCCTGTACCTACCTACCTACCTACCTATCTAATGTATATCTCCCTCTCTATCCTTCTACCTACCTACCTACCTACCTACCTACCTACCTACCTACTGTATATCTCCCTCTCCCTCTCTATCCCTCTTCCATCCCTGACTACCTACTGTATTTCTCCCTCTCCCTCTCTATCCCTCTACCTACCTACCTACCTACCTACCTACCTACCTACCTACCTACCTACCTACCGTATATCTCCCTCTCCCTCTCTATCCCTCTTCCATCCCTGACTACCTACTGTATTTCTCCCTCTCTCTCTATCCCTCTACCTACCTACCTAACTACCTACCTACTATATATATATCCCTCTCCCTTTCTATCCCCCTACCTACATACCTACCTACTATATATCTCCCTTTCTCTCTCTATCCCCTACCTACCTACCTACCTACCTACCTACCTACCTACCTACCTACTATATATATATCCCACTCCCTCTCTGTCCCACTACCTACATACCTATATACATACCTACCATATATGTCCCTCTCCCTCTCTATCCCTCTACCTATGCACTGCATTTGTCCCTCTCCCTCTCTATCCCTCTACCTGCCTACCAACCTATTAACCTACCAACCTACCAACCTACCTACCTACCTACCTACCTACCTACCTACCTACCTACCTACCTACCTACCTACCTACCTACCTACCTACCTACCTACGTACTGTATTTCTCCCTCCCTCTCTCTATCCCTCTACCTACCTAACTACCTACCTACCTACCTACCTACTGTATTTCTCAGTCTCCCTCTCTATCCCTCTCCCTCCCTCCCTACATACCTACTGTATTTCTCCCTCTCCCTCTCTATCCCTTTACCTACCTAACTACCTACTGTATTTCTCCCTCCCTCTCTATACCTCTACCTACCTACCTAGCTACCTACCTACTATACATATATCCCTCTCCCTCTCTGTCCCCCTACCTACCACCTACCTACCTACCTACCTACCTACCGTATATGTCCCTCTTCCTCTCTAGCCCTCTACCTATCCACTGCATTTCTCCCTCTTCCTTTCTATCCCTCTATCGGCCTGCCTACCTACCTACCTACTGTATTTCTCCCCCCCTCTCTCTATCCCTCTACCTACCTACCTACCTACCTACCTACCTACCTACCTACCTACCTACCTACCTACCTACCTACCTACTATATATCTCCCTCTATCCCTCTACCTACCTACCTACTGTATGTCTCCCTCTCTCCCTCTCTCCCTCTACCGACCTACCTACCTACCTAGCTACCTACCTTTCTACCTACTCTATATCTCCCTCTCCCTCTCTATCCCTCTACCTACCTAGCTACCTAGCTACCTAGCTACCTACATACCTACCTACCTACCTACTGTATATCTCCCTCTCCCATTCTATCCCTCTACCTACCTTCCTACTGTATTTCTCCCTCTCTCTCTGTATCCACCTACCTACCTACCTACCTAACTACCTACTGTAAATACCCCTCTCCCTCTCTAGCCCTCTCCCTCCCTACCTACCTCCCTAATGTATTTCCCCCTCTGCCTCTCTATCCCTGTACCTACCTACCTACCTACCTATCTAATGTATATCTCCCTCTCTATCCTTCTACCTACCTACCTACCTACCTACCTACCTACCTACCTACCTACCTACCTACCTACCTACTGTATATCTCCCTCTCCCTCTCTATCCCTCTTCCATCCCTAACTACCTACTGTATTTCTCCCTCTCCCTCTCTATCCCTCTACCTACCTACCTACCTACCTACCTACCTACCTACCTACCTACCTACCTACCTACCTACCTACCGTATATCTCCCTCTCCCTCTCTATCCCTCTTCCATCCCTGACTACCTACTGTATTTCTCCCTCTCTCTCTATCCCTCTACCTACCTACCTAACTACCTACCTACTATATATATATCCCTCTCCCTCTCTATCCCCCTACCTACATACCTACCTACTATATATCTCCCTTTCTCTCTCTATCCCCTACCTACCTACCTACCTACCTACCTACCTACCTACCTACCTACCTACCTACCTACTGTATTTCTCCCTCTCCCTCTCTATCCCTCTACCTACCTACCTACTATATATATATCCCACTCCCTCTCTGTCCCACTACCTACATACCTATATACATACCTACCATATATGTCCCTCTCCCTCTCTATCCCTCTACCTATGCACTGCATTTGACCCTCTCCCTCTCTATCCCTCTACCTGCCTACCAACCTATTAACCTACCAACCTACCAACCTACCTACCTACCTACCTACCTACCTACCTACCTACCTACCTACCTACCTACCTACCTACCTACCTACGTACTGTATTTCTCCCTCCCTCTCTCTATCCCTCTACCTACCTAACTACCTACCTACCTACCTACCTACTGTATTTCTCAGTCTCCCTCTCTATCCCTCTCCCTCCCTACCTACATACCTACTGTATTCCCCCCTCTATCCCTCTACCTACCTAGCTACCTAGCTACCTAGCTACCTAGCTACCTACATACCTACCTACCTACCTACTGTATATCTCCCTCTCCCATTCTATCCCTCTACCTACCTTCCTACTGTATTTCTACCTCTCTCTCTGTATCCACCTACCTACCTACCTACCTACCTACCTACCTACCTGACTACCTACTGTAAATACCCCTCTCCCTCTCTAGCCCTCTCCCTACCTCCCTACCTCCCTAATGTATTTCCCCCTCTGCCTCTCTATCCCTGTACCTACCTACCTACCTACCTATCTAATGTATATCTCCCTCTCTATCCTTCTACCTACCTACCTACCTACCTACCTACCTACCTACCTACTGTATATCTCCCTCTCCCTCTCTATCCCTCTTCCATCCCTGACTACCTACTGTATTTCTCCCTCTCCCTCTCTAACCCTCTCCCTAACTACCTACCCACTGTATTTCTCCCTCTCTCTCTATCCCTCTACCTACCTACCTACCTACTGTATATCTCCCTCGCTATCGCCCTACCTACCTACCTACCTACCTACTGTATTTCTCAGTCTCCCTCTCTATCCCTCTCCCTACCTACCTACCTACCTACTGTATTTCTCCCTCTCCCTCTCTATCCCCCTACCTACCTACCTACTGTATTTCTCCCTCCCTCTCTATACCTCTACCTACCTACCTACCTAACTACCTACCTACTATATATATCCCTCTCCCTCTCTGTCCCCCTACCTACCACCTACCTACCTACCTACCTTATATGTCACTATCCCTCTCAAGCCTTCTTTTTTTTAATTGAAAAAGTTTTATTCAAACAGATTTTTCCCCTTTTTACACCCCCCCCCAACATATAATATAAATCACATACAAATACTATACCTCCTCCCCTCCCCCCGTCTTAAAATAAATTTCTCATTCAGATATTATACCCCCTCTCCCAACAAACATAATATAAATTTCTCTTAATGTAACAATATCCCATTAACCCCATTTTCTAAATTAATTGAACATATATAAAACATAATATAAATTTCTCTTAAAGTAACCGTATCCCATTAATCCCATCTTCTAAATTAGTTATACATATATATTTCCCCACCCTCCACCCTAACCCTCCCCCACCTCCCATTCAAACCCACCCCCCTGACTTCCGCTATACACCACTCTAATAATTCCAAACATCCCATATATTATTTACTCTGTTCATCTGTCAATCTAAACATTCTTACCTAAAGGCTACATAGTACTTCCTAGTCTGGTATTTATTCTGTATATAATCAATCCATTTTACCCATTCCTGTGTATAATTCTCCTGCTTCTGATCTTTCAAGAAAGCTGAAATTTTTGCCATTTCCGCAAACCCCGCCACTTTCTGAATCCATTGATCAATTGTCGGTAAAAAATCTTTTTTCCAGTGTTGAGCAATCAACAACCTAGCTGCTGTAACCATATACAAAACCAATTTTGTTTCCCCTTTAGTAAAATCCTTAATTATACCCCATAAAAACATTTGCGGAATAAATTGTATTCTTTTCTTAAATACATTTTGCATAACCCACCATATTTTTATCCAAAAAGCTTTAACCTTATTGCAAGTCCACCATACATGAAAAAAAGTAGCATCTAAACACCCGCATCTCCAACATTTTGGTTGAATATTAGGATACATACATGATAATTTCTTAGGATCCAAATACCATCTATAAAACATTTTATAAAAGTTCTCCCTTAAATTTTGTGACTGCGTAAATTTAACATTCTGAACCCATATTTTTTCCCACGTATGCAACATAACTGGTTCATCGAAGTTCTGAGCCCATTTAATCATGCAATCCTTGACCAATTCACTTTCTGAGTCCCTTTCTAACAATACATTATATATTCTTTTAACATGTTTTGGGCCAGTCTCTTTTATCTGCTTGATCAGTTCCACTTCTTTATCCATAAAACCAACCCTGCGATCTTCTTTCCATCTCTTCTGTAACTGTATATAATGTAACCAATTTAACGTAATTCCTTCTTCCAACAATTGTTCCAAAGTCTTCAACTGCCATTCGACCCCATCAGCAATAAGCACGTCTTTATATAAACATCCCCCGAGTGACTTAGTATTTATAATCCACATGGTGTCTGCAAGATCCAACCAAAGCGGTATTTTATAATCCCAATTAGGTTGGTGCTTCTTCCATATTCTCATCAAGGCACTTCGGAGAACATGATTGTTAAACACTTTATCCACCCTATCTTCATAAAAAAGATATGCATGCCATCCCAGAACAAGGTCATGACCTTCTATATTCCACAAATCAGTCTTTGTTTTCCCAAACCAGTCTGCTACATGCGTCAATACCGCAGCTTCATAATACAATCGAAGGTTTGGGAGTCTGAGGCCACCTCTTTCACGAGTATCTTGCATAATCTTCATCTTTACTCTTGGTTTTGTCTCCTTCCAAACAAATTTATTTAATGTTACTTGCCATTCTAACAAGATTTTATCTGATTTAAGCACCAGTATCATCTGGAATAAAAAAATGAATCTGGGTAGAATTTTCATTTTAATTGCTGAAATCCTTCCAAGCAAAGATAGTTGTAACTTTTTCCATACTTGAAGGTCTTTCTGTATCTTTTGCCACAACACTTCATAGTTATTTGAAAAAAGTTTTGTATTTGATTCTGCAATTTGTATTCCTAAATATTTGACCTTAGAAACTATTTCGAAACCTGCCAAACTTGCAAGTCTCATTCTTTGAGTCTCTGTCATGTTTTTAACCATCATTTTCGTTTTATTTTGATTCAATTTAAACCCAGACACCATACCAAATTCTGCTATGATATTTTTCATCTGGATTATTGAATTCAAAGGATGTGAAAGGGTAACGACCAGATCATCGGCAAATGCTCTAGTTCTGTATTCCTTTTGCCTAATAGCTATGCCTTTTAAGGAGTTTGAATCCCGAATTGTATTCAACAAGACTTCCAAGGTTAAAATAAATAACAATGGAGATAATGGGCAACCTTGTCTTGTACCTTTTTGTATCTCGAAAGTTGTAGACAAATTTCCATTAATAAGTTGTGCATTTTGTTGCTGATAAATTGCTCCAATCGCCTGTCGAAATCGTGGTCCCATATCCATCTTTTCCAAAGTCTTGGTTAGAAAATTCCAGTTCACTCGATCAAAGGCCTTCTCCGCATCCAAGAAAACCAGCACTGCAGAGATCTGCTTATTCTTATCAAGATAGTCAATTAAGTCTATGAGTTGCCTTACATTCTCCTTCATGTGTCTACCTTCAATAAATCCTGCTTGGTCATAATGAATAACCTCTTGAATAACTGGCATCAATCTGTTAGCTAGTACTTTAGCAAATATTTTATAATCTGTGTTCAGAAGAGATATCGGTCTGTAATCCTCTGGTTTCTTAGGGTCATCTTTGTCTTTGGGTATCAATGATATAAAAGCCGCTTTCCATGAGAAAGGTATTTTACCTCCTTGCTGTATATTGCAAAATAATTCTGTAAGATATTCAATCATTTCCAATTGTAAAGTTTTATAATACATTGCTTTCAACCCATCAGTCCCTGGAGCCTTGGCTAATTTAAGTTGATTTATAGCTAAAATAATCTCATCAGCCGTTATCAGACGTTCCAAATTTGCCTTTTGAAGCACGGATATTTTGGTAACCCTTTTTCCTTCCCAAAAATCATCCACTGACTTATTCTGTATATTATCCTGTGCATATAACTTAGCATAATAGTCCACAAATGATTTTTTAATCAAATCTTGTTGATATACCATTTTCCCTCCATACTCAATTCTGTCAATAATTCTATTATTCGTGTTCTTCCTCAAGGTGTAAGCCAACCACCTACCAGGTTTGTTAGCATTAGCAAAGGTGTTATGTTTGGCAAATTGTAAGTTGGTTGCTGTTTGTTCTGATATAAGCATTTGAAATTGGTCTTTCAACAGCTTTATCGCCATCTGGAGTGTCTCATCTTTTGGAGTTGCTATAAGTAACTGCTCCTTCTTTTTTATTTCATCTTCCAATTCTATTCTCTTTTTCTGTCTACTTTGTTTGTGTTTAAAATTCATATGTATCAGGACCCCACGCATATAAGCTTTACTTGCATCCCAAACTGTTTCAATGGGAGTACCCTTATTCATATTAAAACTAAAAAATTCCTTCATGTGTTTTTTAAGTTCAACATTTTTTTCATATCTGAATAAATTTTCATTTACTCTCCATGACCTTCTTGACCTCTTCCCTAGCTCAATCTCTAACCACACCGGGCTATGATCAGTTAGTGTCCTGGAAAATATCTTAGTTTTCTTGGCTTTGGGAAGTAAATCCGGTGTTAACCAAAAAAAAAATCAATCCTTGAGAAGGATTTATGTCTATCTGAATAGAAAGAAAAGTCCATCTCATTTGGATGTTGTATCCTCCAAACATCTTTTAGTTCCAAGTCGTCTTGTAATTCAAAGAAAACCTGTGGTAATTTGGTAGTAAATTTAGTCGTTGTTCTCTTATCTATCCTTGGAGAAATCACTCCATTCCAATCTCCCATAATTAAAATACTCTTGAAATTCCAATCCAAAATTTTTAAGTGAAGCATCTTATAAAAGCTTTCTTGTTGTTGATTAGGTGCATATATTCCTACCACCAAAATAGGACCAAAATCTGTATCAAGTTCAATTGCTATATATCTACCACTATCATCCGCCTCTATAATTTTAGCTGAAAATCTTTTATTTATATATATCACCACTCCATTTTTCTTCTCCGCATCCAAAGCCTTCTCCGCATCCAAAGGCCTTCTCCGCATCCAAAAAAACCAGCACTGCAGAGATCTGCTTATTCTTATCAAGATAGTCAATTAAATCTATAAGTTGCCTTACATTCTCCTTCATATGTCTACCTTCAATAAATCCTGCTTGGTCATAATAATAATAATAATAATAATGATAATAATAATTTAATATTTGTAAACCGCTCCCTCTCCCCATAGGGACTCGGGGCGGTGCACAGGTAGAATAAAAACAATAAAAATATACAGACATTTCTTAAAAACAAATTAAACCTAACCTGCGCTAAAATTCCCCATTAAAACTAAACTATACTAAAAACTACCCAATAAAACCCCAGAGACAGAGAGACTATCCCAGGCCGGCCAGACAGAAAAGATGAGTTTTTAATTTAAGACGGAAGGAGCGGAGGTCCGTGGTCGTCCTAATATCGGGGGGAAGGTCGTTCCAGAGGGCCGGGCCCGCCTCAGAGAGAGCCCTTCCCCTGGGCGTCGCCCGCTGACAAAGTCTAGTGGACAGCACCCGGAGAAGTCCCTCTCTGTGGGAGCGAATCGGCCGTGAGGATGTATGAGGCAGGATCCGATCCCGCAGGTAGCTAGGTCCCGAGCCATGGAGCGCTTTAAAGATGATAATTAACACCTTGAAGCACACCCGGAAGACGACAGGTAGCCAGTGCAGCTCGCGCAAGAGCGGTGTTACATGGGTAGACCTGACGGTTCCCATAATTGCTCGCGCGGCTGCGTTCTGGACTAGCTGAAGTCTCCGGGTGCACCTCAAGGGAAGCCCCATGTAGAGAGAGTTACAATAGTCCAGTCGCGCGCCCCATCCACAGGGGCAAGATGTTCGCCCCCTATGGCCAGCGATGGAGTGAGCTGGTTGAATCGGGCAGCCGGAAACCACAGCCACTCGGTCTTGGTCGGGTGAGTCCGTTACTTCCCATCCAGATCCGCACGGCTTCCAGGCACTGGCACATCACCGCTACGGCATCGTTGGGGTGGTTTGGGGTAGATATATACAACTGAGTGTCATCAGCGTATAGATGGTACTCTACCCCAAAACCACGGATGATCTCACCCAGCGGCTTCATATATGTGTTAAACAGGAGGGGCGAGAGGACCGACCCCTGAGGCACCCCACATGTGAGGGGTCTCGAGGTCGACCTCTGCCCCCCTGCCAACACAAATTGCGATCGGCCAGAGAGGTAGGAGGAGAACCACCGTAAAACGGTGCCTCCCACCCCCAACCCCCCCAGCCGATGCAATAGGATACCATGGTCGATGGTATCGAAAGCCGCCGAGAGGTCTAATAGGACCAGGATGGAGGAACAACCCCCATCTCTGGCCCTCCAGAGATCATCAACCAACGCGACCAATGCCGTCTCAGTGCTATGCCCGGGCCGAAAGCCGGACTGGCGCAGATCTAGATAGTCAACTTCCTCCAGGTGACGGGGAAACTGTTGTGCCACCACACTCTCGACAACCTTCGCCAGAAAGGGAAGGTTGGAGACTGGACGGTAGTTGTTTAAAAGAGCTGGATCCAAAGAGGGCTTCTTAAGGAGGGGCCTCACCATCGCTTCTTTTAGGGAAGCAGGCAAGGAATCCTCACTTAAGGATGCGTTGACAACCTCTTGGAGCCAGCCTCGTGTCACCTCCCAGGATGCCAGTACAAGCCAGGAGGGACACGGGTCCAATGAACATGTGGTGGCTCGCAGTCGCCCACGTAACCTGTCAATATCTTCGGAAGTAACGGAGTCAAACTCCTCCCAAACAAGATCTGCCTCGTGGCATCCCACTGGGCCATCAATGGGGGCTAGCTCGTTCTGTATCTGAGCGGTTTTCTCCTGCAGAAAAATCACAAATTCCTCTGCTCTACCCTGTAGCGGGGCTTCCCGCACCCTCTGTTGAAGTAGGGAGCGGGTCACCCTAAACAGGGCGGCAGGGCGGTTTTCTGCGGATGCTATGAGAGTAGCACAATGATGGCGTTTGGCCACTCTCAGCGCCACAATGTAAGTCCGTAAATGGGCTCTTACCTGTGTCCGGTCAGATTCAGATCGGGTATACCTCCATCTTCTCTCTAGGCATCTCTTGCGGCGTTTCATCACCCGCAGCTCCTCGGTAAACCAAGGAGCCAGGGTGGTTCGCCGCCGCAAGAGAGGCCGCAAGGGCGCGACCCGATCCAAGGCTCCCACGGCCGCACTATTCCATGCGGCCGTGAGGTCCTCCATCGGGGCACGGGTCAAGGGTACAGGAAATGGCCCAAGCGCCGTCTGGAACCCATCCGGGTCCATCAGGCGCCTGGGGCAGAACCAGATTGGTGACTCCGGTTCCGCCTCCCCGCGGAGGGGAGCAGCGGTCGGAAAGTCGAGCTGGAGAAGTGAGTGATCTGACCATGACAAGGGCGTGATGACTATATCCCCTATACCCAGATCACTCTTCCATTGGCCTGAGACGAAGATGAGGTCCGGCGTATGTCCACCCTCGTGAGTGGGGCCCTGAATTAGTTGGGTCAGGTCCATGGCTGTCATGGAAGCCATGAACTCCCGAGCTGCCTCGGATGATTCGCCCAACGATGGCAGATTAAAGTCCCCCATGACTACAAGTCTGGGGGTCTCCACTGCCACCATAGCGATCACCTCCAGGAGCTCGGGCAGGGCTGCTGCTACATAGCGGGGAGCCAGGTATACAACCAGCAAGCCCAACTGCCTCCCTAGGCCCCACTTCACGCAAAGGGACTCACAGCCGGTGGTCTGTGGCACAATGGTCTCTCTCAGCTCAAGACCTTCCTTAACAATGACCGCTACCCCACCGCCCCTGCCTAGGGCCCGGGGCTGATGAAAAGCATGGTAGCCTGGTGGGCACATTTCAACGAGGGGGAGTCCTCCCTCGTGGCCCAACCAGGTCTCCGCAATTCCAGCCAGGTTCGGCTCCCCCTCTGACACAAGGTCACTAATGAGGGGGGCTTTGTTGACAACGGACCTGGCATTGCAGAACATCAGCCGCAGGCCCTGGCTCTGTACTCCCTGACCACCTAGCCTGCAGGGGGTGTGGCACCCGACCGCTTGCAACCAACGGCTACGTGCCACCAACCGGGAGGATGAGATTTGTCTCCCCTCGGCCCTGCCTCTCCCCACGACCCTCTGAATTGGTATGCCCTCCTGCGGAACGACTCGTAGTGAATAACCTCTTGGATAACTGGCATCAATCTGTTGGCGAGTACTTTAGCATATATTTTATAATCTGTATTTAGAAGAGATATCGGTCTGTAATCCTCTGGTTTCTTAGGGCCGTCTTTGTCTTTGGGTATCAATGATATAAAAGCCGCTTTCCATGAGAGAGGTATTTTACCTCCTTGCTGTATATTGCAAAATAGTTCTGTAAGATATTCAATCATTTCCAATTGTAAAGTTTTATAGTAGATTGCAGTCAAACCATCAGTCCCTGGAGCCTTGGCTAATTTAAGTTGGTTTATAGCTAGAGTAATCTCGTCTGCAGTTATCAAGCGTTCCAAATTTGCCTTTTGAAGCACGGATATTTTGGTAACCCTTTTTCCTTCCAGAAAGTCATCTGTTGAGTTATTCTGTATATTATCCTGTAAATATAACTTGGTGTAATAATCCACAAATGATTTTTTAATCAAATCCTGTTGATATACCGTTTTCCCTCCATATTCAATTCTATCAATAATTCTATTATTCGTATTCTTTCTCAAGGTGTAGGCCAGCCACCTACCAGGTTTATTAGCATTAGCAACGGTGTTATGTTTGGCAAATTGTAAGTTAGTTGCTGTTTGTTCTGACGCCCTCCGTGGCCAGGAGGGCGTTTTACCAGGTTCGCCTGGTACGCCAGTTGCGCCCCCTATTGGATCGGGACGCCCTTTGCACAGTCACTCATGCTCTCGTGACATCCCGACTGGACTATTGTAACTCTCTCTACATGGGGCTCCCCTTGAGGTGCACCCGGAGGCTTCAGTTGGTCCAGAACGCAGCCGCGCGAGCAATAATGGGAACCTCTAGGTTTACCCATGTAACACCGCTCTTGCGCGAGATGCACTGGCTACCTGTCGTCTTTCGGGTGCGCTTCAAGGTGTTAGTCATCATCTTCAAAGCACTCCATGGCTCGGGACCTAGCTATCTGCGGGATCGGATCCTGCCCCATACATCCTCACGGCCGATTCGCTCCCACAGAGAGGGACTTCGGGTGCCGTCCACTAGACTTTGTCAGCGGGCGACGCCCAGGGGAAGGGCCTTCTCTGTGGCGGGCCCAGCCCTCTGGAACGTCCTTCCCCCCGATATTAGGACAACTACGGACCTCCGCTCCTTCCGTTTAAAATTAAAGACACATCTTTTTCGCCTGGCCGGCCTTGGGTAGTCTCTTCTAAGGTTAGGGGTTTTAGGGGTAGTTTTAGTTTAGTTTATGGGTTTTTAGCGCAGGACTAATTTAATTCATTTTTAATTTTGTATTCTGTCTGTGGTTTTATCTGTATTTTTAATTGCCTGTGCCCCGCCTCGAGTCCCTTTGGGGAGAGAGAGCGGGATATAAAATTAAAATTATTATTATTATTATTATTATATAAGCATTTGAAATTGATCTGGAGTGTCACATCTTTTGGAGTTGCTATAAGTAACTGCTCCTTTTTTTAAATTTCATTTTCCAATTCCATTCTCTTTTTCTGTCTACTTTGTTTATGTTTAAAATTCATATGTATCAGGACCCCACGCATATAACCTTTACTTGCATCCCATACTATTTCAATAGGAGTACCTTTATTCATATTAAAACAAAAAAATTCCTTCATGTGTTTTTTAAGTTCATCAACATTTTTTTCATATCTAAATAAATTTTCATTTACTCTCCATGACCTTCTTGACCTCTTCCCTAGTTCAATCTCTAACCACACCGGGCTATGATCAGTTAATGTCCTGGGGAATATCTTAGTTTTCTTAGCTTTAGGAAGTAAATCTGGTGTTAACAAAAAAAAATCAATCCTTGAAAAAGATTTATGCCTATCTGAATAAAAAGAAAAGTCCATCTCGCCTGGATGTTGTATCCTCCAAACGTCTTTTAGTTCCAAGTCATCTTTTAAATAAAAAAAAACCTGTGGTAATTTGGTGGTAACTTTAGTCATTGTTCTCTTGTCTATCCTTGGAGAAATCACTCCATTCCAATCTCCCATAATTAAAATACTCTTGAAATTCCAATCCAAAATTTTTAAGTGAAGCATCTTATAAAAGCTTTCTTGTTGTTGATTAGGTGCATATATTCCTACCACCAAAATAGGACCAAAATCTGTATCAAGTTCAATTGCTATATATCTACCACTATCATCCGCCTCTATAATTTTAGCTGAAAATCTTTTATTTATATATATCACCACTCCATTTTTCTTTACCAAATCAGAGGCTGCATAAAATGTTCCCAATCTTGGATTCGCTAAATACTTCTGATCTTGCAGCCTAATATGAGTTTCTTGAAGGCAAACAACATCATTATTAAATTGCTTCAAATAATAAAATATTTTTTTCCTTTTTTGTGGAGAATTCAATCCGTTCACATTCCAAGATAGTAGTTTAAACATCTTTTGGCCTAGTCTGAAGCGTTGAGAGCATTTGCTGAAGATCTCTCTCCACAAGACTAATCCTCGGCCCTGCTCCTCCCATAGCTTCAATTTGCTTCTTGCCTTTACCTTTGTCCCTCTTGGCACATTGTACTTGTGGCTTCCCCTGCTCATTATGAATGAATCTCATTATTCATCTTTTGCATATTCCCCTCCATTTCCACAAATTTCAGATCCGTTTCCTTTGCTTTAACTTCCACCTCTGAGGCCAATTGTTCAATTTTATTATCAATTTTAATTACAACTTCAGACAGACCCTTGGCCATTGCTTGTATATTTTTATCCAGCTGATCATATTTGTCCTGGACCATTCCTTTAAGTTCTTTACTTTCATTAGCTATGAAATTCATCAAATCTTTAAAATCCTGGGGAGTTACTGCTCCAGCTTGTTCCGTTGCCATGCTTTTAAACGTCCCCAATTTTCTAAGAGAATGCTCTTCAAAGTGTCAAAATAAGTCAATAAATCAAGTAATATATTCACTAGCTTTATAGCTTTATAGCTCTGTTGTCCCTTTCCGCCTCCAGCCGTCAGCCAGGGTTAAACAGAGACTGGAATCCACAAATCAGTTAACTTTCGCTTTCTTTAAACTTTCAGCTACAAATTAACGCCATTTTGAAGCCTTTGTTCTAAGCCCGTGCCATTCAAACTCAACACTACTATTGCTTAGAAAAATTCAAGCTTTAAACTTAAAATACTTGCGAATATCTTCCTTCTTGGGCTGCCTGGAGCATATTTTAAAGAGTTGTTTACAGTGTCTTGCTCCGCTAAATCCTTAGCGGAGGATCCCAACAGACCGGAGCTTGAAGCAGCTGAGAAGGGGGAGCTCTCCTTGCTCGCACCCCAGAGGCTATAAAACCTTCTGGGAAGCTTCACAGGAGACTCTACCCGACAGCGCTATCTCTCTCCTAAATTCCTGAGGAGTTTGGAGTGTCCAAGGCGTTTATGATCTTTTAAAAACGCCTCTACAGGCTGCTGAGTCGGCAAGCTCAAAAAAGCCTGCCCGCGACGACCGCAGCTCAACCCGGAAGCCTCTAGCCTTCTACATACCTACCTACTGTATGTCTCCCTCCCTCTCTCTCTCCCTCTACCGACCAACCGACCTACCTACCTACCGACCGACCGACCGACCGACCTACCTACCTACCTCCCTACCTACCTACCTACCTACCTACCTACCTACCTCCCTCCCTACCTACCTACCTACCTACCTACCTACCTTTCTACCTACTCTATATCTCCCTCTAACTCTCTATTCCTTTACCTACCTACCTACTGTATTACTCCCTCTCCCTCTCTATCCCTCTCCCTCCCTACCTACCTACTGTATTTCTCCCTCTCCCTCTCTATCCCTCTACCTACCTACCTACCTACTGTATTTCACCCTCTCCTTCTCTATCCCTCCACTTACCTACCTACCTACTGTATTTCCCCCCTCTCTCTATCCCTCTACCTACCTACCTACCTACCTACTTACCTACCTACCTACCTACCTACGTATTGTATACCTCCCTCTCCCTCTCTATCCCTCTACATACCTACCTACCTACCTACCTACCTACCTACCTACCTACCAACCTACCTACCTACCTACCTACCTACCTACCTACCTACCTACCTACCTACCTACCTTTCTACCTACTCTATATCTCCCTCTCCCTCTCTATCCCTTTACCTACCTACCTACTGTATTTCTCCCTCTCTCTCGCTATCCCTCTACCTACCTACCTACCTACCTACCTACCTACCTACCTACCTACCTACCTACCTACCTACCAACCTACCTACCTACCTACCTACCTACCTACCTACCTACCTACCTACCTTTCTACCTACTATATAACTCCCTCTCCCTCTATCCCTCTACCTACCTACCTACTGTATTTCTCCCTCTCCCTCTCTATCCCTCTACCTACCTACCTACTGTATGTCTCCCTCTCTCTCTCTCCCTCTACCGACCTACCTACCTACCTACGTACCTACCTACCTACCTACCTACCTACCTACCTACCTACCTACCTACCTACCTACCTACCTTTCTACCTACTCCATATCTCCCTCTCTATCCCTTTACCTACTTACCTACTGTATTACTCCCTCTCCCTCTCTATCCCTCTCCCTATCTACCTACCTACTGTATTTCTCCCTCCCCCTCTCTCCCCCTCTACCTACCTACCTACCTACCTACCTACCTACCTACCTACCTACTGTATATCTCATTCTCCCTCTCTATCCCTTTACCTACCTACCTACTGTATTTCTCCCTCTCCCTCTCTTTCCCTCTACCTACCTACCTACCTACTGTATTTCTCCCTCTCCCTCTATCCCTCTACCTACCTACCTACCTACCTACCTACCTACCTACCTACCTACGTATTGTATATCTCATTCTCCCTCTCTATCCCTTTACCTACCTACCTACTGTATTTCTCCCTCTCCCTCTCTATCCCTCTACCTACCTACCTACCTACTGTATTTCTCCCTCTCCCTCTATCCCTCTACCTACCTACCTACCTACCTACCTACCTACCTACCTACCTACTGTATTTCTCCCTCTCTCTATCCCTCTACCTACCTACCTACCTACCTACTGTATATCTCCCTCTCTATCCCCCTACCTACCTACCTACTGTATTTCTCCCTCTCCCTCTCTATCCCTCTACCTACCTACCTATCTACCTACCTACCTACCTACCTACCTACCTACCTACCTACCTACCTACCTACCTACCTACCTACCTACCTACTGTATTTCCCCCCTCTCTCTATCCCTCTACCTACCTACCTATCTACCTACCTACCTACCTACTGTATTTCTCCCTCTCTCTATCCCTCTACCTACCTACCTACCTACCTACTGTATACAGTGGTACCTTGGTTCACGAACGCCTCTGTTCACGACCAATTCGGTTTACGAACAGAAATTTTCCAAAAAATGTGCTCCGCTTCACGAACTCCGTCTCGCTTCACGAACTCCGCCTCGCTTCACGAACTCCGCCTTGCTTCACGAACAGAAAAGTTCGTAAAAATGCTCGGATTCACGAACCCCGTTTGCCTTCACGAACCGGAGCCGCGGATGACCAAAAAACAAGGTCAGAACAGATTAACCGGATTTACATTGAACCCTATGGGAAACTGTGCCTCTGTTCACGACCAATTCGGTTCGCGAACAGAGTCAGTTCAAGAATCACGACCAACTGACTTTAACAGCTTATCATGGCACAAAAATTAGAACTGGCAGGTTTGGAACAAAGAATGACATCTATGGAGAATGTGTTACAAGCTTTGGTGCAAGAAATTAAGGCTTTGAGAGAAGATCGTACCAACTTAAAACAGGATATTCAGGAAACACGGAAGCAAGTGCTGGAAAACACACAGAAGACTGAGGAGCTGCAAGGGGGGCTGGCTGGGGCAAAGGGAGAGCTTAAAAATGTTAATAGTGAGATTGGAGAATTAAATGGGCATATGTCTAGGATGGATTTTGAAAGGATGTTATATTTTTTAAGATTTCAGAACATTTCTGAAGAGCCTGGTGAATGTCTTCCTGAACTCATGAGCACAATTTTAGCAGATTATTTAAATAAACCCAAAGATGAGATCAGGGGGGACATTGACCTAGTCTACAGAATAAACTCTGCATATGCCAGGATAAATGAGGTACCCAGAGAGATACATATTAAATTTGTTAGGAGGTCAACCAGGGAGGGAATTTTGAAGGCGCAGAGAGATGGTCCGTTAATTTACCAGCAAAAAGTAGTCGCTATCTTGAAGCAGATCCCTAAAAAAATTAGAGAGACGAGAAGGAAATTTTCCTTCTTATCCAAAAAATTGTACGACCACGGGATTTGGTTCAAGTGGGCGATGCCTGAAGGAATGTTGGTGTTCTGGGAAGGAGGAAGAATAAGGATTAAAACAATTGCTGAGGCGGAAGCCTTTCTTAAAAAACATTCCTCTGTCCTGGGGGAAGATCCAGGGGGGGGCAGGGGGGCCACTGCCCCGCCCGCTGGGGGCCTGGAAGGAGAGACAGAAGACACAATTGCCAAGAGACTTAGATCAAAAAAAAAATAACTTTGCTTTGACTTTTGATTAATATTGTATAACATCTGTATCTGGATTTTTGCAAACGGATGACAGCATAGAATTGAGAATTTAGAAGTATGTACTTGTTTTCACCTCGTAGTATTTATGAAAAATGTTTTTTTTAACGATTTGTTATGAAGCCCTGGAAGGGCCAATGACTCCGACGCGAAAGTTCTCAAAAAAATTTTTGTATCCCTTACCCTACCCGATGGAAAAATTGTAAAAACCAATAAAACTTTTTCAATATAAAAAAAGAATCACGACCAAAAAACAAGGTCAAAACGGATTAACCGGATTTACATTGAACCCTATGGGAAATTGTGCCTCGCTTCACGACCAATTCGGATCGCGAACAGAGTCAGTTCACGAATTAAGTTCGTGAACCGAGGTACCACTGTATCTCCCTCTCTATCCCCCTACCTACCTACCTACTGTATTTCCCCCCTCTCTCTATCCCTCTACCTACCTACCTACCTACATACCTACCTACCTACCTACCAACCTACCTACCTACCAGCTACCTACCTACCTACCTACCTACCTACCTACCTACCTACCTACCTACCTACCTACCTACCTACCTTTCTACCTACTCTATATCTCCCTCTCCCTCTCTATCCCTTTACCTACCTACCTACTGTATTTCTCCCTCACCCTCTCTATCACTCTACCTACCTACCTACCTACCTACATACATACATACCTACTGCATTTCTCCCTCTCCCTCTCTATCCCTCTCCCTCTCTAGCCCTCTACCTATCCACTGTATTTCTTCCTCTCCCTGTCTATCCCTCTACCTACCTACCTACCTACCTACCTACCTACCTACCTAGTGTATATCTCCCTCTCTATCCCCCTACCTACCTACCTACTGTATTTCTCCCTCTCCCTCTCTATCCCTCTACCTACCTACCTACCTACATACCTACTGTATTTCTCCCTCTCCCTCTCTATCCCCCTACCTACCTACCTACTGTATTTCTCCCTCTCTATCCCTCTACCTACCTACCTACCTACCTAACTACCTACCTACTGTATATCTCCCTCTCCCTCTCTATCTCTCTACCTACCTACCTACCTACCTACCTACTGTATATCTCCCTCTCTATCCCCCTACCTACCTACCTACTGTATTTCTCCCTCTCCCTCTCTATCCCTCTACCTACCTACCTACTGTATTTCTCCCTCTCTCTCTCTATCCCTCTATCTACCTACTTACCTACCTACGTACTATATATCTCCCTCTCCCTCTCTATCCCTCTACCTACCACCCTACTGTATTTCTCCCCCTCTCTCTATCCCCCTACCTACCTACCTACCTACCTACCTACCTACCTACCTACTGTATATCTCCCTCTCTATCCCTCTACCTACCTACCTACCTACTGTATTTCTCCCTCTCCCTCTCTTTCCCTCTACCTACCTACCTACCTACTGTATTTCTCCCTCTCCCTCTATCCCTCTACCTACCTACCTACCTACCTACCTACCTACCTACCTACCTACGTATTGTATATCTCATTCTCCCTCTCTATCCCTTTACCTACCTACCTACTGTATTTCTCCCTCTCCCTCTCTATCCCTCTACCTACCTACCTACCTACTGTATTTCTCCCTCTCCCTCTATCCCTCTACCTACCTACCTACCTACCTACCTACCTACCTACCTACCTACTGTATTTCTCCCTCTCTCTATCCCTCTACCTACCTACCTACCTACCTACTGTATATCTCCCTCTCTATCCCCCTACCTACCTACCTACTGTATTTCTCCCTCTCCCTCTCTATCCCTCTACCTACCTACCTATCTACCTACCTACCTACCTACCTACCTACCTACCTACCTACCTACCTACCTACCTACCTACCTACCTACCTACTGTATTTCCCCCCTCTCTCTATCCCTCTACCTACCTACCTATCTACCTACCTACCTACCTACTGTATTTCTCCCTCTCTCTATCCCTCTACCTACCTACCTACCTACCTACTGTATACAGTGGTACCTTGGTTCACGAACGCCTCTGTTCACGACCAATTCGGTTTACGAACAGAAATTTTCCAAAAAATGTGCTCCGGTTCACGAACACCGTTTCGGTTCACGAACGGAAAAGTTCGTAAAAAAATGCTCCGCTTCACGAACTCCGTCTCGCTTCACGAACTCCGCCTCGCTTCACGAACTCCGCCTTGCTTCACGAACAGAAAAGTTCGTAAAAATGCTCGGATTCACGAACCCCGTTTGCCTTCACGAACCGGAGCCGCGGATGACCAAAAAACAAGGTCAGAACAGATTAACCGGATTTACATTGAACCCTATGGGAAACTGTGCCTCTGTTCACGACCAATTCGGTTCGCGAACAGAGTCAGTTCAAGAATCACGACCAACTGACTTTAACAGCTTATCATGGCACAAAAATTAGAACTGGCAGGTTTGGAACAAAGAATGACATCTATGGAGAATGTGTTACAAGCTTTGGTGCAAGAAATTAAGGCTTTGAGGGAAGATCGTACCAACTTAAAACAGGATATTCAGGAAACACGGAAGCAAGTGCTGGAAAACACACAGAAGACTGAGGAGCTGCAAGGGGGGCTGGCTGGGGCAAAGGGAGAGCTTAAAAATGTTAATAGTGAGATTGGAGAATTAAATGGGCATATGTCTAGGATGGATTTTGAAAGGATGTTATATTTTTTAAGATTTCAGAACATTTCTGAAGAGCCTGGTGAATGTCTTCCTGAACTCATGAGCACAATTTTAGCAGATTATTTAAATAAACCCAAAGATGAGATCAGGGGGGACATTGACCTAGTCTACAGAATAAACTCTGCATATGCCAGGATAAATGAGGTACCCAGAGAGATACATATTAAATTTGTTAGGAGGTCAACCAGGGAGGGAATTTTGAAGGCGCAGAGAGATGGTCCGTTAATTTACCAGCAAAAAGTAGTCGCTATCTTGAAGCAGATCCCTAAAAAAATTAGAGAGACGAGAAGGAAATTTTCCTTCTTATCCAAAAAATTGTACGACCACGGGATTTGGTTCAAGTGGGCGATGCCTGAAGGAATGTTGGTGTTCTGGGAAGGAGGAAGAATAAGGATTAAAACAATTGCTGAGGCGGAAGCCTTTCTTAAAAAACATTCCTCTGTCCTGGGGGAAGATCCAGGGGGGGGCAGGGGGGCCACTGCCCCGCCCGCTGGGGGCCTGGAAGGAGAGACAGAAGACACAATTGCCAAGAGACTTAGATCAAAAAAAAAATAACTTTGCTTTGACTTTTGATTAATATTGTATAACATCTGTATCTGGATTTTTGCAAACGGATGACAGCATAGAATTGAGAATTTAGAAGTATGTACTTGTTTTCACCTCGTAGTATTTATGAAAAATGTTTTTTTTAACGATTTGTTATGAAGCCCTGGAAGGGCCAATGACTCCGACGCGAAAGTTCTCAAAAAATTTTTTGTATCCCTTACCCTACCCGATGGAAAAATTGTAAAAACCAATAAAACTTTTTCAATATAAAAAAAGAATCACGACCAAAAAACAAGGTCAAAACGGATTAACCGGATTTACATTGAACCCTATGGGAAATTGTGCCTCGCTTCACGACCAATTCGGATCGCGAACAGAGTCAGTTCACGAATTAAGTTCGTGAACCGAGGTACCACTGTATCTCCCTCTCTATCCCCCTACCTACCTACCTACTGTATTTCCCCCCTCTCTCTATCCCTCTACCTACCTACCTACCTACATACCTACCTACCTACCTACCAACCTACCTACCTACCAGCTACCTACCTACCTACCTACCTACCTACCTACCTACCTACCTACCTACCTACCTACCTTTCTACCTACTCTATATCTCCCTCTCCCTCTCTATCCCTTTACCTACCTACCTACTGTATTTCTCCCTCACCCTCTCTATCACTCTACCTACCTACCTACCTACCTACATACATACATACCTACTGCATTTCTCCCTCTCCCTCTCTATCCCTCTCCCTCTCTAGCCCTCTACCTATCCACTGTATTTCTTCCTCTCCCTGTCTATCCCTCTACCTACCTACCTACCTACCTACCTACCTACCTACCTAGTGTATATCTCCCTCTCTATCCCCCTACCTACCTACCTACTGTATTTCTCCCTCTCCCTCTCTATCCCTCTACCTACCTACCTACCTACATACCTACTGTATTTCTCCCTCTCCCTCTCTATCCCCCTACCTACCTACCTACTGTATTTCTCCCTCTCTATCCCTCTACCTACCTACCTACCTACCTAACTACCTACCTACTGTATATCTCCCTCTCCCTCTCTATCTCTCTACCTACCTACCTACCTACCTACCTACTGTATATCTCCCTCTCTATCCCCCTACCTACCTACCTACTGTATTTCTCCCTCTCCCTCTCTATCCCTCTACCTACCTACCTACTGTATTTCTCCCTCTCTCTCTCTATCCCTCTATCTACCTACTTACCTACCTACGTACTATATATCTCCCTCTCCCTCTCTATCCCTCTACCTACCACCCTACTGTATTTCTCCCCCTCTCTCTATCCCCCTACCTACCTACCTACCTACCTACCTACCTACCTACCTACCTACCTACTGTATATCTCCCTCTCTATCCCTCTACCTACCTACCTACCTACCTACTGTATTTCTCCCTCCCTCTCTCTGTCCCTCTCCCTCCCTCCCTCCCTACCTACTGTATTTCTCCCTTACCCTCTCTATCCCTCTACCTACCTACCTACCTACCTACCTACCTACCTATCTACCTACCTACCAACTTACCTACCTACCTGATGTATTTCTCCCTCTCCCTATCTCTCTACCTACCTACCTACCTACCTACCTACCTACCTACCTACCTACCTACCTACCTACTGTATTTCTCCCTCTCCCTCTATCCCTCTACCTACCTACATAGCTAGCTACCTACCTACCTACCTACTTACCTACCTACCTACCTACCTACCTACCTACCTACCTACCTACCTACCTACCTACCTACCTACTTACCTACCTACCTAGCTACTTACCTACCAAACCAACTACTGTATTTCTCCCTCTCTCTATCTCTCCACCTACCTACCTACCTACCTACCGACCGACCGACCGACCGACCGACCGACCGACCGACCGACCGACCGACCGACCGACCGACCGACCGACCGACCTACCTACCTACCTACCTACCTACCTACCTACCTACTGTATTTCTCCCTCTCTCTCTCTATCCCTCTATCTACCTACTTACCTACCTACCTACTGTATATCTCCCTCTCTATCCCTCTACCTACCTACCTACCTACCTACCTACCTACCTACCTACTGTATTTCTCCCCCTCTCTCTACCCCTCTACCTACCTACCTATCCCTCTACATACCTACCTACATACCTACTTATCTACCTACCTACCTACTTACCTACCTACTGTATTTCTCCCTCTCCCTCTCTGTCCCTCTCCCTACCTACCTACCTACTGTATTTCTCCCTCACCCTCTCTATCCCTCTACCTACCTACCTACCTACCTACCTACCTACCTACCTAGCTACCTAGCTACCTACCTACCTACCTACCTACCTACCTACCTACCTACCAACTTACCTACCTACCTACTGTATTTCTCCCTCTCTCTATCTCTCTACCTACCTACCTACCTACCTACCTAGCTACCTACCTACCTACCTACCTACCTACCTACCTACCTACCTACCTACCTACCTTTCACCCTACTCTATATCTCCCTCTTACTTTACCTACTTACCTACTGTATTTCTCCCTCTCCCTCTCTGTCCCCCTACCTACATACCTATCTACCTACCTACTATATATCTCCCTCTCCCTCTCTATACCTTTCCCTACCTACCTACTGTATTTCTCCCCCTCTCTCTCCCCCTCTACCTACCTACCTACCTACCTACCTACCTACCTACCTACCTGCATGCATGCATGCCTGCCTACCTACCTACCTACCTACCGTATATGTCCCTCTCCCTCTCTAGCCCTCTACGTATCCACTGCATTTCTTCCTCTCCCTCTCTATCCCTCTACCTGCCTACCTACCTACCTACTGTATTTCTCCCCCTCTCTCTACCCCTCTACCTACCTACCTACCTACATACCTGCCTACCTACCTACCGACCGTATATGTCCCTCTCCCTCTCTATCCCTCTACCTAAATACCTACCTACCTACCTACTGTATTTCTCCCCCTCTCTCTACCCCTCTACCTACCTACCTACCTGCCTACCTACCTACTGTATTTCTCCCTCTCTCTCTATCCCTCTACCTACCTAACTACCTACCTACTATATATATCTCCCTCTCCCTCTCTGTCCCCCTACCTACATATCTATCTACCTACCTACTATATATCTCCCTCTGCCTCTCTATACCTCTACCTACCTACCTACTGTATTTCTCCCCCTCTCTCTACCCCTCTACCTACCTACCTACCTACCTACCTACCTACCTACCTACCTACCTACCTACCTACCTACCTACCGTATATGTCCCTCTCCCTCTCTAGCCCTCTACGTATCCACTGCATTTCTTCCCCTCCCTTTCTATCCCTCTACCTGCCTACCTACCTACCTACTGTATTTCTCCCTCACCCTCTCTATCCCTCTACCTACCTACCTATCTACCTACTGTATTTCTCCCTCTCCCTCTCTATCCCTCTACCTACCTACCTAACTACCAACCTACTATATATATATCCCTCTCCCTCTCTATCCCCCTACCTACATACCTACCTACTATATATCTCCCTTTCTCTCTCTATCCACCTACCTACCTACCTGCCTACCTACCTACCTACTGTATTTCTCCCTCTCATTCTATCCCTCCACATACCTAACTACCTACCTACTATATATATCTCCCTCTCCCTCTCTGTCCCCCTACCTACATACCTATCTACCTACCTACTATATATCTCCCTCTCTATACCTCTACCTACCTACCTACTGTATTTCTCCCCCTCTCTCTATCCTACTGTATATGTCCCTCTCCCTCTCTAGCCCTCTACCTACCTACTGTGTTTCTCCCTCTACCTACCTACCTACCTACCTACCTACCTACCTACCTACCTACCTACCTACCTACCTACCTACCTACCGTATATGTCCCTCTCCCTCTCTAGCCCTCTACTTATCAACTGCATTTATCCCTCTACCTGCCCACCTACCTTCCTACCTACCTACCTACCTACTATATATATCTCCCTCTCCCTCTCTGTCCCCCTACCTAAATACCTATCTACCTACCTACTATATATCTCCCTATCCCTCTACCTACCTACCTACCTACTGTATATCTCATTCTCCCTCTCTATCCCTTTACCTACCTACCTACTGTATTTCTCCCTCTCCCTCTCTATCCCTCTACCTACATACCTACCTACCTGCCTGCCTACCTACCTACCTACTGTATTTCTCCCTCTCCCTCTCTATCCCTCTACCTACCTACCTAACTACCAACCTACTATATCTATCTCCCTCTCCCTCTCTGTCCCCCTACCTACTTACTTATCTACCTACCTACTATATATCTCCCTCTCCCTCTCTATACCTCTACCTACCTACCTACTGTATTTCTCCTCCCCTCTCTACCCCTCTACCTACCTACCTACCTACCTACCTACATACATACCTGCCTACCTACCTACCTACCTACCTACCGTATATGTCCCTCTCCCTCTCTAGACCTCTACGTATCCACTGCATTTCTTCCTCACCCTCTCTATCCCTCTTCCATCCCTACCTACCTACCTACTGTATTTCTCCCCCTCTCTCTATATCCCTCTAACTACCTACTTACCTACCTACCTACCTACCTACTGTATATCTCATTCTACCTCTCTATCCCTTTACCTACCTACGTACTGTAGATCTCGCTCTCCCTCTCTACCCCTCTTCCATCCCTACCTACCTACCTACCTACTGTATTTCTCCCTCTCCCTCTCTATCCTTCTACCTACCTACCTACCTACCTACTGTATTTCTCCCTCTCTATCCCTCTACCTACCTACCTACTGTATGTCTCCCTCTCTCTCTCTCCCTCTACCAAACTACCTACCAACCTACCTACCGTATATGTCCCTCTCCCTCTCTAGCCCTCTACCTATCCACTGCATTTCTTCCTCTCCCTCTCTATCCCTCTACCTGCCTTCCTACCTACCTACTGTATTTCTCCCTCTCCCTCTCTAGCCCTCTACCGACGTACCTACCTACCTAGCTACCTACCTTTTTACCTACTCTATATCTCCCTCTCTATACATCTACCTACCTACCAACTGTATTTCTCCGTCTCCCTCTATATCCCTCTACCTACCTACCTACCTACCTACATACCTACCTACCTACCTACCTACCTACCTACCTACCTACCTACCTACCTACCTACCTACCTACCTACCTACCTACCTAACTAACTAACTAACTAACTAACCAACTAACTACCTAACTACCTACTGTATTTCTCCATCTCCCTCTCTATCCCTCTACCTACCTACTGTATTTCTCCCTCTCTCTCTATCCCTCTACCTACCTAACTACCTACCTACTATATATATCTCCCTCTCCCTCTCTGTCCCCCTACCTACATACCTATCTACCTACCTACTATATATCTCCCTCTCCCTCTCTATACCTCTACCTACGTACCTACTGTATGTCTCCCCCTCTCTCTATCCGTCTACCTACCTACCTACCTACCTACCTACCTACCTACCTACCTACCTACCTACCAGATTACATACCTACCTAGCGTATATGTCTCTCTCCCTCTCTAGCCCTCTACATATCCACTGCATTTCTTCCTCTCAATCTCTATCCCTCTACCTACCTACCTACCTACCTACCTACCTACCTACCTACCTACCTACCTACCTACCTACCTACTGTATTTCTCCCTCTCTCTATCCCTCTACCTACCTACCTACCTACCTACCTACATACATACATACATACTGTATTTCTCCGTCTCCCTCTCTATCCCTCTACCTACCTACCTACCTACCTACCTACCTACCTACCTACCTACCTACCTACCTACCTACCTACCTACTGTATTTCTCCCTCTCCCTCTCTATACCTCTACCTACCTACCTACCTACCTACCTACCTAACTACCTACCTACCTACCTACCTACTGTATATCTCCCTCTCCCTCTCTATCCCTCTTCCATCCCTGACTACCTACTGTGTTTCTCCCTCTCCCTCTCTAACCCTCTACCTACCTACCTACCTACTGTATTTCTCCCGCTCTCTCTATCCCTCTACCTACCTACCTACCTACCTACTTACCTACCGTATATGTCCCTCTCCCTCTCTAGCCCTCTACCTATCCACTGTATTTCTCCCTCTCTCTCTATCCCTCTACCTACCTAACTACCTACCTACTATATATATCTCCCTCTCCCTCTCTGTCCCCCTACCTACATACCTATTTTCCTACCTACTATATATCTCCCTCTCCCTCTCTATACCTCTACCTACGTACCTACTGTATTTCTCCCCCTCTCTTTATCCCTCTACCTACCTACCTACCTACGTACCTACCTACCTACCTACCTACCTACCTACCTACCTACCTACCTACCTACCAGATTACGTACCTACCTAGCGTATATGTCCCTCTCCTTCTCTAGCCCTCTACCTATCCACTGCATTTCTTCCTCTCCCTCTCTATCCCTCTACCTACCTACCTACCTACCTACCTACCTACATACCTACCTACCTACCTACTGTATTTCTCCCTCTCTCTATCCCTCTACCTACCTACCTACCTACCTACCTACCTACTGTATATCTCCCTCTCTATCCATCTACTTACCTACCTACCTACCTACCTACCTACCTACCTACCTACCTACCTACCAACCTACATACTGTATTTCTCCGTCTCCCTCTCTATCCCTCTACCTACCTACCTACCTACCTACCTACCTACCTACCTACCTACCTACCTACCTACTGTATTTCTTCCTCTCCCTCTCTATCCCTCTACCTACCTACCTACCTACCTACCTACCTACCTACCTACCTACCTACCTAACTACCTACCTACTGTATATCTCCCTCTCCCTCTCTATCCCTCTTCCATCCCTGACTACCTACTTTGTTTCTCCCTCTCCCTCTCTAACCCTCTACCTACCTACCTACCTACTGTATTTCTCCCGCTCTCTCTATCCCTCTACCTACCTACCTACCTACCTACCTACCTACTTACCTACCGTATATGTCGCTCTCCCTCTCTAGCCCTCTACCTATCCACTGTATTTCTCCCTCTCTCTCTATCCCTCTACCTACCTAACTACCTACCTACTATATATATCTCCCTCTCTGTCCCCCTACCTACATACCTATTTTCCTACCTACTATATATCTCCCTCTCCCTCTCTATACCTCTACCTACGTACCTACTGTATTTCTCCCCCTCTCTTTATCCCTCTACCTACCTACCTACCTACGTACCTACCTACCTACCTACCTACCTACCTACCTACCTACCTACCTACCTACCTACCTACCAGATTACGTACCTACCTAGCGTATATGTCCCTCTCCCTCTCTAGCCCTCTACCTATCCACTGCATTTCTTCCTCTCCCTCTCTATCCCTCTACCTACCTACCTACCTACCTACCTACCTACCTACCTACCTACCTACCTACCTACCTACCTACCTACTGTATTTCTCCCTCTCTCTATCCCTCTACCTACCTACCTACCTACCTACCTACCTACCTACCTACCTACCTACTGTATATCTCCCTCTCTATCCATCTACTTACCTACCTACCTACCTACCTACCTACCTACCTACCAACCTACATACTGTATTTCTCCGTCTCCCTCTCTATCCCTCTACCTACCTACCTACCTACCTACCTACCTACCTACCTACCTACCTACCTACCTACTGTATTTCTTCCTCTCCCTCTCTATCCCTCTACCTACCTACCTACCTACCTACCTAACTACCTACCTACTGTATATCTCCCTCTCCCTCTCTATCCCTCTTCCATCCCTGACTACCTACTGTGTTTCTCCCTCTCCCTCTCTAACCCTCTACCTACCTACCTACCTACTGTATTTCTCCCGCTCTCTCTATCCCTCTACCTACCTACCTACCTACCTACTTACCTACCGTATATGTCGCTCTCCCTCTCTAGCCGTCTACCTATCCACTGCATTTCTCCCTTTCCCTCTCTAGCCCTCTACCTACCTACCTACCTACCTACCTACCTACCTACCTACCTACCTACCTACTGTATTTCTCCCTCTCTCTATCCCTCTACCTACCTACCTACCTACCTACCTACCTACCTACCTACCTACCTACCTACCTACTGTATATCTCCCTCTCTATCCATCTACTTACTTACCTACCTACCTACCTACCTACCTACCTACCTACCTACCTACATACTGTATTTCTCCGTCTCCCTCTCTATCCCTCTACCTACCTACCTACCTACCTACCTACCTACCTACCTACCTACCTACCTACCTACTGTATTTCTTCCTCTCCCTCTCTATCCCTCTACCTACCTACCTACCTACCTACCTACCTACCTACCTACCTACCTAACTACCTACCTACTGTATATCTCCCTCTCCCTCTCTATCCCTCTTCCATCCCTGACTACCTACTGTGTTTCTCCCTCTCCCTCTCTAACCCTCTACCTACCTACCTACCTATTGTATTTCTCCCGCTCTCTCTATCCCTCTACCTACCTACCTACCTACCTACTTACCTACCGTATATGTCGCTCTCCCTCTCTAGCCGTCTACCTATCCACTGCATTTCTCCCTTTCCCTCTCTAGCCCTCTACCTACCTACCTACCTACCTACCTACCTACCTACCTACCTACCTACCTACCTACTGTATTTCTCCCTCTCTCTATCTCTCTACCTACCTACCTACCTACCTACTGTATATCTCCCTCTCTATCCCTCTACCTACTTACCTACCTACCTACCTACCTACCTACGTACCTACCTACCTACCTACTGTATTTCTCCCTCTCTCTATCCCTCTACCTACCTACCTACCTACCTACCTACCTACCTACCTACCTACCTACTGTATATCTCCCTCTCTAGCCCTCTACCTACCTACTGTGTTTCTCCCTCTACCTACCTACCTACCTACCTACCTACCTACCTACCTACCTACCTACCGTATATGTCCCTCTCCCTCTCTAGCCCTCTACTTATCAACTGCATTTATCCCTCTACCTGCCTACCTACCTTCCTACCTACCTACCTACCTACCTACTATATATATCTCCCTCTCCCTCTCTGTCCCCCTACCTAAATACCTATCTACCTACCTACTATATATCTCCCTATCCCTCTACCTACCTACCTACCAACCTACTGTATATCTCATTCTCACTCTCTATCCCTTTACCTACCTACCTACTGTATTTCTCCCTCTCCCTCTCTATCCCTCTACCTACATACCTACCTACCTGCCTGCCTACCTACCTACCTACTGTATTTCTCCCTCTCCCTCTCTATCCCTCTACCTACCTACCTAACTACCAACCTACTATATCTATCTCCCTCTCCCTCTCTGTCCCCCTACCTACTTACGTATCTACCTAACTACTATATATCTCCCTCTCCCTCTCTATACCTCTACCTACCTACCTACTGTATTTCTCCTCCCCTCTCTACCCCTCTACCTACCTACCTACGTACCTACATACATACCTGCCTACCTACCTACCTACCTACCTACCTACCTACCTACCTACCTACCTACCGTATATGTCCCTCTCCCTCTCTAGACCTCTACGTATCCACTGCATTTCTTCCTCACCCTCTCTATCCCTCTTCCATCCCTACCTACCTACCTACTGTATTTCTCCCCCTCTCTCTATATCCCTCTAACTACCTACTTACCTACCTACCTACCTACCTACTGTATATCTCATTCTACCTCTCTATCCCTTTACTTACCTACGTACTGTAGATCTCGCTCTCCCTCTCTACCCCTCTTCCATCCCTACCTACCTACCTACTGTATTTCTCCCTCTCCCTCTCTATCCTTCTACCTACCTACCTACCTACCTACTGTATTTCTCCCTCTCTATTCCTCTACCTACCTACCTACTGTATGTCTCCCTCTCTCTCTCTCTCCCTCTACCAAACTACCTACCAACCTACCTACCGTATATGTCCCTCTCCCTCTCTAGCCCTCTACCTATCCCCTGCATTTCTTCCTCTCCCTCTCTATCCCTCTCCCTGCCTTCCTACCTACCTACTGTATTTCTCCCTCTCCCTCTCTATCCCTCTACCTACCTACCTACCTACCTACCTACCTACCTACCTACCTACCTACCTACCTACCTACCTACCTACCTACCTACTGTATTTCTTCCTCTCCCTCTCTATCCCTCTACCTACCTACCTACCTACCTACCTACCTACCTACCTACCTAACTACCTACCTACTGTATATCTCCCTCTCCCTCTCTATCCCTCTTCCATCCCTGACTACCTACTGTGTTTCTCCCTCTCCCTCTCTAACCCTCTACCTACCTACCTACCTATTGTATTTCTCCCGCTCTCTCTATCCCTCTACCTACCTACCTACCTACCTACTTACCTACCGTATATGTCGCTCTCCCTCTCTAGCCGTCTACCTATCCACTGCATTTCTCCCTTTCCCTCTCTAGCCCTCTACCTACCTACCTACCTACCTACCTACCTACCTACCTACCTACCTACCTACCTACCTACCTACCTACCTACTGTATTTCTCCCTCTCTCTATCCCTCTACCTAAGTACCTACCTACATACTGTATATCTCCCTCTCTATCCCTCTACCTACTTACCTACCTACCTACCTACCTACCTACGTACCTACCTACCTACTGTATTTCTCCCTCTCTCTATCCCTCTACCTACCTACCTACCTACATACCTACCTACCTACCTACCTACCTACCTACCTACCTACCTACCTACTGTATATCTCCCTCTCTAGCCCTCTACCTACCTACTGTGTTTCTCCCTCTACCTACCTACCTACCTACCTACCTACCTACCTACCTACCTACCTACCTACCGTATATGTCCCTCTCCCTCTCTAGCCCTCTACTTATCAACTGCATTTATCCCTCTACCTGCCTACCTACCTTCCTACCTACCTACCTACCTACCTACCTACCTACTATATATATCTCCCTCTCCCTCTCTGTCCCCCTACCTAAATACCTATCTACCTACCTACTATATATCTCCCTATCCCTCTACCTACCTACCTACCAACCTACTGTATATCTCATTCTCACTCTCTATCCCTTTACCTACCTACCTACTGTATTTCTCCCTCTCCCTCTCTATCCCTCTACCTACATACCTACCTACCTGCCTGCCTACCTACCTACCTACTGTATTTCTCCCTCTCCCTCTCTATCCCTCTACCTACCTACCTAACTACCAACCTACTATATCTATCTCCCTCTCCCTCTCTGTCCCCCTACCTACTTACTTATCTACCTACCTACTATATATCTCCCTCTCCCTCTCTATACCTCTACCTACCTACCTACTGTATTTCTCCTCCCCTCTCTACCCCTCTACCTACCTACCTACCTACGTACCTACATACATACCTGCCTACCTACCTACCTACCTACCTACCTACCTACCTACCGTATATGTCCCTCTCCCTCTCTAGACCTCTACGTATCCACTGCATTTCTTCCTCACCCTCTCTATCCCTCTTCCATCCCTACCTACCTACCTACTGTATTTCTCCCCCTCTCTCTATATCCCTCTAACTACCTACTTACCTACCTACCTACCTACCTACCTACTGTATATCTCATTCTACCTCTCTATCCCTTTACTTACCTACGTACTGTAGATCTCGCTCTCCCTCTCTACCCCTCTTCCATCCCTACCTACCTACCTACTGTATTTCTCCCTCTCCCTCTCTATCCTTCTACCTACCTACCTACCTACTGTATTTCTCCCTCTCTATCCCTCTACCTACCTACCTACTGTATGTCTCCCTCTCTCTCTCTCTCCCTCTACCAAACTACCTACCAACCTACCTACCGTATATGTCCCTCTCCCTCTCTAGCCCTCTACCTATCCCCTGCATTTCTTCCTCTCCCTCTCTATCCCTCTCCCTGCCTTCCTACCTACCTACTGTATTTCTCCCTCTCCCTCTCTATCCCTCTACCGACGTACCTACCTACCTAGCTACCTACCTTTTTACCTACTCTATATCTCCCTCTCCCTCTCTATACATCTACCTACCTACCAACTGTATTTCTCCGTCTCCCTCTATATCCCTCTACCTACCTACCTACCTACATACCTACCTACCTACCTACCTACCTACCTACCTACCTACCTACCTACCTACCTAACTAACTAACTAACTAACTAACTAACTAACTAACTAACTAACTAACTAACTAACTAACTAACTAACTAACTAACTAACCAACTAACTACCTAACTACCTACTGTATTTCTCCATCTCCCTCTCTATCCCTCTACCTACCTACTGTATTTCTCCCTCTCTCTCTATCCCTCTACCTACCTAACTACCTACCTACTATATATATCTCCCTCTCCCTCTCTGTCCCCCTACCTACATACCTATCTACCTACCTACTATATATCTCCCTCTCCCTCTCTATACCTCTACCTACGTACCTACTGTATGTCTCCCCCTCTCTCTATCCGTCTACCTACCTACCTACCTACCTACCTACCTACCTACCTACCTACCAGATTACGTACCTACCTAGCGTATATGTCTCTCTCCCTCTCTAGCCCTCTACCTATCCACTGCATTTCTTCCTCTCCCTCTCTATCCCTCTACCTACCTACCTACCTACCTACCTACCTACCTAACTACCTAACTACCTACCTACTGTATTTCTCCCTCTCTCTATCCCTCTACCTACCTACCTACCTACCTACCTACCTACCTACCTATTGTATATATCCCTCTCTATCCCTCTACCTACTTACCTACCTACCTACCTACCTACCTACCTACATACATACATACTGTATTTCTCCGTCTCCCTCTCTATCCCTCTACCTACCTACCTACCTACCTACCTACTGTATTTCTCCCTCTCCCTCTCTATACCTCTACCTACCTACCTACCTACCTACCTACCTACCTACCTACCTCCCTACTGTATATCTCCCTCTCCCTCTCTATCCCTCTTCCATCCCTGACTACCTACTGTGTTTCTCCCTCTCCCTCTCTAACCCTCTACCTACCTACCTACCTACTGTATTTCTCCCGCTCTCTCTATCCCTCTACCTACCTACCTACCTACCTACTTACCTACCGTATATGTCCCTCTCCCTCTCTAGCCCTCTACCTATCCACTGTATTTCTCCCTCTCTCTCTATCCCTCTACCTACCTAACTACCTACCTACTATATATATCTCCCTCTCCCTCTCTGTCCCCCTACCTACATACCTATTTTCCTACCTACTATATATCTCCCTCTCCCTCTCTATACCTCTACCTACGTACCTACTGTATTTCTCCCCCTCTCTTTATCCCTCTACCTACCTACCTACGTACGTACCTACCTACCTACCTACCTACCTACCTACCTACCTACCTACCTACCTACCTACCTACCAGATTACGTACCTACCTAGCGTATATGTCCCTCTCCCTCTCTAGCCCTCTACCTATCCACTGCATTTCTTCCTCTCCCTCTCTAGCCCTCTACCTACCTACCTACCTACCTACCTACCTACCTACCTACCTACCTACCTACTGTATATCTCCCTCTCTATCCATCTACCTACTTACCTACCTACCTACCTACCTACCTACCTTCCTACCTACCTACATACTGTATTTCTCCGTCTCCCTCTCTATCCCTCTACCTACCTACCTACCTACCTACCTACCTACCTACCTACCTACCTACCTACCTACCTACCTACTGTATTTCTTCCTCTCCCTCTCTATCCCTCTACCTACCTACCTACCTACCTACCTACCTACCTACCTAACTACCTACCTACTGTATATCTCCCTCTCCCTCTCTATCCCTCTTCCATCCCTGACTACCTACTGTGTTTCTCCCTCTCCCTCTCTAACCCTCTACCTACCTACCTACCTACTGTATTTCTCCCGCTCTCTCTATCCCTCTACCTACCTACCTACCTACTTACCTACCGTATATGTCGCTCGCCCTCTCTAGCTGTCTACCTATCCACTGCATTTCTCCCTTTCCCTCTCTAGCCCTCTACCTACCTACCTACCTACCTACCTACCTACCTACCTACCTACCTACCTACCTACCTACTGTATTTCTCCCTCTCTCTATCCCTCTACCTACCTACCTACCTACCTACCTACTGTATATCTCCCTCTCTATCCCTCTACCTACTTACCTACCTACCTACCTACCTACCTACCTACGTACCTACCTACCTACCTACTGTATTTCTACCTCTCTCTATCCCTCTACCTACCTACCTACCTACATACCTACCTACCTACCTACTTACCTACCTACTGTATATCTCCCTCTCTATCCCTCTACCTACTTACCTACCTACCTACCTACCTACCTACCTACCTACCTACCTACCTACCTACCTACCTACATACATACATACATACATACATACATACATACTGTATTTCTCCGTCTCCCTCTCTATCCCTCTACCTACCTACCTACCTACCTACTGTATTTCTCCCTCTCCCTCTCTATCCCTCTACCTACCTACCTACCTACCTACCTACCTACCTACCTACCTACCTACCTAACTACCTACCTACTGTATATCTCCCTCTCCCTCTCTATCCCTCTTCCATCCCTGACTACCTACTGTGTTTCTCCCTCTCTAACCCTCTACCTACCTACCTACCTACATTATTTCTCCCGCTCTCTCTATCCCTCTACCTACCTACCTACCTACCTACTTACATACCGTATATGTCCCTCTCCCTCTCTAGCCGTCTACCTATCCACTGCATTTCTCCCTTTCCCTCTCTAGCCCTCTACCTATCCACTGCATTTCTTCCTCTCCCTCTCTATCCCTCTACCTACCTGCCTGCCTGCCTGCCTGCCTGCCTGCCTGCCTGCCTGCCTACCTACCTACCTACCTACCTACCTACCTACCTACCTACCTAACTACCTACCTACTATATCTATCTCCCTCTCCCTCTCTGTCCCCCTACCTACTTACCTATCTACCTACCTACTATATATCTCCCTCTCCCACTCTATACCTCTACCTACCTACCTACTGTATTTCTCCCCCTCTCACTACCCCTCTACCTACCTACCTACCTACGTACCTACATACATACCTGCCTACCTACCTACCTACCTACCTACCGTATATGTCCCTCTCCCTCTCTAGCCCTCTACGTATCCACTGCATTTCTTCCTCACCCTCTCTATCCCTCTTCCATCCCTACCTACCTACCTACCTACCTACCTACCTACCTACCTACTGTATTTCTTCCTCTCCCTCTCTATCCCTCTACCTACCTACCTACCTACCTACTTACCTACCTACCTACCTACCTACCTACCTACTGTATATCTCATTCTCCCTCTCTATCCCTTTACCTACCTACGTACTGTATATCTAGCTCTCCCTCTCTACCCCTCTTCCATCCCTACCTACCTACCTACTGTATTTCTCCCTCTCCCTCTCTATCCTTCTACCTACCTACCTACCTACTGTATTTCTCCCTCTCCCTCTCTATCCCTCTACCTACCTACCTACTGTATGTCTCCCTCTCTCTCTCTCTCTCCCTCTACCAACCTACCTACCAACCTACCTACCGTATATGTCCCTCTCCTTCTCTAGCCCTCTACCTATCCACTGCATTTCTCCCTCTACCTCTCTACATACCTACCTACTCTATTTCTCCCTCTGTCTCTATCCCTCTACCTACCTACCTAACTACCTACCTACTATATATATATCCCTCTCCCTCTCTGTCCGCCTACCTACATAACTATCTACCTACCTACTATATATCTCACTCTCACTCTCTATCCCTCTACCTACCTACGTACTATATATCTCCCTCTTCCTCTCTATCCCTCTACCTACATACCTACTGTATTTCTCCCGCTCTCTCTATCCCTCTACCTACCTACCTACCTACCTACTTACCTACCGTATATGTCCCTCTCCCTCTCTAGCCCTCTACCTATCCACTGCATTTCTCCCTTTCCCTCTCTATCCCTCTACCTATCTACCTACCTACCTACCTACCTACCTACCTACCTACCTACCTACCTACTGTATTTCTCCCTCTCTCTATCCCTCTACCTACCTACCTACCTACCTACTGTATATCTCCCTCTCTATCCCTCTACCTACTTACCTACCTACCTACCTACCTACGTACCTACCTACTGTATTTCTCCGTCTCCCTCTCGATCCCTCTTCCATCCCTGACTACCTACTGTGTTTCTCCCTCTCCCTCTCTAACCCTCTACCTACCTACCTACCTACCTACTGTATTTCTCCCTCTCCCTCTCTATCCCTCTACCTACCTACCTACATACCTAACTACCTACCTACTGTATATCTCCCTCTCTATCCCTCTTCCATCCCTGACTACCTTCTGTGTTTCTCCCTCTCCTTCTCTATCCCTCTACCTACCTACGTACTATATATCTCCCTCTTCCTCTCTATCCCTCTACCTACCTACCTACTGTATATCTCCCGCTCTCTCTATCCCTCTACCTACCTACCTACCTACCTACCTACCTACCTACCTACCTACCTACCTACCTACCTACCTACCTACCGTATATATCCCTCTCCCTCTCTAGCCCTCTACCTATCCACTGCATTTCTGCATTTCTCCCTTTCCCTCTCTATCCCTCTACCTACCTACCTACCTACCTACCTACCTACCTACCTACCTACCTACCTACTATATATATATCCCTCTCCCTCTCTATCCCCTACCCACTCATACAGGGGGAAACACACTAGACTTAATCTTTGCCTCTGGCCAGTGGTTGAGTGATCTAAGAGTAGGGGTATTAGTTATCGAACCCCTGTCATGGTCAGATCACTCGCTCCTGCGGCTGGACTTTCCGACCGCTACACCCCAGCGTGGGGAGGCGGAACCCGAGATTCCCAGATGGTTCCGCCCCAGGCGCCTGATGGACCCGGAGAGGTTCCAGACGGAGCTTGGGCCCATGCCTGTAACCCTCACCCACGACTCGACTGAGGACTTAGTGGCCGCATGGAATAGTGCGGCCACGGGGGCCTTGGACCGGGTCGTGCCCTTGCGGCCTCTCACACGGCGCCGATCCACCCTGGCCCCTTGGTTTTCTGAGGAGCTAAGGGTGATGAAGCGCCGCAAGAGATGCCTAGAGAGCAGATGGAGGTCCACTCGTTCCGAATCCGACCGAACACTAGTGAGGTCTTACACAAAGACCTACCTACCTAGTGGCAATAAGAGTGGCAAAACGTAGTCATCTTGCCACTCTTATTGCGTCCGCAGATAACCGCCCTGCCACCCTGTTTAGAGTGACCCGCTCCCTTCTCCATCAGGGGTCGCGGGAAGCTCCTTTGCAGGGACGAGTTCGACTTTGTTACTTCCGAAGACATGGACAGGTTGCCGAGGCGACTGAATGCCACCACATGTTTATTGGACCCGTGTCCCTCCTGGCTAGTACTGGCCTCCTGGGAGGTGACACGAGGCTGGCTCCAGGGAATTGTGATTGCTTCTCTTAGTGAGGGGTTCTTGCCGGCCTCCCTTAAAGAGGCGATGGTGAGACCCCTCCTCAAGAAGCCCTCCCTGGACCCAGCATTGCTAACTAACTATCGTCCGGTCTCCAACCTTCGCTTTTTGGTGAAGGTTGTAGAGAGTGTGGTGGTACAGCAGTTCTCTCGGCACCTGGAGGAAACTGTTTATCTAGACCCGCGCCAGTCCGGCTTCCGAACTGGGCACAGCACCGAGACGGCATTGGTCGCGTTGGTGGATGACCTCTGCAGGGCCAGAGATAGGGGTTTTTCTTCTATCCTGGTCCTATTAGATCTCTCAGCGGCTTTCGATACCATCGACCATGGTATCCTATTGCACCGACTGGATAGGTTGGGATTGGGGGGCACTGTTTTACAGTGGTTCTCCTCCTACCTCTCCGGTCGATTGCAATTTGTATTGGCAGGAGGGCAGAGGTCGACCTCGAGACCTCTCATTTATGGGGTGCCTCAGGGGTCTGTCCTCTCACCCCTCCTGTTTAACATCTACATGAAGCCGCTGGGTGAGATCATCCGTGGTTGTGGGGTAGAGTACCATCTGTACGCTGATGATACCCAGCTGTACATATCTACCCCCAACCACCCCAACGATGCCGTCAAAGTGATGTCCCGGTGTTTAGAAGCCGTGCGGCTCTGGATGGGAAGTAACGAACTTCGGCTCAACCCGTCCAAGACCGAGTGGCTGTGGTTTCCGGCATCTCGGCATAGCCAGCTTACTCCATCGCTGGTTATCGGGGGCGAGTCATTGGCCCCCGCGGAAAGGGCTCGCAACTTGGACGTCCTCCTGGATTCCCGGCTGTCCCTAGACGACCATGTGACGGCCGTGACCAGGGGGGCATTCTACCAGGTCCGCCTGGTACGCCAGTTGTGTCCCTTTCTGGACCGAGCTGCCCTCCGCACTGTCACTCAGGCACTCGTGACGTCTCGCTTGGACTATTGTATCGCTCTCTACATGGGGCTCCCCTTGAGGTGCACCCGGAGGCTCCAATTGGTTCAGAATGCGGCCGCGCGGGGGATTCTGGGAGCATCTCGTTACTCCCACATAACACCTCTCCTGCGCGAGCTGCACTGGCTACCGGTGGCCTTCCGGGTGCGCTTCAAGGTGCTTGTTACCATCTTCAAATCGCTCCATGGCTTGGGGCCTAGCTACTTGTGGGATTGTCTCCTGCCACACACCTCCCTGCATCCAATACGCTCCCACAGAGAGGGCCTACTGAGGGTACCAACCGCCGGTCAGTTCCGGCTTGAGGTGCCCAGGGGTAGGGCCTTCTCTGTGGCAGGGCCGGCCCTCTGGAACGAGCTACCCCCCGAACTTCGCACTATCACGGACCTTCCCCTCTTTCGCCGTTCACTTAAAACCTATCTCTTTCAGCAAGCTGGTCTTGCGTAACAGTTCTGACTCTGTCAATATAACATCTGCCAAATACGTATATGGATATTAGACGTTAGGGAATTTTAGCATAGGTGGGTTGTATTTTAAATGTTTTTTAAATTTTAGTACAGGTTTAATTTAATTCATTTGTAACTTTGTATATATTGTATGTTTTATATGGTTTTTTAATTTTTCCTGTACACCGCCCCGAGTCCCTTTGGGGAGAGGGGGCGGTTTATAAATCGAATTAATTTGAATTTTGAATTTACCTACATACCTACCTACCTACTATATATCTCCCTTTCTCTCTCTATCCACCTACCTACCTACCTACCTACCTACCTACCTACCTACCTACCTACCTACCTACCTACCTACCTACCTACTGTATTTCTCCATCACCCTCTCTATCCCTCTACCTACCTACCTACCTGCCTGCCTGCCTACCTACCTACCTACCTACCTACCTACCTACCTACCTACCTACCTACCTACCTACCTACCTACCTATCTACCTACCTACCTACCTACCTACCGACTGTATTTCTCCCTCTCCCTCTCTATCCCCTACCTACCTACCTACTATATATCTCCCTCTCTATCCCTTTACCTACCTACCTACCTACCTACCTACCTACCTACCTACCTACCTACCTACATACCTACCTACTCTATTTCTCCCTCTGTCTCTATCCCTATACCTACCTACCTACCTAACTACCTACCTACTATATATATATCCCTCTCCCTCTCTGTCCGCCTACCTAGATAACTATCTACCTACCTACTATATATCTCACTCTCACTCTCTATCCCTCTACCTACCTACGTACTATATATCTCCCTCTTCTTCTCTATCCCTCTACCTACCTACCTACCTGCCTACCTGCCTGCCTACCTACCTGCCTACCTACCTACCTACCTACCTACCTTCCTACCTACCTACCTACCTACCTACCTACCTACCTACCTACCTACCTACCTACCTACCTACCTACCTACCTACCTACTGTATTTCTCCCTTCCTCTCTCTATCCTTCTACCTACCTACCTACCTACCTAGCTAGCTACCTACGTACTATATATCTCCCTCTCCCTCTATCCCTCTACCTACCTACCTACTGTATATCTCCCGCTCTCTCTACCCCTCTACCTACCTACCTACCTACCTACCTACCTACCTACCTACCTACCTACCGTATATGTCCCTCTCCCTCTCTAGCCCTCTACCTATCCACTGCATTTCTCCCTCTCACTCTCTATCCCTCTACCTACCTACGTACTATATATCTCCCTCTTCTTCTCTATCCCTCTACCTACCTACCTACCTACCTGCCTACCTGCCTGCCTACCTACCTGCCTGCCTACCTACCTACCTACCTACCTTCCTACCTACCTACCTACCTACCTACCTACCTACCTACCTACCTACCTACCTACCTACCTACCTTTTTACCTACTCTATATCTCCCTCTCCCTCTCTATCCCTCTACCTACCTACCTACTGTATCTCTCCCGCTCTCTCTATCCCTCTACCTACCTACCTACATACCTACCGTATATGTCCCTCTCCCTCTCTAGCCCTCTACCTATCCACTGCATTTCTCCCTTTCCCTCTCTATCCCTCTACCTACCTACCTACCTACCTACCTACCTACCTACCTACCTACCTACCTACCTACCTACCTACCTACTGTATTTCTCCCTCCCTCTCTCTATCCCTCTACCTACCTACCTACCTACCTACCTACCTAGCTACCTACCTACCTACGTACTATATATCTCCCTCTCCCTCTACCCCTCTACCTACCTACCTACTGTATGTCTCCCACTCTCCCTCTCTATCCCTCTACCTACCTACCTAACTACTGTATTTCTACCTCTCTCTCTATCCCTCTACCTACCTAGCTACCTAGCTACCTAGCTACCTACGTACTATATATCTCCCTCTCCCTCTATCCCTCTACCTACCTACCTACTGTATTTCTCCCTCTCTCTCTATCCCTCTACATACCTACCTAACTACCTACCTACTATATATATATCCCTCTCTATCCCCCTACCTACCTACCTACCTACTATATATCTCCCTTTCTCTCTCTATCCAACTACGTACCTACATACTATATATCTCCCTCTCCCTCTCTATCCCTCTACCTACCTACCTACTGTATTTCTCCCGCTCTCTCTAACCCTCTACCTACCTACCTACCTACCTACCTACTTACCTACTGTATATGTCCCTCTCCATCTCTAGCCCTCTACCTATCCACTGCATTTCTCCCTTTCCCTCTCTATCCCTCTACCTACCTACCTACCTACCTACCTACCTACCTACCTACCTACCTACCTACCTACCTACCTACCTACCTACCTACCTACTGTATTTCTCCCTCCCTCTCTCTATCCCTCTACCTACCTACCTAGCTACCTACCTACCTACGTACTATATATCTCCCTCTCCCTCTATCCCTCTACCTACCTACCTACTGTATGTCTCCCTCTCTCTCTCTCTCCCTCTACCGACCTACATACATACCTAGCTACCTACCTATTTACCTACTCTATATCTCCCTCTCCCTCTATCTCCCTCTACCTACCTACCTACTGTATTTGTCACGCTCTCTCTATCCCTCTACCTACCTACCTGCGTACCTACTTACCTACCGTATATGTCCCTCTCCCTCTCTAGCCCTCTACCTATCCACTGCATTTCTCCCTTTCCCTCTCTATCCCTCTACCTACCTACCTACCTACCTACCTACCTACCTACCTACCCACCTACCTACCTCCTGTATTTCTCCCGCCCTCTCTCTATCCCTCTCCCTCTACCTTGGATCGGGTCGCGCCCTTGCGGCCTCTCTTGCGGCGGCAAGCCACCCTGGCCCCTTGGTTTACCGAGGAGCTGAGGGTGATGAAACGCCACAAGAGATGCCTAGAGAGAAGATGGAGGTCTACCCGATCTGAATCTGACCGGACACAGGTAAGAGCCCATTTACGGACTTACATTGTGGCGCTGAGAGTGGCCAAACGTCATCATTGTGCCACTCTCATAGCATCCGCAGATAACCGCCCTGCCGCCCTGTTTAGGGTGACCGGCTCCCTACTTCAACAGAGGGTGCGGGAAGCCCCGCTACAGGGTAGAGCAGAGGAATTTGTGATTTTTCTGCAGGAGAAAACCGCTCAGATACAGAACGAGTTAGCCCCCATTCATGGCCCAGTGGGTTGCCACGAGGCGGATCTTGTTTGGGAGGAGTTTGACTCCGTCACTTCCGAGGATATGGACAGGCTACGTGGGCGACTGCGAGCCACCACATGTTTATTGGACCCGTGTCCCTCCTGGCTTGTACTGGCATCCTGGGAGGTGACACGAGGCTGGCTCCAAGAGGTTGTCAACGCTTCTTTGAGGGAGGGTTCCTTGCCTGCCTCCCTTAAAGAGGCCATGGTGAGGCCCCTCCTGAAGAAGCCCTCTTTGGATCCAGCTCTTTTAAACAACTATCGTCCCGTCTCCAACCTTCCCTTTTTGGCGAAGGTTGTCGAGAGTGTGGTGGCACAACAGTTTCCCCGTCACCTGGAGGAAGTTGATTATCTAGACCCGCGCCAGTCCGGCTTTCGGCCCGGGCATAGCACCGAGACGGCATTGGTCGCGTTGGTCGATGATCTCTGGAGGGCCAGAGATGGGGGTTGTTCCTCCATCCTGGTCCTATTAGACCTCTCGGCGGCTTTTGATACCATCGACCATGGTATCCTATTGCACCGGCTGGGGGGGTTGGGGGTGGGAGGCACTGTTTTGCGGTGGTTCTCCTCCTACCTCTCTGGCCGGTCGCAATTTGTGTTGACGGGGGGCAGAGGTCGACCTCGAGACCCCTCACATGTGGGGTGCCTCAGGGGTCGATCCTCTCGCCCCTCCTGTTCAACACATATATGAAGCCGCTGGGTGAGATCATCCGTGGTTTTGGGGTAGAGTAAAATCTCTACGCTGATGATACTCAGCTGTTTATATCTACCCCAAACCACCCCAACGATGCCGTAGCGGTGATGTGCCAGTGCCTGGAAGCCGTGCGGGTCTGGATGGGAAGTAACGGACTCAAGCTCAACCCGACCAAGACCGAGTGGCTGTGGTTTCCGGCTGCCCGGTTCAACCAGCTGTCTCTATCTCTGGCCATAGGGGGCGAACATCTTGCCCCTGTGGATGGGGCGCGCAACTTGGGTGTCCTCCTGGATTCCCGGCTGTCCATGGAAGATCAAGTGACAGCCGTGGCCGGGAGGGCGTTTTACCAGGTTCGCCTGGTTCGCCAGTTGCGCCCCCTATTGGACCGGGATGCCCTTCGCACAGTCACTCATGCTCTCGTGACATCCCGACTGGACTATTGTAACTCTCTCTACATGGGGCTCCCCTTGAGGTGCACCCGGAGGCTGCAGTTGGTCCAGAATGCAGCCGCGCGAGCAATAATGGGTACCACAAGGTACACCCATGTAACACCGCTCTTGCGCGAGCTGCACTGGCTACCTGTAGTCTTTCGGGTGCGCTTCAAGGTGCTAGTCATCATCTTTAAAGCGCTCCATGGCTCGGGACCTAGCTACCTGCGGGATCGGATTCTGCCTCATACTTCCTCACGGCCGATTCGCTCCCACAGAGAGGGACTTCTCCGGGTGCCGTCCACTAGACTTTGTCAGCGGGCGACGCCCAGGGGAAGGACTCTCTCTGTGGCGGGCCCTGCCCTCTGGAACGACCTCCCCCCCGATATTAGACCTACCACGGACTTCCGTTCCTTCCGTCTGAAATTGAAAACGCACTTTTTCTGCCTGGCCGGCCTAGGGTAGCCTCTTACCATAGTATTATAGGGTTTAGGGTTTTAGTGATTGGTTTTGGGGAATTTTAGCGCAGGGTCTTATTGTTTAATGTGTTTTTTAACTGTTTTGTATATCTATGTATATTTATTGTTTTAATTTCCCTGTGCACCGCTCCGAGTCCCCTTGGGGAGAGGGAGCGGTCTAGAAATTAAATATATTATTATTATTATTATTATTATTACCTACCTACCTACCTAGCTACCTACCTACGTACTATATATCTCCCTCTCCCTCTATCCCTCTACCTACCTACCTACTGTATTTCTCCCTCTCTCTCTATCCCTCTACCTACCTATCAAACTACCTACCTACCTACCTACTATATATATATCCCTCTCCCTCTCTATCCCCCTACCTACATACCTACCTACCTACTATATATCTCCCTTTCTCTCTCTATCCACCTACGTACCTACGTACCTACCTACCTATCTACCTACGTACCTACCTACCTTCCTACCTACCTACATAAATACCTACTGTATTTCTCCATCTCCCTCTCTATCCCTCTACCTACCTACCTGCCTGCCTGCTTACCTACCTACCTACCTACCTACCTACCTACCTACCTACCTACCTACCTACCTAACTACCTACCTACCTACCTACCTACCTACTTACTTACCGACTGCATTTCTCCCTCTCCCTCTCTATCCCTCAACCTACATACCTACCTACTCTATTTCTCCCTCTGTCTCTATCCCTCTACCTACTTACCTAACTACCTACCTACTATATATATATCCCTCTCCCTCTCTGTCCACCTACCTACATAACTATCTACCTACCTACTATATATCTCACTCTCACTCTCTATCCCTCTACCTACCTACGTACTATATATCTCCCTCTCCCTCTCTATCCCTCTACCTACCTAACTACTGTATGTCTCCCTCTCTCTCTCTCTCCCTCTACCGACCGACCTAACTACCTAGCTACCTACCTTTTTTCCTACTCTATATCTCCCTCTCCCTCTCTATCCCTCTACCTACCTACCTACTGTATTTCTCCCACTCTCTCTATCCCTCTACCTACCTACCTACCTACCTACTTACCTACCGTATATGTCCCTCTCCCTCTCTAGCCCTCTACCTATCCACTGCATTTCTCCCTTTCCCTCTCTATCCCTCTACCTACCTACCTACCTACCTACCTACCTACCTACCTACCTACCTACCTACCTACCTACCTACTGTATTTCTCCCTCCCTCTCTCTATCCCTCTACCTACCTACCTACCTACCTACCTACCTACCTACCTACCTACATACTATATATCTCCCTCTCCCTCTATCCCTCCACCTACCTACCTACTGTATTTCTCCCTCTGTCTCTATCCCTCTGCATACCTACCTAACTACCTAACTACTATATATATATCCCTCTCCCTCTCTATACCCCTACCTACATACCTACCTACCTACTATATATCTCCCTTTCTCTCTCTATCCACCTACGTACCTACATACTATATATCTCCCTCTCCCTCTCTATCCCTCTACCTACCTACCTACTGTATTTCTCCCGCTCTCTCTAACCCTCTACCTACCTACCTACCTACCTACCTACCTACCTACCTACCTACCTACCTACCTACCTACTGTATTTCTCCCTCCCTCTCTCTATCCCTCTACCTACCTACCTACCTAGCTACCTACCTACCTACGTACTATATATCTCCCTCTCCCTCTATCCCTCTACTTACCTCCCTACTGTATGTCTCCCGCTCTCTCTCTCTCCCTCTACCAACCTACATACATACCTACCTACCTTTTTACCTACTCTATATCTCCCTCTCCCTCTCTATCCCTCTACCTACCTATCTGCCTACCTACTTACCTACCGTATATGTCCCTCTCCCTCTCTAGCCCTCTACCTATCCACTGTATTTCTCACGCTCTCTCTATCCTTCTACCTACCTACCTGCCTACCTACTTACCTACCGTATATGTCCCTCTCCCTCTCTAGCCCTCTACCTATCCACTGCATTTCTCCTTTCCCTCTCTATCCCTCTACCTACCTACCTACCTACCTACCTACCTACCTACCTACCTACCTACCTACCTACCTACCTACCTACCTACCTACCAACCTACTGTATATCTCCCTCCCTCTCTCTATCCCTCTACCTACCTACCTACCAAGCTACCTACCTATCTACCTACCTACCTACCTACCTACCGACTGCATTTCTCCCTCTCCCTCTCTATCCCTCAACCTACATACCTACCTACTCTATTTCTCCCTGTGTATCTATCCCTCTACCTACCTACCTAACTAACTACCTACCTACTATATATATATCCCTCTCCCTCTCTGTCCGCCTACCTACATAACTATCTACCTACCTACTATATATCTCACTCTCACTCTCTATCCCCCTACCTACCTACGTACTATATATCTCCCTCTCCCTCTCTATCCCTCTACCTACCTACCTACTGTATGTCTCCCTCTCTCTCTCTCTCCCTCTACCGACCGACCTACCTACCTAGCTACCTACCTTTTTACCTACTCTATATCTCCCTCTCCCTCTCTATCTCTATACCTACCTACCTACTGTATTTCTCCCGCTCTCTCTATCCCTCTACCTACCTACCTACCTACTTACCTACCGTATATGTCCCTCCCTCTCTCTAGCCCTCTACCTATCCACTGCATTTCTCCCTTTCCCTCTCTACCCCTCTATCTACCTACCTACCTACCTACCTACCTACCTACCTACCTACCTATCTACTGTATTTCTCCCTCCCTCTCTCTATCCCTCTACCTACCTTCCAACCTAGCTACCTAGCTACCTACGTACTATATATCTCTCTCCCTCTATCCCTCTACCTACCTACCTACTATATTTCTCCGTCTGTCTCTATCCCTCTGCATACCTACCTAACTACATACCTACTATATATATATCCCTCTCCCTCTCTATCCCACTACCTACATACCTACCTACCTACTATATATCTCCCTTTCTCTCTCTATCCACATACGTACCTACGTACTATATATCTCCCTCTCCCTCTCTATCCCTCTACCTACATACCTACTGTATTTCTCCCGCTCTCTCTAACCCTCTACCTACCTACCTACTTACCTACTGTATATGTCCCTCTCTCTCTCTAGCCCTCTACCTATCCACTGCATTTCTCCCTTTCCCTCTCTATCCCTCTACCTACCTACCTACCTACCTACCTACCTACCTACCTACCTACCTACCTACCTACCTACCTACTGTATTTCTCCCTCCCTCTCTCTATCCCTCTACCTACCTACCTACTGTATGTCTCCCTCTCTCTATCTCTCCCTCTACCGACCTACATAGATACCTAGCTACCTACATTTTTACCTACTCTATATCTCCCTCTCCCTCTCTATCCCTCTACCTACCTACCTACTGTATTTCTCACGCTCTCTCTATCCCTCTACCTACCTACCTGCCTACCTACTTCCTACCGTATATGTCCCTCTCCCTCTCTAGCCCTCTACCTATCCACTGCATTTCTCCCTTTCCCTCTCTATCCCTCTACCTACCTACCTACCTACCTACCTACCTACCTACCTACCTACCTACCTACCTACCTACCTACCTACCTACCTACCTACCTACCTACTGTATTTCTCCCTCCCTCTCTCTATCCCTCTACCTACCTGCCTGCCTGCCTGCCTGCCTGCCTGCCTGCCTGCCTGCCTGCCTGCCTACCTACCTACCTACCTACCTACCTACCTACCTACCTACCTACCTACCTACCTACTGTATTTCTCCCTCCCTCTCTCTATCCCTCTACCTACCTGCCTGCCTGCCTGCCTGCCTGCCTGCCTGCCTGCCTGCCTGCCTGCCTACCTACCTACCTACCTACCTACCTACCTACCTACCTACCTACCGACTGCATTTCTCCCTCTCCCTCTCTATCCCTCAACCTACATACCTACCTACTCTATTTCTCCCTCTGTCTCTATCCCTCTACCTACCTACCTACTATATATATATCCCTCTCCCTCTCTGTCCGCCTACCTACATAACTATCTACCTACCTACTATATATCTCACTCTCACTCTCTATCCCTCTACCTACCTACCTACTATATATCTCCCTTTCTCTCTCTATCCACCTACATACCTACGTACCTACCTACCTACCTACCTACCAACCTACCTACCTACCTACCTACCTACCTACCTACCTACCTACCTACCTACCTACTGTATTTCTCCCTCTCCCTCTCTATCCCTCTACCTACCTGCCTGCCTGCCTGCCTGCCTGCCTGCCTGCCTGCCTGCCTGCCTGCCTGCCTACCTACCTACCTACCTACCTACCTACCATTATCTACCTACCTACCTACCTACCTACTTACCGACTGCATTTCTCCCTCTCCCTCTCTATCCCTCAACCTACATACCTACCTACTCTATTTCTCCCTCTGTCTCTATCCCTCTACCTACCTACCTACTATATATATATCCCTCTCCCTCTCTGTCCGCCTACCTACATAACTATCTACCTACCTACTATATATCTCACTCTCACTCTCTATCCCTCTACCTACCTACGTACTATATATCTCCCTCTCCCTCTCTATCCCTCTACCTACCTACCTACTGTATTTCTCCCGCTCTCTCTATCCCTCTACCTACCTACCTACCTACCTACCTACCTACCTACCTACCTACCTACCTACTTACCTACCGTATATGTCCCTCTCCCTCTCTAGCCCTCTACCTATCCACTGCATTTCTCCCTTTCCCTCTCTATCCCCCTACCTACCTACCTACCTACCTACCTACCTACCTACCTACCTACCTACCTACCTACCTACTGTATATCTCCCTCTCTCTGTCTATCCCTCTTCCATCCCTGACTTCCTACTGTATTTCTCCCTCTCCCTCTCTAACCGTCTACCTACCTACCTACCTACCTACCTACCTAGCTACCTACCTACCTACCTACCTACCTACATACATACATACATACATACATACATACATACATACTATATATCTCCCTCTCCCTCTATCCCTCTACCTACCTACCTACTGTATTTCTCCCTCTCTCTCTATCCCTCTACCTACCTACTGTCAACATCCCGATGTTGCCATGGATTTTATCTGTTTTGCCTTAACGGACTAAAAATGCTTGATATTCCTGTGGCAGGAAAGGAATCTCAGAACAGCCTCTGACTGCGCATGCATGCAATTATTTTCAACGCTAATTGGAGAACGTAAATTATGACAAGCAGAGGGGAGGGGGCATAAGGGGGTAAAGTGCAGAAGCAATCCAATTATTCTCAGATCTGGCTGCAACCGTGGCTCGCCATGACGTTATATTCAATAAACGGACATTGCTTTGAACTTTTACGTGAGGCCATGAATCATTTGATGTTTCTCATTGGGAGCTTGACAGACAGCCAGGTCTTTTAAAAGAAATCTCTCAAGATTTCCGGGCTACCTGAGTCGCGCCTCCCCCCCAGGCAATGCCTGATAAAGAGGGAGGAGATCAGGCTATTGCAGAAAAAAGCCTCATTCCAGCTGGAATCCAGCCAAACCCCCTCTTCAGCGGAGCTACAGACATCCAACCTTTCCCAGCCACAGAAGCAAGAAAAGATAAGTACTGCATGTGGGACTGGGAACAAGCTACAAGGCCCCAGCCCCAGATGGGATCCCTGGGGGGTGCAGTAGAGAAACTGAGGGAGGATTTTGATCAAGCCACCCTTCATGACGAGAGGCCAGCCTGCCATCCGGAAGAGAGAGGAGGCATATCTGATCCTGCTGAAGGGAGGAGACGCATGCTGGAGCGCAGCCCCAGAAGCAAGCATGCTGCCAAGAGCAGGCAACTCCCTCCCTCTCCCCCTCCTAGAGCTGAAGAAGATGACCGGCCGTATCAGGCACGGGCATACAGGGGCCAGGAGGAAAACAGAGGAGGGAGGGAACTAAAAGATCCACCCCGATTCAGGGGAAAGTTTGATGGTAATTCAGACCAACTAGGTCTATTCCTTGATTCAGCTGATATCCACTTAGAACGCTATGGGCACCTCTACCCATCCCCCAGAACCATGGTGAATGCCATTGCAGAGGGTTTTGAGGGGGAAGCAAAAGAATGGCTAGCAGCCCTCCATAAGCGTAGGGCCCACCAACTCCAAGACATAGATGACTTCCTGGAAGTATTAGCGGCCAGATTTGAAGAGGGGGAGGAGGACCCATATGCAGAGGAGGAACTCAGCAAACTAAAGCAAAGAGGCTGCCCCATCAAAGAGCACATCCGTGAATTCAGGAGGATAGTTGGAAGACTACCCCCACTACCAGAACGGTTGCTGGTGCATTTTTTCAGAATAAGCCTGGATAAACGTATTGCCCAAGTAACTGCATATCGTGACATCCCAAACCAACTCTCTGAGTGGTTCCGAGTGGCAACAAAGGTCAACAGTGGGCTACGTGCCAACGACACAAGGAAGGAACCAGACACAAAGGAGAGGGGTCAACCTAATCTGAAACCATCCCGCCAAAAGAAAGAAATGGCACCACAGCGAGACCTGAGACCAGCCCTCCCTCGAAGCTCCGTGAGGTGTTACAGATGCGGGGGGATGGGCCACATGGTAGCTGCATGCCCAACCCCAGTCCCGAAACCAAGGCTGGACCTACCACCCAGGGCCCGACAAGAACGAGGGCCCCGACGGGCCATCAACACATCCAGGAGGGCTCTTCAAGCTGCAGGGGTCTCCTCCCTCCCAGGCAAAAGCAGTAAAACCCCAGGAAATGATGACCAGTCAATTGAACCCTATGACAGCGAGGACGAGGGAGAAAATGACCCAATGGTGAGCAAATCAATTTACCCTTTCCTTTTTCCAATACGCCTCACAACCCCGAAAACAGGAAAACAGGAGGATTTTCAAGCCCTTGTAGACTCAGGCTGCACTAGGTGCTTGATCAACTTAACCACAGTTCAGAAACTGGGGATAAGAGCGAAAAGACTGAACCACCCGATTCGGTTCGAGCAGGTTGACGGTTCCCTAATGGGAGGAGCCTATGCCACTCACCTAACTGAACCAGTGAGACTAGAATTGGCAGATCACTGGGAAATAATTCGATTCATAATAGCCCCCAAAATGACAGAGGCAGTCATACTTGGACTTTCCTGGCTAGACAAGTGGGGACCGACCATCTGGTGGCAAGGGGGCACCCGCAGGCTTAGGATATCACCTGGCCCTCAACCCCTCCCTCATGAGCAAGCAGAAATACCACTCACATTGGGAGTCCCCCAAGAGAGCCCACGAGAACAACTGGCAACCACATCTGACAAACCCCCAGAGGCTGAACTGATTCCAGTGGAATACCAGGACCAGAATGTGAGACAGAATGCGACATCCTGCCCCCCCACCGCGAAACAGATTGTGCCATTGAAATCATCCCTGGGGCAAAACTACCCAAACCCAAGCTGTATGCCATGACGCCTCGAGAGATGCAAGAAATGCGTGAATACATAGATAAAAACCTAGCACGAGGGTTCATCGAGCCAGCCAAGCCACGGATTGCGGCACCAGTCCTTTTCAAAGAGAAAAAAGATGGAACTATGGTCGTTGATTTTCGAGGGATAAATGGGGTGTGCGTACACAACCTATACCCGCTTCCCCTCATGAAAGATATGCTGTCTCACTTGGCCAAGGGAAAAGTCTTTACCAAATTAGACCTCAGAGAAGCATACTACCGAATACGGATCAGAGAAGGAGATGAATGGAAAACAGCATTCAACTGCCCTTTAGGAAGCTTCCAATTCAAAGTGATGCCTTTTGGATTACAGGGAGCCCCAGCAGTGTTCATGCAGTTAATAAATGAGGTACTGCATGAGCACCTCTACAAGGGGGTCCTTGTTTTTCTAGATGACATCCTTATTTACACTGAGACCGTCGATGACCACATACCCCTGGTTCGCCAAGTACTGGAAAAACTTCTGGCAGCCAACCTGTATGTCAAACTATCAAAATGTGAATTCCACCGTGAGCGACTAGACTATCTAGGCTACAGAGTGTCAAATGAGGGAATAGAGATGGACCCAGCTAAAGTGCAAGCCGTCCTAAGCTGGCAACCCCCTCGCACTCGCAGACAGCTACAAAGTTTCCTAGGGTTCGCAAACTTCTACAGGCAGTTCATTCCCTCCTTTGCGAAGATTGCCAAACCCCTGACAGACCTCCTGAAGACAGGGAGCCCAGGAATGAAACCTCGTCCGGGACAACCCCTACAATGGAGCCTAACCTGCCAGGAGGCATTCGAAACACTGAAAGAAATGTTTGCAAAGGAGCCGGTACTGAAGCATCCTGACCCTGAGCAACCTTTCGTGATCCAGGCAGATGCCAGCGACATGGCGGTAGGAGCAGTACTGCTCCAAAGAAACAACCAAGGAAATTTACAACCCTGTGCCTATACCTCCCGCAAACTCACAGACACGGAGAGACGATGGGCCGCATGGGAAAAGGAGGCTTTTGCAGTGCGATGGGCACTACTAACCTGGAGACACCTGCTAGAAGGGAGCCAGAAACCGTTTGAAGTTTGGACCGACCACAAAAATCTGGAAGCTCTCAGAACCCCACGGAAACTATCACCCAAACAAGTCCGATGGGCTCAATACTTCAACCGTTTCAACTTCGTACTAAAGCACATTCCAGGGCAGAGGAACTTTCTAGCTGATGCCCTCTCCCGCATGCCTCAGTACAAATGCGAACGGGAGCACGTAGTGGACGCCATTATTCCTTCTGCTCAACCAGCTGCCCAAGTAACCACCAGGCGGCAACACCGTGACCGACGGGGTCAAACCACAAGCGATCTAACCACAAGACTCAAAACTGAGCTGCTAACGGACCCTTGGTTCCAAAACAACCAACACATCTTGACGAAGAGGGATGACCTCGCCTGGAAGGGGACGAAATTCTACGTTCCAGAATCTCTACATATCCTAGTTCTCCAGAGGAGCCACGACGCCAAATTGGCAGGCCATTTTGGGTTCCTAAAGACTTTACACCTAGCCCGGAGGCAATTCTGGTGGCCTGGAATGAAGAAAGATGTGGATAGCTATGTAAAAAGCTGTACAGTCTGTGCCACAATGAAAATACGACCAGGAAAACCCCCGGGACTACTGCAAACAGTGGCAGAACCAACGAGGCCATGGGAGGAGATTGCAATGGACTTTATAGTAGAGTTGCCAAAAAGTGGGGGAAACACGGTGATTTGGACTGTAATAGACCTGTTCTCCAAGCAGGCACACTTCATTCCCTGTAGCGGACTACCCTCGGCTCACAAGCTGGCTAAACTGTTTGTGAAGCATATCTACCGACTGCATGGAGTACCTCGAAGAATCATCTCAGACAGAGGGGTCCAGTTCACGGCTAAATTTTGGAGGGAGTTCCTGCGGTCCATTGGATCATCTCAGGGTATTAGTTCAGCTTTTCATCCGAGCACTAATGGGGCAGCAGAAAGACTGAACGCCATGATAGAGCAGTACCTGAGGTGCTACGTGAACTATCAGCAGTCTAATTGGGCAGACCTTTTATCTTTCGCTGAGGTTGCATACAATAATGCTGTTCACAGCAGCACAGGACTCACGCCGTTTAAAGTAGTGAGCGGCATGGATTTCGTCCCAATGCCTGAGTATCCAAGAGACCCCCCCTCCTCAGTCAGCTTGACTGATTGGATGTCAATGCTGAAAGCAGCTTGGGAAAATGTCAAGAAAGCTCTAGACAAAGCGACACAAACCTACAAGAAACAGGCAGTTAAACACCGGGCTCCGCAACGGCCATTCCAGGTGGGAGAGAAGGTTTACCTCTCCACAAAATATTTGAGACTAAGACTGCCCAGCAAAAAACTGGGGCCAAAATTTGTGGGGCCATTCCCCATAATAAAGATCATCAACCCAGTCACAGTGATATTGAAACTGCCTCGATTGCTGGGGAAGACACACCAATCGTTTCATAGTAGCCTTTTGAAACCTGTGATCGGTTCCACTCTGAGACCACTGCCCCGTGCGCCCCCAGGCCCTGTGGTCATAGGGGGCCAAACCCATTATGAAGTCCAACGAATTCTTGATTCGAGGTGGCACAGAAGGCAACTCCAATACCTAATCAAGTGGAAGGGTTATCCCCTATCGGAAGCATCGTGGGTGAAACATAGAAACATCCAAACTGACCGCCTTATAGCAAAATTCCATGCAGAAAACCCAAGCAAGCCAGGGGGGAGGGGAACGCACCCCTAAGGCATACACCTGCATTCAGATTGTCTTGTTTCCCATAGGTTGCTTTCGAGAAGTAAGGGGAGCCGGATGTCAACATCCCGATGTTGCCATGTATTTTATCTGTTTTGCTTAACGGACTGAAAATGCTTGACATTCCTGTGGCAGGAAAGGAATCTCAAAACAGCCTCTGACTGCGCATGCATGCAATTATTTTCAACGCTAATTGGAGAACATAAATTATGACAAGCAGAGGAGAGGGGGCATAAGGGGGTAAAGTGCAGAAGCAATCCAATTATTCTCAGATCTGGCTGCAACCGTGGCTCGCCATGACGTTATATTCAATCAACGGACATTGCTTTGAACTTTTACGTGAGGCCATGAATCATTTGATGTTTCTCATTGGGAGCTTGACACCTACCTAACTACCTACCTACTATATATATATCCCTCTCCCTCTCTATCACCCTACCTACCTACCTACCTACCTACCTACCTACCTACCTACCTACCTACCTACCTACCTACCTACCTACCTACCTACATACCTACTGTATTTCTCCATCTCCCTCTCCATCCATCTACCTACCTACCTGCCTGCCTGCCTACCTACCTACCTACCTACCTACCTACCTACCTACCTACCTACCTACCTACCTACCTACCTACCTACTGTATACCTCCCTCTCCCTCTCTATCCCTCTACCTACCAACCTACTGTATTTCTCCCTCTCTCTCTATCCCTCTACCTACCTACCTACCTACCTACCTACCTACCTACCTACCTACCTACCTACCTACCTACTATATATATATCCCTCTCCCTCTCTATCCCCCTACCTACATACCTACCTACCTACTATATATCTCCCTTTCTCTCTCTATCCACCTACGTACCTACCTACCTACCTACCTACCTACCTGCCTACTGTATTTCTCCACCTCCCTCTCTTTCCCTCTACCTACCTACCTGCCTGCCTGCCTGCCTGCCTGCCTGCCTGCCTGCCTGCCTACCTACCTACCTACCTACCTACCTACCTACCTACCTACCTACCTACCTACCTACCTACTGTATTTCTCCATATCCCTCTCCATCCCTCTACCTACCTACCTGCCTGCCTGCCTGCCTGCCTGCCTGCCTGCCTGCCTGCCTGCCGGCCTACCTACCTACCTACCTACCTACCTACCTACCTACCTACCTACCTACCTACTGTATACGTCCCTCTCCCTCTCTATCCCTCTACCTACCTACCTACTGTATTTCTCCCTCTCTCTCTATCCCTCTACCTACCTACCTACCTACCTACCTACATACCTACCTACCTACTATATATATATCCCTCTCCCTCTCTATCCCCCTACCTACATACCTACCTACCTACTATATATCTCCCTTTCTCTCTCTATCCACCTACGTACCTACCTACCTACCTACCTACCTACCTACCTACCTACCTGCCTACTGTATTTCTCCATCTCCCTCTCTTTCCCTCTACCTACCTGCCTGCCTGCCTGCCTGCCTGCCTGCCTGCCTACCTACCTACCTACCTACCTACCTACCTACCTACCTACCTACCTACCTACCTACCTACCTACCTACCTACCTACCTACCGACTGCATTTCTCCCTCTCCCTCTCTATCCCTCAACCTACATACCTACCTACTCTATTTCTCCCTCTGTATCTATCCCTCTACCTACCTACCTAACTACCTACCTACTATATATATCCCTCTCCCTCTCTGTCCGCCTACCTACATAACTATCTACCTACCTACTATATATCTCACTCTCACTCTCTATCCCCCTACCTACCTACGTACTATATATCTCACTCTCACTCTCTATCTCTCTACCTACCTACCTACTGTATTTCTCCCACTCTCTCTAGCCATCTACCTACCTACCTACTTACCTATCCTATATGTCCCTCTCCCTCTCTAGCCCTCTACCTATCCACTGCATTTCTCCCTTTCCCTCTCTATCCCTCTAACTACCTACCTACCTACCTACCTACCTACCTACCTACCTACCTACCTACCAACCTACCTACCTACCTACCTACCTACCTACCTACCTACCTACCTACCTACCTACCTACCTACCTACCTACCTACCTACTGTATTTCTCCCTCCCTGTCTCTATCCCTCTACCTACCTACATACCTACCTACCTAGCTACCTACCTACCCACGTACTATATATCTCCCTCTCTCTCTCTCCCTCTACCGACCTAGCTACCTACCTAGCTACCTACCTTTTTACCTACTCTATATCTCCCTCTCCCTCTCTATACCTCTACCTACCTACCAACAGTATTTCTCCGTCTCCCTCTCTATCCCTCTACCTACCTACCTACCTACCTACCTACCTACCTACCTACCTACCTACCTACCTACCTACCTACCTACCTACCTACCTACTGTATTTCTCCCTCTCCCTCTCTATCCCTCTACCTACCTACCTACCTACCTACCTACCTACCTACCTACCTACCTACCTACTGTATATCTCCCTCTCTCTGTCTATCCCTCTTCCATCCCTGACTTCCTACTGTATTTCTCTCTCTCCCTCTCTCCCTCTACCGATCTAGCTACCTACCTAGCTACCTACCTTTTTACCTACTCTATATCTCCCTCTCCCTCTCTATACCTCTACCTACCTACCAACAGTATTTCTCCGTCTCCCTCTCTATCCCTCTACCTACCTACCTACCTACCTACCTACCTACCTACCTGCCTACCTACCTACCTACCTACTGTATTTCTCCCTCTCCCTCTCTATCCCTCTACCTACCTACCTACCTACCTACCTACCTACCTACCTACCTACCTCCCTCCCTCTTCCATCCCTGACTTCCTACTGTATTTCTCCCTCTCCCTCTCTAACCGTCTGTCTACCTACCTACCTACCTACCTACCTACCTACCTACCTACATACATACATACATACATACATACATACATACATACATACTATATATCTCCCTCTCCCTCTATCCCCCTACCTACATACCTACCTACCTACTATATATCTCCCTTGCTGTCTCTATCCACCTACGTACTTACCTACCTACCTACCTACCTACCTACCTACCTACCTACCTACCTACCTACCTACCTACCTACTGTATTTCTCCATCTCCCTCTCTATCCCTCTACCTACCTACCTACCTACCTGCCTACCTGCCTACCTACCTAGCTACCTACCTACCTACCTACCTACCTACCTACCTACCTACCTACCTACTTACCGACTGCATTTCTCCCTCTCACTCTCTATCCCTCAACCTAAATACCTACCTACTCTATTTCTCCCTCTGTCTCTATCCCTCTACCTACCTACCTAACTACCTACCTACTATATATATATATCCCTCTCCCTCTCTGTCCGCCTACCTACATAACTATCTACCTACCTACTATATATCTCACTCTCACTCTATCCCTCTACCTACCTACGTACTATATATCTCCCTCTCCCTCTCTATCCCTCTACCTACCTACCTACTGTATTTCTCCCGCTCTCTCTATCCCTCTACCTATCTACCTACCTACCTACCTACCTACTTACCTACCGTATATGTCACTATCCCTCTCTAGCCCTCTACCTATCCACTGCATTTCTCCCTTTCCCTCTCTATCCCTCTACCTACCTACCTACCTACCTACCTACCTACCTACCTACCTACCTACCTAGCTAGCTAGCTAGCTAGCTAGCTAGCTACCTACTGTATACGTCCCTCTCCCTCTCTATCCCTCTACCTACCTACCTACTGTATTTCTCCCTCTCTCTCTATCCCTCTACCTACCTACCTACCTACCTACCTACCTACCTACATACCTACCTACCTACTATATATATATCCCTCTCCCTCTCTATCCCCCTACCTACATACCTACCTACCTACTATATATCTCCCTTTCTCTCTCTATCCACCTACGTACCTACCTACCTACCTACCTACCTACCTACCTACCTACCTACCTACCTGCCTACTGTATTTCTCCATCTCCCTCTCTTTCCCTCTACCTACCTACCTGCCTGCCTGCCTGCCTGCCTGCCTGCCTGCCTGCCTACCTACCTACCTACCTACCTACCTACCTACCTACCTACCTACCTACCTACCGACTGCATTTCTCCCTCTCCCTCTCTATCCCTCAACCTACATACCTACCTACTCTATTTCTCCCTCTGTATCTATCCCTCTACCTACCTACCTAACTACCTACCTACTATATATATCCCTCTCCCTCTCTGTCCGCCTACCTACATAACTATCTACCTACCTACTATATATCTCACTCTCACTCTCTATCCCCCTACCTACCTACGTACTATATATCTCACTCTCACTCTCTATCTCTCTACCTACCTACCTACTGTATTTCTCCCACTCTCTCTAGCCATCTACCTACCTACCTACTTACCTATCCTATATGTCCCTCTCCCTCTCTAGCCCTCTACCTATCCACTGCATTTCTCCCTTTCCCTCTCTATCCCTCTAACTACCTACCTACCTACCTACCTACCTACCTACCTACCTACCTACCTACCTACCTACCTACCAACCTACCTACCTACCTACCTACCTACCTACCTACCTACCTACCTACTGTATTTCTCCCTCCCTGTCTCTATCCCTCTACCTACCTACATACCTACCTACCTAGCTACCTACCTACCCACGTACTATATATCTCCCTCTCTCTCTCTCCCTCTACCGACCTAGCTACCTACCTAGCTACCTACCTTTTTACCTACTCTATATCTCCCTCTCCCTCTCTATACCTCTACCTACCTACCAACAGTATTTCTCCGTCTCCCTCTCTATCCCTCTACCTACCTACCTACCTACCTACCTACCTACCTACCTACCTACCTACCTACCTACCTACCTACCTACCTACCTACCTACCTACTGTATTTCTCCCTCTCCCTCTCTATCCCTCTACCTACCTACCTACCTACCTACCTACCTACCTACCTACCTACCTACCTACTGTATATCTCCCTCTCTCTGTCTATCCCTCTTCCATCCCTGACTTCCTACTGTATTTCTCTCTCTCCCTCTCTCCCTCTACCGATCTAGCTACCTACCTAGCTACCTACCTTTTTACCTACTCTATATCTCCCTCTCCCTCTCTATACCTCTACCTACCTACCAACAGTATTTCTCCGTCTCCCTCTCTATCCCTCTACCTACCTACCTACCTACCTACCTACCTACCTACCTACCTGCCTACCTACCTACCTACCTACTGTATTTCTCCCTCTCCCTCTCTATCCCTCTACCTACCTACCTACCTACCTACCTACCTACCTACCTACCTCCCTCCCTCTTCCATCCCTGACTTCCTACTGTATTTCTCCCTCTCCCTCTCTAACCGTCTGTCTACCTACCTACCTACCTACCTACCTACCTACCTACCTACCTACCTACCTACATACATACATACATACATACATACATACTATATATCTCCCTCTCCCTCTATCCCCCTACCTACATACCTACCTACCTACTATATATCTCCCTTGCTGTCTCTATCCACCTACGTACGTACCTACCTACCTACCTACCTACCTACCTACCTACCTACCTACCTACCTACCTACCTACTGTATTTCTCCATCTCCCTCTCTATCCCTCTACCTACCTACCTACCTACCTGCCTACCTGCCTACCTACCTAGCTACCTAGCTACCTACCTACCTACCTACCTACCTACCTACCTACCTACCTACCTACCTACCTACCTACCTACTTACCGACTGCATTTCTCCCTCTCACTCTCTATCCCTCAACCTAAATACCTACCTACTCTATTTCTCCCTCTGTCTCTATCCCTCTACCTACCTACCTAACTACCTACCTACTATATATATATCCCTCTCCCTCTCTGTCCGCCTACCTACATAACTATCTACCTACCTACTATATATCTCACTCTCACTCTATCCCTCTACCTACCTACGTACTATATATCTCCCTCTCCCTCTCTATCCCTCTACCTACCTACCTACTGTATTTCTCCCGCTCTCTCTATCCCTCTACCTATCTACCTACCTACCTACCTACCTACTTACCTACCGTATATGTCACTATCCCTCTCTAGCCCTCTACCTATCCACTGCATTTCTCCCTTTCCCTCTCTATCCCTCTACCTACCTACCTACCTACCTACCTACCTACCTACCTACCTACCTACCTACCTACCTACCTACCTACCTACCTAACTACCTAGCTAGCTAGCTAGCTAGCTAGCTAGCTACCTACTGTATACGTCCCTCTCCCTCTCTATCCCTCTACCTACCTACCTACTGTATTTCTCCCTCTCTCTCTATCCCTCTACCTACCTACCTACCTACCTACCTACATACCTACCTACCTACTATATATATATCCCTCTCCCTCTCTATCCCCCTACCTACATACCTACCTACCTACTATATATCTCCCTTTCTCTCTCTATCCACCTACGTACCTACCTACCTACCTACCTACCTACCTACCTACCTACCTACCTACCTACCTACCTACCTACCTACCTACCTACCTACCTACCTGCCTACTGTATTTCTCCATCTCCCTCTCTTTCCCTCTACCTACCTACCTGCCTGCCTGCCTGCCTGCCTGCCTGCCTGCCTGCCTGCCTGCCTGCCTGCCTGCCTACCTACCTACCTACCTACCTACCTACCTACCTACCTACCGACTGCATTTCTCCCTCTCCCTCTCTATCCCTCAACCTACATACCTACCTACTCTATTTCTCCCTCTGTCTTTATCCCTCTACCTACCTACCTAACTACCTACCTGCTATATATATATATCCCTCTCCCTCTCTGTCCGCCTACCTACATAACTATCTACCTACCTACTATATATCTCACTCTCACTCTCTATCCCCCTACCTACCTACGTACTATATATCTCACTCTCACTCTCTATCCCTCTACCTACCTACCTACTGTATTTCTCCCACTCTCTCTAGCCATCTACCTACCTACCTACTTACCTATCGTATATGTCCCTCTCCCTCTCTAGCCCTCTACCTATCCACTGCATTTCTCCCTTTCCCTCTCTATCCCTCTACCTACCTACCTACCTACCTACCTACCTACCTACCTACCTACCTACCAACCTACCTACCTACCTACCTACCTACCTACCTACCTACCTACCTACCTACCTAATGTCATGCCTGTTTCTTTGTTGATTTAGGAAAGACCACACCTAGACATTATTTTGAAATGTTTAAGGCTCCTTTTACTAAATAACATAAGCGTACAGATCAAGAAAAGCTGAGAATGAATAGTTTAGGCGCGAACAGAAAGTATTAAGCTTAAGCCCATCCCAATCCCCAAACCCCCCCTGTGCATTGTCCAATGTGCTCTCATGTCCAACATCAGGTGGGCAGGTCTTCACCATCCTGGAATGCAGGTCCGTTGAGCAGAAGATAACACGAACCACAACATTGTCCACCAGCAGAAACTCTCATCCCAAACCCCCCCCTCCCTCCCCGTTTCCATGGCAGCGAAGCGGGAAAAGCGAGACTGACATCCGGACCTCCTCCAGGAACAGTGGGAAACGCAGGGCAACAACAAGTAGACGCCAGGCTACACCTGAAAGACAAGAGGGGAGAGACAAAACAACATAGAGGAGAAAGGTAAAAAAAAGAGTCAAGGTTTGTGGGGATATTTGGCATAGAACTGGCGTACCAGTTTAGGAGCTTTGAGATGCTCCTTATCCACCCATTCGTTATGAGAAGGGGGAAAATCTTTCCACATGACCAGGAACTGAGTTTTATTTCTGCGGATTCTGGAGTCCAAAATGTCCCGGACCTCATAATGTTGATGACCATCCACCATAGTAGGAGCAGGCGTGTCAGGAACACGTTTGCGGAGATGGGAGGTACGAGCAGGTTTCAGTAGGTGAACATGGAACACAGGGTACAATCGTCGGTAAGTTTTGGGGAGATCTAAACGAACCGAGACAGAACTGATAATTTTGGTTATCGTGAAAGGTCCAACAAATTTGGGCCCCAGCTTCTTACATTTCTGGGGGCTGTCCAAATTTTTGGTAGAGACATAAACTTGGTCACCAACTTTGTAGGAAGGAGGGACTGCACGCCTCTTATCAGCATACAGCTTGTGAGAGTCATGGGCGTCATTCAAAGTTTTCCGAAGAACCGGCCAAACAGAGGATAATCTAGAGGACCATTCAGTTAAAGAAGGAACTGTAGGCGAGTCATGAGGCAGTTCGGGTATGGGTACAAAGTCCTGTCCGTAGATGATCTTAAAGGGGGTCATATTTGTACTGGAGTGAACAGAGTTATTATACGCCACTTCGGCATGTATGAGAAGATCAGCCCAATCATCCTGCTGAAAATTAATAAAACAACGTAAGTATTGTTCAAGAACGGAGTTAACCCTTTCACAAGATCCATTCGTCTGAGGGTGGTAGGCGGAGCTTAAGCTCTGGGCGGAGCCAATTAATCTCAAAAACTCTTTCCAAAACCGGGAAGTAAATTGGGTCCCTCTATCGGAGATGATGCGTTGTGGGACGCCATGAAAACGATAGATATGGGAAACGAACAGGCGAGCCAGAGATTTAGAAGAAGGAATCTTAGTACAGGGGACAAAGTGAACTTGTTTAGAAAAAAGGTCGGTAACAACCCAGATAACGGTATAGCCCTGACTTGGCGGAAGATCAACTATAAAGTCCATTGAGATTTCCTTCCAAGGCCTTTCTGGTGTAGCAACAGACTGGAGAAGACCCTGTGGTTTACCTGGCGCACGTTTGGAGGCCGCACAAACAGGGCAACTGGCAATATATGATTCAACGTCTTTCTTCAATGAGGGCCACCAGAATTGTCTCTTGACCAGATGAACAGTTTTAACGAAACCGAAATGACCGGCCAAACGTGAGTCGTGTGCGCGTTGCAAGACAAAAGGACGTAAAGTGGCAGGAACATATATCTTCGAGCCAATCCAGGGAAGATCGTCTCTGGTAGTACAATCACCAGAATGAGACGAATACCAATCATCCGTAAGCAACTCATCTTTAATGCGAGCGATCAAATCAGCAGGAGGAGTAGTTTGGACAGTTGTCTGGGTAACAGTAGATACTGGAGAAGCAGGTAAGGCGAGTGGCATGATGGGTTGTACTACCGTGAGTTTCGACACATCATATTGTGGCAATCTGGATAGTGCGTCAGCCATGAAATTTTTTCCTCCAGGAATGTATTTGAGGTGAAAATTGAAACGATGGAAATAATGAGCCCAACGGAGTTGCCGTGGGGACAATTTCCGAGACGAAGTAAGAGCTTCCAAATTCTTATGGTCAGTCCAGACTTCGAAAGGATGTGGGGCACCCTCAAGGAAATGACGCCAGGTCATGAGAGCCCATCGAACAGCAAAAGCTTCCTTCTCCCAAATCGCCCATCCACGTTCAGACGTAGTGAGCTTCCGAGAAGTGTAAGCACAAGGTTGTAATTTGCCATCCTGATTGAGTTGCAACAGGACCGCTCCCACCGCTACGTCGCTAGCATCCGCTTGAATAACAAAAGGGGAATTCACATCCGGGTGTTTAAGAACAGGTTCAACCGCAAACAAACGTTTAAGTTTCTCGAAAGCGGCTTGACATTCCATAGTCCATTTGAGAGGGGCGCTAGGACGAGGCTTGCCCTCCCCTTTCGTTTTCAGAAGGTTAGTAATGGGCAAGGCAATATCAGCGAAAGATGGAATAAATTGGCGATAGAAATTTGCAAAACCCAGAAAACTTTGTAATTGTTTACGGGTACGAGGAGGGGCCCACTCCGTCACCGCTTTGACTTTAGCAGGATCCATTTCAATCCCCTCAGAGGAGATACGGTAACCCAAATAGTCAATTCTTTCCTGGTGAAACTCACACTTAGAGAGTTTCGCATAAAGTTCAGCTGAGCGCAATTTGTTTAACACGGAGCGCACAAGTTTAATGTGCTCCTCTCGTGTCTGCGAGTAGACGACTATATCATCAATGTACACAATTACTCCTTTGTATAAGTGCTCGTGGAGAACTTCATTTATTAATTGCATGAAGACTGAAGGTGCACCTTGAAGGCCGAAGGGGAGGACCTTAAACTGGAAACATCCGAGCGGACAGTTAAAGGCTGTTTTCCATTCGTCCCCGTCCTTGATTCTGACCCTGTAATAGGCTTCACGTAAATCCAGCTTAGTAAAAATCTTAGCGGTAGCTAGGTGAGCAAGCATGTCCTTCATGAGGGGAAGGGGGTAAATATTGTGCTCACAGATGGTGTTAAGATATGAGTAGTCTTGGATCAGTCTTAGTGTACCATCCTTCTTTTCTCTAAACATGACAGGAGCGGCTACACGAGGCCTAGCTGGTTCAATGAAACCCCTCTGAAGGTTTTTATCGATGAATTTACGCAATTCCTCCATTTCCCTTGGGGTCATCGAGTACATACGGGGTTTAGGCAATTGAACCCCAGGGAGAAAATCAATTGAGCAGTCAGTAGCCCTATGAGGAGGAAGAGAGTCACAAGATCTTTCACTGAAAGCATCCTTTAGGTCCCAATATTCCTTGGGAATTTTTTCCTCGCCCGGAATGACCTCGGGAGACGGGAATTCTATCAACGGTGCAGCAGGTTCAATATGGAAAGGTGGCTTATGTTGCGGGGGGTGACCGGTTTCTGATGGAAAAAAGGCATGTCCCGGGTGGGATAAAGGAATGCGCACCCAACCCTCTTTCCAGTTAATGAGAGGATTCCATTTACGAAGCCAATTGACCCCCAAAATTACATCATTATCGGCAATGGCAGTTACAATAAAATTGATGGTCTCAGTATGACCCGTGCCTATGGAAACATGAATAGGTTCGGTGACAAAAGATGCTGGGGTTCCCCCGGCTACAGAACCATCCATTTGGCAAAAGGCAATGGGTGTTTTCAGGGTCTTAAGGTGGAAACCCATTTTGGAGACGATATCTTGGCTAATCAGACATTTAGAACAGCCAGAATCAATGAGAGCCTGCACATTGCACATACGTCCAGTAGATGGAGCTAAAAGCTTTAAATTAATATAAAGGGGCCCGGAGCAATGACTCACCAGATTTTCGTCAGAAGAATCTGAAGACGCTTCCCAATCATCAGGAGCTGGGATGGGTTGATCAACAGAAGGGTTGAGAGGCTCCAGCCCACTCAATGCTGGTTTGGCGCGCACATTCGGCGTCTTAGGCAGCTTCCGGTCCGAGGAAGAAGGTGGGCGCGGAAAAGGTTTTGATCGGCATTTGTCAGCCCAGTGCCCCTCCTTTCCACAGCGATAACAGCTGCCTGAACGAGGTTGGGTTGGTCTTCCCTCCCCCTTTTGCAAACGTTTTTCCCTCGCAGGGGGGTGAGATTTGGGGCTATCTTCTAACGCTTTTTTCTCCAAACGGACCGGATCCTGTAAGTGGGCTTGATCCAATTCTACATCCGAAGCGAGATCTATCCATTCATTTAAAGTTTCAGGGCGAAAACGGTTCACACACGTTTGGTAAATGTCTTTATTCAGCCCTTCAACATAAATATCCATTAGGGCAGTCTCACTATAACCAACCATAAACACTGATAGCTGTTGAAAAATCTGCGTGTAAGCCTGAATAGACATATCACCCTGCTGCAAACTTTTTAGTTTCATTTTGGCCTTCCGCTCAACACGGGGGTCTTCAAAACGCCTTCGAAGAGCATTCATAAAACGATCGAAATCACGAAGCGCAGGGGAGCGGCAGTTATGCAAAGAAACTAGCCAATTAGAAGCTTGATCTTCTAGGGTCATAGACACAATTCTTATTTTGATTTCATCATCCATATCAGCAGCATAAAATTGCATATAGTTATCGACGTGAATCAGAAAGAACGCCAGTTTATCGGCACTTCCGTCGTATTTCACACCCAAAGGAGGCAGTTTAGCAAGACGCCGGGGGTTAATGGGATTTGCTCCCCTTCCGGCTTGAGGTGGGGGGGAGGGTGTTGCTCTCCTGCGCTGCCTGTCTGGTTGAGGGGGGGGGGAGGGTGTTGCTCTCCTGCTCTGTCTGGCAGAAGGCGCCTCTCTCCCCGTTTCCATGCCGGCTTGAGGGGGTGGGGAAGGTGTTGAAACCCTGCTTCGTGAACGTCTCGGCTGTGGGCGATCCGCCTCCCTCCCCCATATTTTTTCCAGGGCCTTTCTCTTGTCCTCGGCCTGGCGGAGTAAGTCCTGAGCCATCTCCTGTAATTCACGTTCCTCTCTTAAGAGTTCCGGAACGATATTCTTTGGGGAAAGCCGACGTCTGGAGACGTTTACCCCACTCATTCCTACCCCTTCCGACCATCGTTTGGGTTTGACTGATTGTTCAGCGGGTAGTTTTAGATCTAGGCCAGCCAAGCCTTCCATCACTGACCTGATCCCTTCAGATTGAACCGGAGGATGCGATGGAGGATACGATGCTTCAGCACCCAAAGTTGATTCAGGCAGGACCTCCACCAACGGAGGCTCCTCTTTTGAAGGGTCCGACATCAGGCCAGGGTTTTCTTTTTTTTTTTTTCTGTGATTCTCAGCTTAATGTCATGCCTGTTTCTTTGTTGATTTAGGAAAGACCACACCTAGACATTATTTTGAAATGTTTAAGGCTCCTTTTACTAAATAACATAAGCGTACAGATCAAGAAAAGCTGAGAATGAATAGTTTAGGCGCGAACAGAAAGTATTAAGCTTAAGCCCATCCCAATCCCCAAACCCCCCCTGTGCATTGTCCAATGTGCTCTCATGTCCAACATCAGGTGGGCAGGTCTTCACCATCCTGGAATGCAGGTCCGTTGAGCAGAAGATAACACGAACCACAACATTGTCCACCAGCAGAAACTCTCATCCCAAACCCCCCCCTCCCTCCCCGTTTCCATGGCAGCGAAGCGGGAAAAGCGAGACTGACACCTAACTACTGTATTTCTCCCTCCCTGTCTCTATCCCTCTACCTACCTACATACCTACCTACCTAGCTACCTACCTACCCACGTACTATATATCTCCCTCTCTCTCTCTCCCTCTACCGACCTAGCTACCTACCTAGCTACCTACCTTTTTACCTACTCTATATCTCCCTCTCCCTCTCTATACCTCTACCTACCTACCAACAGTATTTCTCCGTCTCCCTCTCTATCCCTCTACCTACCTACCAACCTACCTACCTACCTACCAACCTACCTACCTACCTACCTACCTACCTACCTACTGTATTTCTCCCTCTCCCTCTCTATCCCTCTACCTACCTACCTACTGTATTTCTCCCTCTCTCTCTATCCCTCTACCTACCTACCTACCTACCTACCTACCTACATACCTACCTACCTACTATATATATATCCCTCTCCCTCTCTATCCCCCTACCTACATACCTACCTACCTACTATATATCTCCCTTTCTCTCTCTATCCACCTACGTACCTACCTACCTACCTACCTACCTACCTACCTACCTACCTACCTGCCTACTGTATTTCTCCATCTCCCTCTCTTTCCCTCTACCTACCTACCTGCCTGCCTGCCTGCCTGCCTGCCTGCCTGCCTGCCTGCCTACCTACCTACCTACCTACCTACCTACCTACCTACCTACCTACCGACTGCATTTCTCCCTCTCCCTCTCTATCCCTCAACCTACATACCTACCTACTCTATTTCTCCCTCTGTATCTATCCCTCTACCTACCTACCTAACTACCTACCTACTATATATATCCCTCTCCCTCTCTGTCCGCCTACCTACATAACTATCTACCTACCTACTATATATCTCACTCTCACTCTCTATCCCCCTACCTACCTACGTACTATATATCTCACTCTCACTCTCTATCTCTCTACCTACCTACCTACTGTATTTCTCCCACTCTCTCTAGCCATCTACCTACCTACCTACCTACTTACCTATCCTATATGTCCCTCTCCCTCTCTAGCCCTCTACCTATCCACTGCATTTCTCCCTTTCCCTCTCTATCCCTCTAACTAACTACCTACCTACCTACCTACCTACCTACCTACCTACCTACCTACCTACCTACCTACCTACCTACCAACCTACCTACCTACCTACCTACCTACCTACCTACCTACCTACCTACCTACCTACCTACCTACCTACCTACTGTATTTCTCCCTCCCTGTCTCTATCCCTCTACCTACCTACATACCTACCTACCTAGCTACCTACCTACCCACGTACTATATATCTCCCTCTCTCTCTCTCCCTCTACCGACCTAGCTACCTACCTAGCTACCTACCTTTTTACCTACTCTATATCTCCCTCTCCCTCTCTATACCTCTACCTACCTACCAACAGTATTTCTCCGTCTCCCTCTCTATCCCTCTACCTACATTCCTACCTACCTACCTACCTAACTACCTACCTACCTACCTACCTACTGTATTTCTCCCTCTCCCTCTCTATCCCTCTACCTACCTACCTACCTACCTACCTACCTACTGTATATCTCCCTCTCTCTGTCTATCCCTCTTCCATCCCTGACTTCCTACTGTATTTCTCTCTCTCCCTCTCTCCCTCTACCGATCTAGCTACCTACCTAGCTACCTACCTTTTTACCTACTCTATATCTCCCTCTCCCTCTCTATACCTCTACCTACCTACCAACAGTATTTCTCCGTCTCCCTCTCTATCCCTCTACCTACCTACCTACCTACCTACCTACCTACCTACCTACCTACCTACCTACCTACCTACCTACTGTATTTCTCCCTCTCCCTCTCTATCCCTCTACCTACCTACCTACCTACCTACCTACCTACCTACCTACCTCCCTCTTCCATCCCTGACTTCCTACTGTATTTCTCCCTCTCCCTCTCTAACCGTCTGTCTACCTACCTACCTACCTACCTACCTACCTACCTACATACATACATACATACATACATACATACATACATACATACTATATATCTCCCTCTCCCTCTATCCCCCTACCTACATACCTACCTACCTACTATATATCTCCCTTGCTGTCTCTATCCACCTACGTACGTACCTACCTACCTACCTACCTACCTACCTACCTACCTACCTACCTACCTACCTACCTACTGTATTTCTCCATCTCCCTCTCTATCCCTCTACCTACCTACCTACCTACCTGCCTACCTGCCTACCTACCTAGCTAGCTAGCTAGCTAGCTACCTACCTACCTACCTACCTACCTACCTACCTACCTACCTACCTACCTACCTACCTACCTACCTACTTACCGACTGCATTTCTCCCTCTCACTCTCTATCCCTCAACCTAAATACCTACCTACTCTATTTCTCCCTCTGTCTCTATCCCTCTACCTACCTACCTAACTACCTACCTACTATATATATATCCCTCTCCCTCTCTGTCCGCCTACCTACATAACTATCTACCTACCTACTATATATCTCACTCTCACTCTATCCCTCTACCTACCTACGTACTATATATCTCCCTCTCCCTCTCTATCCCTCTACCTACCTACCTACTGTATTTCTCCCGCTCTCTCTATCCCTCTACCTATCTACCTACCTACCTACCTACCTACTTACCTACCGTATATGTCACTCTCCCTCTCTAGCCCTCTACCTATCCACTGCATTTCTCCCTTTCCCTCTCTATCCCTCTACCTACCTACCTACCTACCTACCTACCTACCTACCTACCTACCTACCTACCTACCTACCTACCTAGCTAGCTAGCTAGCTAGCTAGCTACCTACTGTATACGTCCCTCTCCCTCTCTATCCCTCTACCTACCTACCTACTGTATTTCTCCCTCTCTCTCTATCCCTCTACCTACCTACCTACCTACCTACCTACCTACCTACCTACCTACCTACCTACCTACCTACTATATATATATCCCTCTCCCTCTCTATCCCCCTACCTACATACCTACCTACCTACTATATATCTCCCTTTCTCTCTCTATCCACCTACGTACCTACCTACCTACCTACCTACCTACCTACCTACCTGCCTACTGTATTTCTCCATCTCCCTCTCTTTCCCTCTACCTACCTACCTGCCTGCCTGCCTGCCTGCCTGCCTGCCTGCCTGCCTGCCTGCCTGCCTGCCTGCCTGCCTGCCTACCTACCTACCTACCTACCTACCTACCTACCTACCTACCTACCTACCTACCGACTGCATTTCTCCCTCTCCCTCTCTATCCCTCAACCTACATACCTACCTACTCTATTTCTCCCTCTGTCTTTATCCCTCTACCTACCTACCTAACTACCTACCTGCTATATATATATATCCCTCTCCCTCTCTGTCCGCCTACCTACATAACTATCTACCTACCTACTATATATCTCACTCTCACTCTCTATCCCCCTACCTACCTACGTACTATATATCTCACTCTCACTCTCTATCCCTCTACCTACCTACCTACTGTATTTCTCCCACTCTCTCTAGCCATCTACCTACCTACCTACTTACCTATCGTATATGTCCCTCTCCCTCTCTAGCCCTCTACCTATCCACTGCATTTCTCCCTTTCCCTCTCTATCCCTCTACCTACCTACCTACCTACCTACCTACCAACCTACCTACCTACCTACCTACCTACCTACCTACCTACCTACCTACCTACCTACCTACCTACCTACCTACTGTATTTCTCCCTCCCTGTCTCTATCCCTCTACCTACCTACATACCTACCTACCTAGCTACCTACCTACCCACGTACTATATATCTCCCTCTCTCTCTCTCCCTCTACCGACCTAGCTACCTACCTAGCTACCTACCTTTTTACCTACTCTATATCTCCCTCTCCCTCTCTATACCTCTACCTACCTACCAACAGTATTTCTCCGTCTCCCTCTCTATCCCTCTACCTACCTACCAACCTACCTACCTACCTACCAACCTACCTACCTACCTACCTACCTACCTACCTACCTACCTACCTACCTACCTACTGTATTTCTCCCTCTCCCTCTCTATCCCTCTACCTACCTACCTACCTACCTACCAACCTACCTACCAACCTACCTACCTACCTACCTACCTACCTACCTACCTACCTACCTACTGTATTTCTCCCTCCCTGTCTCTATCCCTCTACCTACCTACATACCTACCTACCTAGCTACCTACCTACCCACGTACTATATATCTCCCTCTCTCTCTCTCCCTCTACCGACCTAGCTACCTACCTAGCTACCTACCTTTTTACCTACTCTATATCTCCCTCTCCCTCTCTATACCTCTACCTACCTACCAACAGTATTTCTCCGTCTCCCTCTCTATCCCTCTACCTACCTACCTACCTACCTACCTACCTACCTACCTACCTACCTACCTACCTACCTACCTACCTACCTACTGTATTTCTCCCTCTCCCTCTCTATCCCTCTACCTACCTACCTACCTACCTACCTACCTACCTACCTACTGTATATCTCACTCTCTCTGTCTATCCCTCTTCCATCCCTGACTTCCTACTGTATTTCTCTCTCTCCCTCTCTCCCTCTACCGATCTAGCTACCTACCTAGCTACCTACCTTTTTACCTACTCTATATCTCCCTCTCCCTCTCTATACCTCTACCTACCTACCAACAGTATTTCTCCGTCTCCCTCTCTATCCCTCTACCTACCTACCTACCTACCTACCTACCTACCTACCTACCTACCTACCTACCTACCTACCTACCTACCTACCTACCTACTGTATTTCTCCCTCTCCCTCTCTATCCCTCTACCTACCTACCTACCTACCTACCTACCTACCTACCTACCTACCTACCTACCTACCTTCCTCCCTCTTCCATCCCTGACTTCCTACTGTATTTCTCCCTCTCCCTCTCTAACCGTCTGTCTACCTACCTACCTACCTACCTACCTACCTACATACATACATACATACATACATACATACTATATATCTCCCTCTCCCTCTATCCCTCTACCTACCTACCTACTGTATTTCTCCCTCTCTCTCTATCCCTCTACCTACCTACCTACCTACCTACCTACTATATATACATATCCCTCTCCCTCTCTATCCCCCTACCTACATACCTACCTACCTACTATATATCTCCCTTGCTCTCTCTATCCACCTACGTACCTACCTACCTACCTACCTACCTACCTACCTACCTACCTACCTACCTACCTACCTACTGTATTTCTCCATCTCCCTCTCTATCCCTCTACCTACCTACCTACCTACCTACCTGCCTACCTGCCTACCTACCTACCTACCTACCTACCTACCTACCTACCTACCTACCTACCTACCTACCTACCTACCTACCTACCTACTTACCGACTGCATTTCTCCCTCTCACTCTCTATCCCTCAACCTAAATACCTACCTACTCTATTTCTCCCTCTGTCTCTATCCCTCTACCTACCTACCTAACTACCTACCTACTATATATATATCCCTCTCCCTCTCTGTCCGCCTACCTACATAACTATCTACCTACCTACTATATATCTAACTCTCACTCTATCCCTCTACCTACCTACGTACTATATATCTCCCTCTCCCTCTCTATCCCTCTACCTACCTACCTACTGTATTTCTCCCGCTCTCTCTATCCCTCTACCTATATACCTACCTACCTACCTACCTACCTACTTACCTACCGTATATGTCACTCTCCCTCTCTAGCCCTCTACCTATCCACTGCATTTCTCCCTTTCCCTCTCTATCCCTCTACCTACCTACATACCTACCTACCTACCTACCTACTGTATATCTTCCTCTCTCTGTCTATCCCTCTTCCATCCCTGACTTCATACTGTATTTCTCCCTCTCCCTCTCTAACCGTCTGTCTACCTACCTACCTACCTACCTACCTACCTACCTACCTACCTACCTACTGTATTTCTCCATATCCCACTCCATCCCTCTACCTACCTACCTGCCTGCCTGCCTGCCTGCCTGCCTGCCTACCTACCTACCTACCTACCTACCTACCTACCTACTGACTGCATTTCTCCCTCTCCCTCTCTATCCCTCAACCTACATACCTACCTACTCTATTTCTCCCTCTGTATCTATCCCTCTACCTACCTACCTACCTACCTACCTACCTACCTACCTACCTACCTACCTACTGTATTTCTCCCTCCCTGTCTCTATCCCTCTACCTACCTACCTACCTACCTACCTAGCTACCTACCTACCCACGTACTATATATCTCCCTCTCCCTCTATCCCTCTACCTACCTACCTACTGTATGTCTCCCTCTCTCTCTCTCCCTCTACCGACCTAGCTACCTACCTAGCTACCTACCTTTTTACCTACTCTATATCTCCCTCTCCCTCTCTATACCTCTACCTACCTACCAACAGTATTTCTCCGTCTCCCTCTCTATCCCTCTACCTACCTACCTACCTACCTACCTACCTTCCTACCTACCTACTGTATTTCTCCCTCTCCCTCTCTATCCCTCTACCTACCTACCTACCTACCTACCTACCTACCTACCTACCTACTGTATATCTCCCTCTCTCTGTCTATCCCTCTTCCATCCCTGACTTCCTACTGTATTTCTCTCTCTCCCTCTCTCCCTCTACCGATCTAGCTACCTACCTTTTTACCTACTCTATATCTCCCTCTCCCTCTCTATACCTCTACCTACCTACCAACAGTATTTCTCCGTCTCCCTCTCTATCCCTCTACCTACCTACCTACCTACCTACCTACCTACCTACCTACCTACCTACCTACCTACCTACTGTATTTCTCCCTCTCCCTCTCTATCCCTCTACCTACCTACCTACCTACCTACCTACCTACCTACCTCCCTCTTCCATCCCTGACTTCCTACTGTATTTCTCCCTCTCCCTCTCTAACCGTCTGTCTACCTACCTACCTACCTACCTACCTACCTACCTACCTACATACATACATACATACATACATACATACTATATATCTCCCTCTCCCTCTATCCCTCTACCTACCTACCTACTGTATTTCTCCCTCTCTCTCTATCCCTCTACCTACCTACCTAACTACCTACCTACTATATATATATATCCCTCTCCCTCTCTATCCCCCTACCTACATACCTACATACCTACTATATATCTCCCTTGCTCTCTCTATCCACCTACGTACCTACGTACCTACCTACCTACCTACCTACCTACCTACCTACCTACCTACTGTATTTCTCCCTCTCCCTCTCTATCCCTCTACCTACCTACCTACCTACCTACCTACCTACATACATACATACATACATACTATATATCTCCCTCTCCCTCTATCCCTCTACCTACCTACCTACTGTATTTCTCCCGCTCTCTCTAACCCTCTACCTACCTACCTAGCTACCTACCTACTGTATATATATCCCTCTCCCTCTCTAATCCCCCTACCTACCTACCTACCTACCTACCTACCTACCTACCTACTTACCGACTGCATTTCTCCCTCTCACTCTCTATCCCTCAACCTAAATACCTACCTCCTCTATTTCTCCCTCTGTCTCTATCCCTCTACCTACCTACCTAACTACCTACCTACTATATATATATCCCTCTCCCTCTCTGTCCGCCTACCTACATAACTATCTACTTACCTTCTATATATCTCACTCTCACTCTATCCCTCTACCTACCTACGTACTATATATCTCCCTCTCCCCCTCTATCCCTCTACCTACCTACCTACTGTATTTCTCCCGCTCTCTCTATCCCTCTACATACCTATCTACCTACCTACCTACCTACCTACTTACCTACCGTATATGTCGCTCTCCCTCTCTAGCCCTCTACCTATCCACTGCATTTCTCTCTTTCCCTCTCTATCCCTCTACCTACCTACCTACCTACCTACCTACCTACGTACCTACCTACCTACCTACTGTATATCTCCCTCTCTCTGTCTATCCCTCTTCCATCCCTGACTTCATACTGTATTTCTCCCTCTCCCTCTCTAACCGTCTACCTACCTACCTACCTACCTACCTACCTACCTACGTACATACATACATACATACATACATACATACTATATATCTCCCTCTCCCTCTATCCCTCTACCTACCTGCGTACTGTATTTCTCCCTCTCTCTCTATCCCTCTACCTACCTACCTAACTACCTACCTACTATATATATATCCCTCTCCCTCTCTATCCCCCTACCTACATACCTACCTACCTACTATATATCTCCCTTTCTCTCTCTATCCACCTACGTACCTACCTACCTACCTACCTACCTACCTGCCTACTGTATTTCTCCATCTCCCTCTCTTTCCCTCTACCTACCTACCTGCCTGCCTGCCTGCCTACCTACCTACCTACCTACCTACCTACCGACCGACCGACCGACCGACCGACCGACTGCATTTCTCCCTCTCCCTCTCTATCCCTCAACCTACATACCTACCTACTCTATTTCTCCCTCTGTATCTATCCCTCTACCTACCTACCTAAGTACCTACCTACTATATATATATCCCTCTCCCTCTCTGTCCGCCTACCTACATAACTATCTACCTACCTACTATATATCTCACTCTCACTCTCTATCCCCCTACCTACCTACGTACTATATATCTCCCTCTCCCTCTCTATCCCTCTACCTACCTACCTACTGTATTTCTCCCACTCTCTCTATCCCTCTACCTACCTACCAACTTACCTACCGTATATGTCCCTCTCCCTCTCTAGCCCTCTACCTATCCACTGCATTTCTCCCTTTCCCTGTCTATCCCTCTACCTACCTACCTACCTACCTACCTACTTACCTACCTACCTACCTACCAACCTACCTACCTACCTACCTACCTACCTACCAACCAACCTACCTACCTACTGTATTTCTCCCTCCCTGTCTCTATCCCTCTACCTACCTACCTACCTGCCTACCTAGCTACCTACCTACCCACGTACTATATATCTCCCTCTCCCTCTATCCCTCTACCTACCTACCTACTGTATGTCTCCCTCTCTCTCTCTCCCTCTACCGACCTAGCTACCTACCTAGCTACCTACCTTTTTACCTACTCTATATCTCCCTCTCCCTCTCTATACCTCTACCTACCTACCAACTGTATTTCTCCGTCTCCCTCTCTATCCCTCTACCTACCTACCTACCTACCTACCTACCTACCTACCTACCTACCTACCTACCTACCTACTGTATTTCTCCCTCTCCCTCTCTATCCCTCTACCTACCTACCTACCTACCTACCTACCTACCTACCCACCTACCTACCTACTGTATATCTCCCTCTCTCTGTCTATCCCTCTTCCATCCCTGACTTCCTACTGTATTTCTCCCTCTCACTCTCTAACCGTCTACCTACCTACCTACCTACCTACCTACCTACCTACTGTATTTCTCCCTCTCTCTCTATCCCTCTACCTACCTACCTAACTACCTACTATATATATATCCCTCTCCCTCTCTATCCCCCTATCTACATAACTACCTACTATATATCTCCCTTTCTCTCTCTCTTTTTTTTTATTGAAAAAGTTTTATTCAAACAGATTTCCCCCCTTTTTACCCCCCCCCCCCGACATATAATATAAATCACATACAAATACTATACCCCCTCCCCTCACCCCGTCTTAGAATAAATTTCTCATTCAGATATTATACCCCCTCGCCTCCCAGCAAACACTATATAAATTTCTCTTAATATATCAATATCCCATTAACGCCATCTTCTAAGTTAATTAAACATATATAAAACATAATATAAATTTCTCTTAAAATACCGTATCCCATTATTCCCATCTCTAGATTAATCATACATATATATTTCCCCACCCTCCACCCTAACCCTCCCCCACCTCCCATTCAAACCCACCCCCCTGACTTCCGCTATACACCACTCTAATAATTCCAAGCATCCCAAATATTATTTACTCTGTTCACCTATCAATCTAAGCATTCTTACCTAAAAGCTACATAGTACTTCCTAGTCTGATATTTATTCTGTATATAATCAATCCATTAGAAACCTTATAACAAACCCATCATAAACACCCACACCTTTAACCTTTTAGTTAAACATTAAAATACATACATGATAATTCTTTTTTTTATATTGAAAAAGTTTTATTGGTTTTTACCATTTTCGAAAAGGGTAGGGTAAGGGATACAGAAACATATTAAGAACTTTCGCGTCGGGATCATTGGCCCTTCTAGGGCTTCATAATCAAACATTAAAAGAACATTTTTCCAAAAGTACTACAAGGTGAAAATAAGTACAAGATTCCTAAATTCTCCATTCTATGCTAGCAGTCGTGTACAAACATCCAGACATAAGGTTATGCAATATTAATAATAATTTAAAAAAAGCAAAGTTATTTTTTCGATCTAAGTCTCTTGGCAATTGTATCTTCTTTTTCTCCTCCCTGGCCCCCAGCGGGCGGGGCCGTGGCCCCCTCCGTCCCCCCTGGATCTTCCCCCAGGATAGAGGAATGTTTTTTAAGAAAGGCTTCCGCCTCAGCAACTGTTTTAATCCTTACTCTTCCTTCATCCCAGAACACCAACATCCCTTCCGGCATCACCCACTTAAACCAGATCCCGTGGTCAAACAATTTTCTGGATAAGAAGGAATACCTCCTTCTCACCTCCCTAATCTTTTTTGGGATCTGCTTCAAGATGGTGACTTCCTTTTGTTGGTAAATTAACGGCCCCCCTCTCTGCGCCTTCAAAATTCCCTCTCTGGTTGACCTTCTAACAAATTTAATATGTATCTCTCTGGGTACTTCATTTATCCTGGCATATGCTGAATTTATTCTGTAGACTAGGTCAATGTCCCCCCTGATCTCATCTTTAGGTTTCTGTAAATAGTCTGCTAAAATTGTACTCATGAGATCAGGAAGGTATTCACCAGATTCTTCAGAAATATTCTGAAATCTTAAAAAATATGACATCCTTTCAAAATCCATCCTAGACATATGACCAGACAAATCTGCAATTTCAATGTTGACATTTTTAAGTTCTCCCTTTGCCCCAGCCAGCCCCCCTTCCAGCTCCTCAGTCTTCTGTGAATTCTCCAGCACTTGCTTCCGTGTTTCCAGAAGGTCCTCCTTGAAACTTTTATTATCAGCTCTCAAAGCTTTAATTTCCTGCACCAGAACTTGTAACACTGATTCCAAAGATGACATTCTTTGTTCCAATCCTGCCAATTCTGATTTTGATGCCATGGTAAGCTGTTAAAGTCAGTGTCACTAAGATGGCGTTTTTTGGGTGGGGCCGTTGAGGCAAATCAGGAGCAAAACAGTTCAGGTGAAAGTTGTAAAAGAATTCAAGACCCAGCAGAGAAACACTTTTCACAGTCAAAAATTTTAGCAGAGAAGGCACTCAGGGAAGGAATCAATTAATCCAGAAATTTCTTCATTAGTAGAGAGAGAGAGTCCATTTCACAAAGAGATGTTGGTAATTTTCCAAAGGTAAAAATAGTCATTCAGGAACAAAGGGAACCATCCTCCACCGCCCCGTCTGAGAGCCAGGAGGAGAAAATAACCAAAGAAAAATTGTATCAAGCCAGCCGGACTTAGATACATTGTAAGAAAATAAGCCGCAGATCACTTTCGCTTATTTCAAAGCAGTCCGGAAACAAAGTATCCGCTTCCTCGCAACGAGGAGCCATTTCCAAACGCCGCTTTAAATCCGAGGGGGGGTTTAACCAACAAACACCCCCCTCTACGTTCTTTCAATCCAGGCTGCCAGCATAAATAATGTTGTAAATCACTCACTCTTCACCTCGCCGCCAAAGCCCCAGGGAGCCTTCCGACCCGCACGCTCAGTTCTTTTTAAATTCGCTGATCGTTACCGTCCTCCATTGGCGAAGGGAAACTCCCCCCGCAGCATGCCTCCCCTCGCCTAGACCGAAGACAAGGGTCGTTCTCCAGCCGCCGCTGAGAGGAACAGACCCAGGCAAGCCAGCCCTACAGGAGGCCCCCAAAAATGGGGGTGCCTCGCCCCCGATGGGGGGCAGAAAGAAGGAAAAGCGGCGAACGAGTCCAAGACTCATCCGTCGCCGCTGGAAGGCGGAACCGGAAGTCATGATAATTCTTAAGATCTAAATACCGTGTCATATAACCGAACACATTGTAAAACTTAAACCATATATCCTAACTCAAATTTGCATCCTTCCTGGTTCAAAAGGTTTGCTATTTTTCCCCTCTCCATTTGCTTAATTGCCCACTTAGCAACACAAAAGATGTAAAGATTGCTCTAGTATTTGAAAAGAGCAAAGTTACGTTCTCTTTTCACAAAGGAAACAGAAGTGGTGTAGAAAGATTTCAGATCCTATCACAGGAAGGATGCAGTAAATTGCAGGCAAATTTCTACTTCAATACATACATGATGATAATTTCTTAGAATCTAGATACCATCTATAAAATATAATATAAACTTCTTCCAACAGATATTCCAAACCAAAAACGTAATATCGTAACAACCAGATCGACTGCAAATGCTCTAGTGCTATATCCCTTTTGCCTTATAACTATGCCATTTAAGAGATCCAAGTCCCAAATTATATTCAACAAGACTTCTAAAGTTAAAATATATAACATTAAAAATAATAAACCTTGTCCAAGTCCCATATTCATTTTTTTTCCCCCTCAAGTCTTGATTAGAGAGTTCCGGTTCAATCGCTCGTAGGCCTTTTCCACATCCAAAAAAACCAGCATTGCAGAGATCTACATATTTTTATCTAGATAGACAATTAAAAATTATGAGTTGCCTTGCATTCTCCCTCATATATCCCCTCTTAAATAACTGGCATCAATCTGTTGGAGTAAACACCCATATCTGCTAGATTCTCCCTTCCAGCATTTTAATTAACCATTAGGTTAGGTTACATACATAATGATAATTTCTTCGAATCTAGATACCATCTGTAAAATATATTATAAAGATTCTCCCATGAGTTCAATATCTATACAAATTTAGCATTTAACTTTCAAAGTTCAACCCAAGTTTTTCCCCAGAACACTAATATGATATTAATCCTTTCCGCATCGATATTCATAAGTCCAACTCTTCAGGTCTGTTTCCATCCCTTCCGTAGCTGTTTGTAATACCAGTTTAAGCAGCTGCCCCCATAAGTAAAAAAAAACCCTTTATATAAACAATCCCCGAGTGACTTTTCATCAGGATTTTTTTTTTTATATATAAATTTTTTATTTATTCTTATAAAAAAATAAAATCATACAAACATAATTTTAAACCTATTGCCGTCACAGCGCGAGAAGGCATAACATTTAAATAACCAAACTTAACATTACCGTCGTAATAATAGGCCTAATATTTAACACCAACATTTACACTATATACAGCCCATCTAGTCAACGTACCTACTTCATCAATTCTTATTCGTCCTTTAATTTCTGATTAATATTATTTACCAATATCTGATTTAAACATATATTATTGCTTCAGTTATTATTATTCGGTCGTACCCGTACCCAATTATACCACCTCTTCCACGAGTTGTAGAATTCTGAGTCCTTTTTTCCTTTAGTTAATTTTGTTAATCTATCCGATTCTGCACATTCATTAATTTTATTTATTACTGCCCTATCCATTGGTATTTGATCACTCTTCCATTCCTGGGCAAATGCCAATCTTGCCGCAATAATTATGTGCAGCACCAAAAACCATATCTCCATGTTGATATCTGGGGGTTTGAGTCCTAACAGGAAGGTTTCAGGTTTCAAATCTAATTGATGTTGGGTGATTTCTATTAACCACTGCCTGATTTTTTTCCAGTATTTAATCGCCATTGGGCAGGTCCACCACTGATGGAAATAGGTCCCCTCTCTGTGACCACATTTCCAGCAATTAGGCATGGTCCCAGGGAACATTCTGGCAAGTCTTGCCTGGGGTAGATGCCACCGATATATCATTTTATATGTATTTTCCTTATACGAGGCTGTCATAGTCAATTTCATATTTTTGAACCAAATTTCTTCCCAATTTTGAAAGTCCAATGTGCGTCCTATATTCCGTCCCCAGGCAATCATGCAGTCTTTGACCACTTCTTCCCCTACGTCTAATAACAATAGATGTCCGTAACACTTGGAGAGCATCCCTTTCTCTGTTCCAAAAAGAACCTTGTCCAGTTCTTGTTTATAGGGATATATACCTTCAGTCTTCTGATCTTTTTTGTACCTTGAGAGTATCTGGGAATATGGCCACCAGTCGATATGGTACCCTTGCGAAGCTAATGATTCCCTGGTCTTCAAATTCCCCTGTGAATCTAAGATCTCTTCATATGTCAAGATCTTCTCCCCTCTATATCGTGTTGGATAAACAAGGGCTTCCTGAGTAGAGATCCAACATGGCACCTTCAAGTATAACTTCCTCCTCAACTTCTCCCAAGAATAGCTCAAGGTCCTACGCACCAAGTGGTCATTGAAGTGTTTGGGTCGCTCTGAACCGGGCCAAATATAATAGTGCCAACCATACTGTAGGCCCCAGCCTTCAATAGTCAGGAGCCGTGTTCTTCTCAGGGTCATCCATTCTTTAATCCAAATTAATAAAGCCGCCTGATAATAAAGCTGCCAATTGGGGAGACCAAATCCCCCTCTAATTCTAGGTTCCTGCATCATTTTCAGTTTAATTCTAGGTTTTTTACCTTGCCAAATAAATTTTGAGACGGCTCTATTCATTTCATTAAAGAATTTCTTTTCCCTGGCTCTAGGTGTGGAAGCCAAAGCAAAGGAAACGGACCTGAAATTTGTGGAGATGGAAGGGAACATGCGCAGGATAGATAACGAGATTATTATGATACAATTTCGTTCCATGGAGTATGCTATTAGGCTGAGGGGCCTCAGAGAAAAACCTAAAGAAGATTTAAGAAAAGCTTGTGCTGATGCTTTAGCTAAATTATTAAGAGTTGCTCCTGATGAAATTTCTGATAAGATGGATAAAATCTACAGAGTAAACTCACGTATAGCTTTACAAAGACAATTGCCAAGAGATGTTGTGATATATTTTACTGAGAGAAATTACAGAAATGATATTGTACAGAAGTCTTACTACTCCTCTATTCACGTAGACGAACATCGGATTAGTGTCTTCAAGGAGTTGCCTCCGGCAATGTTAAAATTCAGAAGGGATTTTGGATTTTTGGTAGTGGAGTTGAAGAAAAGAGAGATACCGTTTAGGTGGGACGCACCAATGGGTGTTATATTCAGATATGAAGGGGTGAGGTATCGTTTGAACACTATAGACAAGGCAAGAGAATTTTACCATGGAATACTGATGGCAACTGCAGCGCCCCCACGTACATCTACACCTACACCAGCAGACCTGGAAGCTTTGGAGCAGAGGTTATTTGAGAAAGAGACAGAAGAACAGATATTGCAGACGCAAAAAGAGAGAGAAGCCCAGGGTGCTACAGGTGGATCTCAATTGGATTCTTCTCGGCTCCCTCTAAGTTCCTCTTTGGAGGAACCGTCTAAGACATTTATTGAAATGCCATTACTTGAGCCTGTGGAACAACGTGTTACTAGATCTACGACTAGACAATTGCTGGATTCTCAGAAGCAGGGGCAGCCACAAGGACAAGGTACCAAGAGGAACCAAGGCAAAGACAAGAAGGAAACTGAAGCTGTGGGAGGAGCAGAGCCGAAGACTAGTTTGGTGGAGAGAGATCTTCAGCAAATGCTCTCAATGTTTCAGACTAGGCCTAAAGATGTTTAAACTATTATCCTGGAATGTGAATGGATTGAACTCTCCACAAAAAAGGAGAAAAATATTTAATTATTTGAAGCAATTTAATAATGATGTGGTCTGCCTTCAAGAAACTCATATCAGGCTGCAAGATCAGAAGTATTTAATGTGTCCAAGATTGGGAACATTTTATGCAGCCTCCAGTTTAGTAAAGAAAAATGGTGTGGTAATATATATTAACAAAAGATTTTCAGCTAAAATTATAGAGGTGGATGACAGTGGTAGATTTATAGCAATTGAACTTGATACAGATTTTGGTCCTATCTTGCTGGTAGGAATATATGCACCTAACCAACTACAAGAAAGCTTTTACAGGATGCTTCACTTGAAAATTTTGGATTGGAATTTTAAGAGTGTTTTAATTATGGGAGATTGGAATGGTGTGATCTCTCCAAGGATAGATAAGAGAACAATGACTAAAGTCTCCACCCAATTACCACGGGGTTTTTTTGATTTTAAAAATGATTTGGAGTTAAAAGATGTTTGGAGGATACAACACCCAAAAGAGATGGACTTTTCTTTTTACTCGGATAGGCACAAATCTTTTTCAAGGATTGATTTTTTTTTGTTAACACCGGATTTACTTCCTAAAGCTAAGAAAACTAAGATATTCCCCAGGACATTAACTGATCATAGCCCGGTGTGGTTAGAGATCGATCTAGGGAAGAGGTTAAGAAGGTCATGGAGAGTAAATGAAAACTTATTTAGATATGAAAAAAATGTTGAAGAACTTAAAAAACACATGAAGGAATTTTTCAGTTTTAATATGAATAAAGGTACCTCTATTGAAATAGTATGGGATGCGAGTAAAGCTTATATGCGGGGGGTTTTGATACATATGAATTTTAAACATAAACAAAGCAGGCAGAAAAAAAGAATGGAAATGGAAAACGAAATCAAGAAAAAGGAGCAGCTACTTATAGTAAATCCAAAAGATGAGTCACTCCAGATGGCGATAAAGTTGTTGAAAGATCAATTTCAAATGCTTATATCAGAACAAACAGCAACCAACTTACAATTTGCTAAACATAACACCTTTGCTAATGCGAATAAACCTGGTAGGTGGTTGGCCTACACCTTGAGAAAAAATACGAATAATAGAATTATTGACAGAATTGAATATGGAGGGAAAACGGTATATCAACAGGACTCGATTAAAAAATCATTTGTGGATTATTACACCAAGTTATATTTACAGGATAATATACAGAATAACTCAATAGATGACTTTCTGGAAGGAAAAAGGGTGACCAAAATAAATGTGCTCCAAAAGGCAAATCTGGAATGTTTGATAACTGCAGAGGAGATTGTTTTAGCTATAAATCAACTTAAACTAGCTAAGGCTCCAGGGACTGATGGATTGACCGCAGTCTACTATAAAACTTTACAATTGGAAATGATTGAATATCTTACACAGTTATTTTGTAATATACAGCAAGGGGGTAAAATACCTTCTTCATGGGAAGCGGCTTTTATATCATTGATACCTAAGGACAAAGATGGCCCTAAGAAACCAGAGGATTACAGACCGATATCTCTTCTAAATACGGATTATAAAATATATGCTAAAGTACTTGCCAACAGATTGATGCCAGTTATCCAAGAGGTTATTCACTATGACCAAGCAGGATTTATTGAAGGGAGACATATGAAGGAGAATGTAAGACAAATTATAGATTTAATTGACTATCTTGATAAGAATAAGCAGATCTCTGCAGTGCTGGTCTTTTTGGACGCGGAGAAGGCCTTCGATCGAGTGAACTGGAACTTTCTAACCAAGACTTTGGAAAAGATGGATATGGGACCACGAATGAGACAAGCGATTGGTGCAATTTATCAGCAGCAATATGCACAACTTATTATTAATGGAAGTTTGACTACAACTTTTGAAATACAAAAAGGTACAAGACAAGGGTGCCCATTATCTCCATTGTTATTTATCTTAACCCTGGAAGTCTTGTTGAATACAATTCGGGACTCTAACACTTTAAGTGGTATAATTATTAGGCAAAAAGAATACAGAACTAGGGCATTTGCCGATGATCTGGTTGTTACCCTCTCACATCCTATGAACTCAGTAATTCAGATGAAAAATATCATAGTAGAATTTGGTGTGGTGTCTGGGTTTAAACTGAATCAAGGCAAAACGAAAATGATGGTTAAAAATATGTCAGAGACTCAGAGGAAGTCACTTGAAAGCTTGGCAGGTTTTGAAATAGTTTCTAAAGTTAAATATTTAGGAATACAAATTGCAGAAATAAATACAAAACTTTTTTCAAATAATTATGAAGTGTTGTGGCAACAGATACAGAAGGATCTTCAAGCTTGGAATAAGCTACAACTATCTCTGCTTGGAAGGATTTCAGCAATTAAAATGAATATTCTACCTAGATTCATTTTTTTATTTCAGATGATACCGGTGCTTAAATCAGATAAAATCTTGTCAGATTGGCAAGCAACATTAAATAAATTTGTTTGGAAGGAGAAAAAGCCGAGAGTAAAGATGAAGATTATGCAAGATATTCGTGAAAGAGGTGGCCTTAGACTCCCAAACCTCCGATTGTATTATGAAGCGGCGGCATTGACGTGCGTGGCAGATTGGTTTGGGAAAACAAAATCTGAACTATTGAATATAGAAGGTCATGATCTTGTGTTGGGTTGGCATGCATATCTGTTTTATGAAGAAAAGGTGGATAAAGTATTTAACAATCATGTTCTCCGAAGTGCCTTGATGAGAATTTGGAGGAAGCACCGGCCTAATTGGGATTATAAAATACCGCTTTGGTTGGATCTTGCAGACACCATGTGGATTACAAATACTAAGTCACTCGGGGGGTGTTTATATAAAGATGTGCTTACTTTTGACAGGGGCGAATGGCAGATGAAAACTTTGGAACAACTGTTGGAGGCAGGAATTACTTTAAATTGGTTACACTACACACAGTTACAGAAGAGATGGAAAGAAGATCGCAGGATTGGTTTTATGGAGAAAGAAGTGGAGTTGATCAGGCAGATAAAAGAGACTGGCCCAAAACATGTTAAAAGAATATATAATGTACTGTTAGAAAGGGATTCAGAAAGCGAGTTGGTCAAGGATTGTATGATTAAATGGGCTCAGAATTTTGATGAACCCGTTATGTTGGATACGTGGGAAAAAATATGGGTTCAAAATATTAAATTTACACAGTCACAAAGTTTAAGGGAGAATTTTTATAAAATGTTTTATAGATGGTATTTGGATCCTAAGAAATTATCATGTATGTATCCTAATTTTCAACCTAAATGCTGGAGATGCGGGTGTTTAGATGCTACTTTCTTCCATGTATGGTGGACTTGCAATAAGGTCAAAGCTTTTTGGATAAAAATATGGTGGGTTATGCAAAACGTATTTAAGAAAAGATTAGAATTTACCCCGCAAATGTTTCTATTGGGCATAACTAAGGATTTTCGTAAAGGGGAAACAAAATTGTTTTTGTATATGGTTACAGCAGCTAGGTTGTTGATTGCTCAACATTGGAAGAAAGATTTTGTACCGACAATTGCTCAATGGATTCAAAAAGTGGCGGGGTTTGCGGAAATGGCAAAACTTTCAGCTTTCCTAAAAGACCAGAAGCAGGAGAGCTACACGCAGGAATGGGCAAAATGGATTAATTATATACAGAATAAATATCAGACTGGGAAATACCATGTAGCTTTTAGGTAGGAATGTTTGGATTGATAGGTGAATAGATTAAACAATATATGGGATGTTTGGAATGTTTAAAGTGGTGTACAGCGGAACTCAGGGGGGGTGGGATTGACTGGGAGGTGGGGGTGGGTTAGGGTGGAGGGTGGGGAAATATAAGTGGATAAGCAATATAGAGATGGGTATAATGGGATATGGTTATGTTATGATGTATATATGCTGAATTAACCTGGAAGAGGGTGTTAGGGAGAGATTGATGTATCTTACACTAAATTTATATCATGTTGGTCGGGGGTATAATACTCAATATTTGAATGAGAATTTTATTTTAAGACGGGGGGAGGTGAGGGGTATACTTTTTGTATGTGATTTTATATTATATGTCGGGGGGGTAAAAGGGGGGAAAACTTGTCTGAATAAAACTTTTGCAATAAAAAAAAAAAAAAGAATTTCTTTTCCAATCTTACAGGGGCCGATTGAAATAAAAATAGCCATTTGGGGAGAATACACATTTTAATAACTGCTATTCTCCCCATAAGGGAGAGTTGCAGGTTCTTCCATCTGCCGAAATCTTGGACCATCTGTTTGTAAAGGTGAACATAGTTGTCTTCCTTTATGGAGCTACATCTCCCTGTCAGCCATATTCCTAAATATTTGATTTTATTTACGATCTTCAGACCCACTAGATCTTCAAGTTGTTGCTTCTGTCTTGTGGTCATGTTTTTGACCAACATTTTGGTCTTATCTTCATTAAGAAGTAGACCTGCAACGCTCCCAAATTCCCTAATTAGTTCTAACAAATGCGGTCCTGATTCCCTTGGTTCTTCTAAAATGAAGGCCAGATCATCAGCATATGCTTGCACCTTAACCTCCTCCCGTCTAATCCTCAGTCCCTTTATTTCGTTTTTCCGTCTTACTTCTCTCAATAGAGGTTCCAAGGTCAAGGCAAATAATAGCGGGGATAAGGGGCAGCCCTGTCTTGTACCTCTATGTATCTCGATCTTCCCTGTTTGATCTCCCTCAATCAATACCCTTGCTGTTTGTTTTTGATATATGGCCTGAATTGCCCCAATAAATTTTGTGCCAAAATCCATATATTCCATCTGGGATATCATGAAGTCCCAGGAGACCCGATCAAATGCCTTTTGGGCGTCAACAAAAACTACGGCCATCTGTTTATCCGGGCAGGCCTCAAAATATTCCAGGGTATTCATAATCATCCTCAAATTATCCCGTAGGTGTCGGTTGGGGAGGAAGCCATTCTGATCTGAGTGTATGAAGGTATTAAGAAAACAGGTAAGTCTTGCTGCTAACACTGCCGCAAAAATTTTATAATCAGAGTTTAGCAGCGAAATTGGCCTATAATTTCTAATAAGTGACAGGTCAGTCCCTTCCTTGGGAATAATGGAAATAAACGCTTCAGACCACGATGCTGGAGTCTGGGTATCCCTCATCACTCTGTTATACAGCTCTGTCATATATTTACCCAGTACCCCAAACATCGCCTTATATAGTTCAACCGGAAGCCCATCTGTACCCGGGGTCTTCCCATTGGCTTGTTTCATCATGGCTGCTTCTACTTCCCCTTCCGTTATGTCAGCGTTAAGAAGTTGCTTCATAGATTCAGGGACTTGTGGTAGGTCAGATTTAATCAAAAACTGCCTGATTCCTTGTATCTCTTCTCCCCCTTTCTCATACAGTTTAGTAAAAAAATCATGTGCCACTTTCTTTTTCCCTTCCTTAGTAGTATGGAAGTTTCCATCCAAATCCTTCAACCCCTCTATCCTACGTTGTTCGCCTTCCTTCCTTAAGCGGTATGAGAGCCATCTACCTGGCTTATTGGCATTCTCAAAGTAATGTTGTTTGGACCATTTAATCTTAGAGGCTAACTCTTCTTTATCTAGCAAACTAATCTGATGTTGCCAGAACGTCCTTTCCTCGACCAGGTGTTCCTGCTCATTCCCTTCCTGCATTCTCTGCTCAACTCTACTCAGATTATTCAGGAGTTCTTTCCGTTGTGCTCTTTTAATTTTGCGACAGTTAGCGCCGTATTTAATCAGTAAACCCCTCATAACTGCCTTAGCAGTGTCCCAAGTATTATAAATGGATGTGTCTTTGGTTTCATTCTCTTGGATAAAAAGAGAATTCATCAGGATTATTAAGTTCCAAAAACGTGATAGGGTAACAACCAGATCCGCTGCAAATGCTCCGGTTCCAGTTTTCAATCGTAAGCCTTTTCCACATCCAAGAGAACCAGCATTGCAGAGATCTGTATATTTTTATCTAGATAGTCAAATAACTGGCATCCAACTGTTAGCTAATTGCTTCTTCCTTTTATCCTTTTATCTTTCTTAATTCGCTGGGATTGAGACCTCCTCTGCTTCTGCGGTTTCTGAATTCGTCTGGTGCTAGACCTGGCTTCACATTGCTCATCTAATTTACATATTGGCATTCCAACAGATCCCCCTATAGCAGTCTTCGACAATTCCTCCAAAGTAGAGCTTAAAAGAGGCCCAGGAGAATCCAACTGAGTATATTCTTCCATCTCTTTTCCAAACTGCTTCTGCGCCATCTCAATATCTTGCTCTAAAACATCCAGATCTGCTGATGTTGGTGTAGATGTACGTGGGGGCGTTGCACTTTTCTTCAGTATTTCATAATAAAAATCTCTTGCCTTGTCTATAGTATTCAAACAATACCTCGCCCCTTCATATCTGAATATAACACCCATTGGAGCATCCCACCTATACTGTATCCCTCTTTTCTTCAGCTCCACTACCAAAAATCCAAAATCCCTTCTAAACTTTAACATTGCTGGTGGTAACTCCTTGAAGACACCAATCAGATTTCCAGCTATATGAAGAGAGGAATAGGAAGACTTCTGCAAAATATCATTTCTGAGGTTTCTCTCAGTAAAATATATCACAACATCTCTCGGTAATTGCCTTTGTAATGCTATACGTGAATTTGCTCTGTAAATTTTATCAATCTTAGCGAAAATTTCACCAGGATCCATTTTTACTAATATAGCCAAAGCATCGGCAAAAACTTTTCTTAAGTCTTCTCTAGGATTTTCTATTAATCCCCTCAGTCTGATAGCGTTCTCCATTGACCTAAATTGTAACATAATAACCTCTTTGTCCAATTTATACATATTCCCCTCCATTTCCACAAATTTCAAATCCGTTTCCTTTGCTTTAGCTTCCACATCTGAGGCCAATTGTTCAATTTTTCCATCAATTTTAATTATAACTTCAGAGAGACTCTTGGCCATTGCTTGCATTTTTTCCCCGATTGATCATATTTATCCTGGACCATTCTTTTAAGTTCTTTACTTTCATTAACTATGAAATTGATCAAATCTTTAAAATCCTGGGGAGTTATTGCACCAGTTTGTTCCGTTGCCATACTTTTAAGCTTTCCCAATTTTCTAAGAAAAAAAACTCTTCAAAGTGTCAAAATAAGTCAGTAAAAGGTAATGCGTTTAGCTTTATAGCCCACCTCCAGCTGTCAGCCAGGGTTAAACAGAGATTGGAATCCACAAATCAGTTAACTTTCACTTTCTTTAAACTTTCATCTACATTAACGCCATTTTGAATCCTTTGTTCTAAGCCCGTGCCATACAAATTCAGCGCTACTATCGCTTAGAGTGATTCGAACTTTAAAATTAAAATACTTGCAAATGTCTTCTTTGATGGGTTGCCTGGAGCGTATTTTAAGGAGTTGTTTACGGTGTCTTGCTCCACTAAATCCTTAGCGAAGGAGTCCAGCAGACCGGAGCTTAAAGCAGCTGAGAAGGGGGGCTCTTCTTGCCTGCACCCCAGAGGCTATAAAACCTTCTGGAGAGCTTCACAAGTGGCTCAACCCGACAGCGCAAGCTCTCTCCTAAATTCCTGAGGAGTTTGGAGTGTCCAAGGCGTTTACGATCTTTTAAAAACGCCTCTACAGGCTGCTGGGTCGGCAAGCTCGTAAAAGCCTGCCCGCGACAACCGCAGCTCAACCCGGAAGTCGCTCCCTTTCTCTCTCTATCCACCTACCTACCTACTTACCTTACTGAGCATGCACGAAGAAATGGCGGCGGAGCTTTGAGGCGATGGTGACCGGAGGCCCATTTGGCTCCGGAGGATGTGGCCGGCCCCTTTGGGGTGATCGGTAAGGGCCGGCCCAGCAAGTTGAAGAGCCAGCCGTCACACTGAGGCCTTTCCAAAGCCGGTAAGTGTGACGGCTGAGACGGGAGGCGCGGGGGAGCGGAACGCCGGAAGAGAACGCCGGAAGGCCGGAGGCCCTGGCGGAGGCCGGGCGGAAGCCGGGCGGAGGCCGGAGGCCCTGGTGGAGGGACGCGGCGGCGGAGAGAGCGCCGGAAGGCCGGAGGCCCTGGCAGAGGCCGGCGGAGGCCGGAGGCCCCGATGGAGTGGCGGAGTGGTGGCGGAGAGCTCCGGAAGGCCGGAGGCCCCGGCGGAGGCCGGTGGAGGCCGGAGGCCCCGGCGGAGCGGCGGCGGAGAGCACCAAAAGGCCGGAGGCCCCAGCGGAGGTCGGTGGAGGCCGGAGGCCCCGGCGGAGTGGCGGAACGGCAGCGGAGCTGCGCGGACCATCTTGATCCCGGCGGAGGCCCCCGTGGAGCAGCGAGGCCAGGTGGAGGGCTCCACAGGAGATGGCTGGTGAGGTTGGCGGCCGCAGAGAGATGGGAGGCGCGGCGGACCGATAGAGCGTCGGAGGCCCCGGCGGAGGCCTGTTGGAGTGGCGGAGGCCCTGACGGAGGCCCTGGCGTGGAGTGGCGAGCCTGCAACGTGGTGAGGCCCTATGGAGGCCTGGTAGAACAGTGGAGGGAACCCTCCCCCCCCTGGACTCCCCGGTAAAACATCTACGGGGAGGGGGGCGAGAGCGAAGCAAGGACAGCCTGAAGGAACAACAGTTCCAGCCACCTGGTGGAAAGCCTCTACCCGAGGAAGAACTGACTGACTCAGATTATGATCTATTTTCCCTGTTTTGACTTGACTTGCACTTGTACTTAATAATAATAATAATAATAATAAAGCTCAATTTATTAACCGCTCCCTCTCCCCACAGGGACTCGGGGCGGTGCACAGGGAGAATAAAAACCATAAATATACAAAAATACATACAATTTAAAACAGATTAAACAAACTCCTGTGCTAAAATCCCATTAACTAAAAATCCCCACTCAATATACATAAACAATTAAAAAACCCATAGAGAGAGAGACTACCCTAGGCCGGCCAGGCGGAAAAGATGTGTCTTTAGTTTCAGGCGGAAGGAGCGGAGGTCCGTGGTCGTTCTAATATCGGGGGGAAGGTCGTTCCAGAGGGCCGGGCCCGCCACAGAGAGAGCCCTTCCCCTGGGTGTCGCCCGCTGACAAAGTCTAGTGGACGGCACCCGGAGAAGTCCCTCTCTGTGGGAGCGAATCGGCCGTGAGGATGTATGAGGCAGTATCCGATCCCGCAGGTAGCTAGGTCCCGAGCCATGGAGCGCTTTAAAGATGATAACCAACACCTTGAAGCGCACCCGGAAGACGACAGGCAGCCAGTGCAGCTCGCGCAAGAGCGGTGTTACATGGGTAAACCTAGTGGTTCCCATAATTGCTCGCGCGGCTGCATTCTGAACTAACTGAAGCCTCCGGGTGCACCTCAAGGGGAGCCCCATGTAGAGGGAGTTACAGTAGTCCAGTCGGGATGTCACGAGGGCATGAGTGACTGTGCGAAGGGCGTCCCGATCCAATAGGGGGCGCAATTGGCGAACCAGGCGAACCTGGTAAAACGCCCTCCTGGCCACGGCTGTCACTTGCTCTTCCATAGACAGCCGGGTATCCAGGAGGACTCCCAAATTGCGCGCCCCATCCACAGGGGCAAGATGTTCGCCCCCTATGGCCAGCGTTGGAGAAAGCTGGTTGAATCGGGCAGCCGGAAACCACAGCCACTCGGTCTTGGTCGGGTTGAGCCTGAGTCCGTTACTTCCCATCCAGATCCGCACGGCTTCCAGGCACTGGCACATCACCGCTACGGCATCGTTGGGGTGGTTTGGGGTAGATATATACAGCTGAGTGTCATCAGCGTAGAGATGGTACTCTACCCCAAAACCACGGATGATCTCACCCAGCGGCTTCATGTATGCATTAAACAAGAGAGGCGAGAGGACCGACCCCTGAGGCACCCCACATGTGAGGGGTCTCGGGGTCGACCTCTGCTCTCCTGCCAACACAAATTGCAATCGGCCAGAGAGGTAGGAGGAGAACCACCGTAAAACGGTGCCTCCCACCCCCAACCCCCCCAGCCGATGCAATAGGATACCATGGTCGATGGTATCGAAAGCCGCCGAGAGGTCTAATAGGACCAGGATGGAGGAACAACCCCCATCCCTGGCCCTCCAGAGATCATCCACCAACGCGACCAATGCCGTCTCGGTGCTATGCCCGGGCCGAAAGCCGGACTGGCGCGGATCTAGATAATCAACTTCCTCCAGGTGACGGGGAAACTGTTGTGCCACCTCACTCTCAACAACCTTCGCCAGAAAGGGAAGGTTGGAGACGGGACGATAGTTGGTTAAAAGAGCTGGGTCCAAAGAGGGCTTCTTAAGGAGGGGCCTCACCATAGCCTCTTTTAGGGAAGCAGGCAAGGAACCCTCACTCAAGGATGCGTTGACAACCTCTTGGAGCCAGCCTCGTGTCACCTCCCAGGATGCCAGTACAAGCCAGGAGGGACACGGGTCCAATAAACATGTGGTGGCTCGCAGTCGTCCACGTAACCTGTCCATATCCTCGGAAGCAACGGAGTCAAATTCCTCCCAAACAAGATCGGCCTCGTGGCATCCCACTGGGCCACGAATGGGGGCTAGCTCGTTCCGTATCTGAGCGGTTTTGTCCTGCAGAAAAGTCACAAATTCCTCTTGCACTTTATCTAGGCGTTCCTCCCTTTAAAGCCAGCAATGGAGTCACGGGATGGTTTTTTATTCAAGGTCCGACCTCCTCTACCTGCGAGAGTCCCCCCTCTCGCAAGTTTGGCCCCCTGGTTTATCTTGGGCCCACCTCAAGGATGGATTAATTAATCCAGAGAGGTGGGAAAAACGCAAGCTCAGGGGATTTTTAAACAAATTTTTAATTAGGCTTTTAAGGGGTTCTGGGGTGGGGGGAGGGTTTATTCAGTCAGAGGGGGGTCAAGACATAGGGCCGGCCGGCGGAAGAAGGATAAAGGAGGAGTCCATTAGGGAGGGGGGGCTGGGGGTCGTCTCTGTTGAGGGCCGTCCCATTCGATTGGTCTTGGGGAGGGGCAGGGGCGGTGGGAGACAGGATGTCCATCGCGGGTTGGGGACGCGCGGTCGCTGGCTAAAAGCGGTCGCCTGCCCCAACCCCCTGTGCTCCACTCGTGGGCTAGGTGGTCAGGGACTACAGAGCCGGGGCCCGAGGCTGATGTTCTGTAACGCCAGGTCCTCTGTCCTTCAACAGAGGCCGCGGGAAGCCCCTCTGCAGGGTCGAGCAGAGGAATTTGGTGTTTATCTGCAGGATAAAATCGCTCAGATTCGGAGCGAGCTGATCTCCACCGAGAGTGGCCTAGAGGGATTGTCGGAAGCAGGTCTTGAGATACCATTCTGGGAGGAGTTTGACTCTGTTGCTTCCGAAGATATGGACAGGTTACGTGGGCGACTGAGAGCCACCACATGTTTATTGGACCCGTGTCCCTCCTGGCTTGTACTGGCATCCTGGGAGGTGACACGAGGCTGGCTCCAGGAGTTAGTCAACGCTTCTCTGAGTGAGGGGTTCTTGCCGGCCTCCCTTAAAGAGGCGATGGTGAGACCCCTCCTCAAGAAGCCTTCCCTGGACCCAGCTTTGTTGGAAAACTATCGTCCAGTCTCCAACCTTCATTTTCTATCGAAGGTTGTTGAGAGTGTGGTGGCACAACAGTTTCCCCGTCACCTGGAGGAAGTTGATTATCTGGACCCGCGCCAGTCCGGCTTCCGGCCCGGGCACAGCACTGAGACGGCATTGGTCGCGTTGGTGGATGATCTCTGGAGCGCCAGAGATGGGGGTTGTTCCTCCATCCTGGTCCTGTTAGATCTCTCGGCGGCTTTCGATACCATCGACCATGGTATCCTATTGCATCGGCTGGAGGGGTTGGGGGTGAGGGGCACTGTTTTATGGTGGTTCTCCTCCTACCTCTCCGGCCGATCGCAATTTGTGTTGGCAGGAGGGCAGAGGTCGACCTCTAGACCCCTCACTTGTGGGGTGCCTCAGGGGTCGGTCCTCTCGCCGCTCCTGTTCAATGCATACATGAAGCCGCTGGGTGAGATCATCCGTGGTTTTGGGGTAGAGTATCACATCTACGCTGATGACACGCAGCTGTACTTTTCTACCCCAAACCACCCCAACGATGCCGTTGAAGTGATGTCCCGATTTCTGGAAGCCGTACGGATCTGGATGGGAAGCAACAGACTCAAACTCAACCCGTCCAAGACCGAGTGGCTGTGGTTTCCGGCGTCCCGGTTTAACCAGTTGATTCCATCACTGGCCATAGGGGGCGAACATCTAGCCCCCGTGGATCGGGCACGCAACCTAGGTGTCCTCCTGGATACCCGGCTGTCTATGCAAGATCACGTGACAGCCGTGGCCAGGGGGGCTTTCCACCAGGTACGCCTGGTGCGGCAGTTGCGTCCCTTATTGGACCGGGACGCCCTTCGCACAGTCACTCATGCGCTTGTGACATCCCGGCTAGACTACTGTAATGCTCTCTACATGGGGCTCCCCTTGGTGTGCACCCGAAGACTGCAGCTGGTCCAGAATGCGGCCGCGCGGGCGATCTTGGGAACGTCTAGATATTCCCATGTAACACCGCTCCTGCGCGAGCTGCACTGGTTACCTGTGGTCTTTCGGGTGCGCTTCAAGGTGTTGATTACCATCTTTAAAGCGCTCCATGGCACGGGACCAAGCTACCTGCGAGACCGCATCCTACCTCATACATCCCTGCGGCCGATTCGCTCCCACAGAGAGGGACTTCTCCGGGTGCCGTCTACCAGGCAATGCCAGCGGGCGACGCCCAGGGGAAAGGCCTTATCTGTGGTGGGCCCAACCCTCTGGAACGACCTACCCCCCGACCTCAGAACAACCACGGACCTCCGCACCTTCCGCCAGAAATTAAAGACACTTTTGTTCCATCAGGCCGGTTTGGCCTAAGTTATTTACCTAGCCTTCAGTCTGTATTATAAATTGTTTTAATTGGGGTTTTTTTTAAAAAATTTTTTATTGGATCATTAAAAAGCAAAAGCTTACAGAATAAGACATTAAATTATACAAAGTGATTGCAGAGAGTATTACAATATAACTAGAGTTATAACACTATAGCTAACATTTACCACTTATTAATTTAATACATATCTCCAATAAGAAAGGCGGAAAAAAAATTATATGAAAGAAACCAGGACAAAGTGAAAGAGTGTAATCAAAGCATATAGAGATTCTAAATCAGCAATGTTCAGTCCGCTTCTTTAAATTCCTTTGTAGCCAAGCGTACCAGCGATCCCAGCACAGATAGAATAGCGAATCTTGTTTGTCTCTCAATAGGCTGGTAAGCTTGTCTGCTTCTGCACAGTCCATAATTTTAGCGATTAATATTGACTCTGATGGAATGTCACTGGATTTCCATTTTTGGGCAAAAGCAATTCTAGCTGCAATAATGATGTGGAGAGTTAAGTACCAATTAGATTTGTTTAAATTATCTGGTTTCATGCCTAGTAAGAACGTTTCCGGAATCAACTTAATTCTACAGCCAGTAATTTCGAAAAGCCAATTTCGGATTCTGGTCCAATATATTTCTGCTCGAGGGCAAGTCCACCAAGTATGGAAATAAGTTCCCAGAGCTACCTTACATTTCCAACAAATCGGAGAGGTCTCTGGGAACATCTTCGATAGTCTAGCCGGAGGAAGATGCCACCTATATAACATTTTGTATATGTTTTCCTTATATGCAATTGACATTGTTAATTTTAGAGTTTTTTTCCAAATTTCTTCCCATTTCTCGAGATCGAGTGTTCCAAATTTCTCCCCCAGGCAATCATTGAATCCTTAATCACTTCCTCTCCGATCCAACGCTCTAATAGGAATTTATAAAATTTGGACAAGAGCTTCTCATCGTTCCCTGTAAATATTTTGTCTAATTCTTGCAGAGAGTTATAGATTCCCCCCTTATTTCTATCCTTATCTACTCTAGATTGAATCAAATTGTAGGACCACCAGTCTAGGTCACAGCCTAAGGCTGTCAATTCACTTCGGGATTTCAATCTCCCTGCAGAGTCCAACAGTTCTTGGTAAGTTAGGGGTGTAGTTCTGTTATAAAGACTTGGGCACATCATCGCCTCTAGAGGCGATAACCACCTCGGGGCCATCAAATAAAATGCATTTCTGACTCGTTCCCAAGTACTCATCAAAATTCTACGGAGGTAGTGATCCATGAAGTGTTTATATTTTTTGGGGTTCTCCTGACTCAAAAAGAAATGCCACCCCCGTTGCAAATTATGGCCCTCAAGTATGAGGATTCTCCTCCTTCTTAACAAAGCCCAATCTCTAACCCAGGATAGAATGGCTGCTTGATAATAAAAATCCCACTTTGGTAGACCAAAACCTCCCCTAGCTGAAGATTCCTGGAGTTTTAATTGGGTTTTTAAATGGATTATGTTTTAACTTTCTAAATTTTAGCACAGGGATAACCTATTTAATTCGATTTTAATTATTTATATTTTGTACTGTTTGTTTTAACTTCCTGTGCACCGCCCCGGGTCCCTTCGGGGAGAGGGTGCGGTTATATAATATATATTTTTTTTAAAAAAAGCCCCCCTCATTAATGACCTTGTGTCAGAGGGGGACCCGGACCTGGTGGGAATCACGGAAACCTGGTTGGGCCCCGAGGGGGGCTTACCCCTCGTGGAAATATGCCCACCAGGCTACTGTGCATTTCATCAGCCTAGGGCCCTAGGCAGGGGTGGGGGGGGGTGGCGGTTATCGTTAAGGAAAGTCTGGAGCCGAGGGAGACCACTGTGCCTCAGACGACCGGCTGTGAGTCCCTCTTCGTGAAGTGGGGCCTAGGGAGGCAGTTGGGCTTGCTGATTGTATACCTGGCTCCCCGCTATGTAACAGCAGCCCTGCCCGAGCTACTCGAGGTGATCGCCGCGATGGCGGTGGAGACCCCCAGACTGTTAGTCATGGGGGACTTTAACCTGCCATCGACGGGCGAAACATCCGAGGCAGCTCGGGAGTTCATGGCTTCCATGACGGCCATGGACCTGACCCAAGTAGTTCAGGGCCCCACTCACGAGAGAGGACACACGCTGGATCTGATTTTTGTCTCTGGACAGTGGAGAAGTGATCTTGGAATCGGGGATTTAGTCATCTCACCCTTGTCATGGACAGATCACTCTCTCCTTCGGATAGACTTTCCAACCGTCACATCAGACCGCGGGGAGGCGGAACCACAGACACCGAGTTGGTTCCGCCCCAGGCGCCTGATGGACCCGGAAAAGTTCCAGAGGGAGCTTGGGCCAATACCTGTGTCCCTGCCCCGCGACTCGACTGAGGACCTAGTGGCCGCATGGTATAGTGCGGCCACGGGGGCCTTGGACCGAGTCGCGCCCTTGCGGCCTCTCATGCGGCGTCGAGTCACCCAGGCCCCTTGGTTTACCGAGGAGCTTCGGGAGATGAAACGCCGCAAGAGACGCCTAGAGAGTAGGTGGAGATCTTCTCGATCCGAAGCTGACCGAACACTAGTGAGAGACCATATTAGGACTTACTTAGTGGCGCTAAGAGTGGCCAAATGTGAGTATTGTGCCACCCTTATCGCGTCCACGGAAAACCGCCCTGCCGCCCTGTTTGGGGTGACCCGCTCCCTCCTTCATTTGAGGCCGCGGGAAGCCCCTCTGCAGGGTCGAGCAGAGGAATTTGGAGTGTTTCTGCAGGACAAAATCACTCAGATTCGGAACGAGTTGCCCTCCACTGAAAGTGACCCAGTCGAGGTGTCCGGTGCTGGTCTTGAGATTACACCTTGGGAGGAGTTTGACTTTGTCACTACCGAGGATATGGACAGGTTGCGGAGGAACCTTAGAGCCACCACATGTTTATTGGACCCGTGCCCCTCTTGGCTTGTACTGGCATCCTGGGAGGTGACACGAGGCTGGCTCCAGGGTATTGTGAATTCATCTCTGAGTGAGGGGTTCTTGCCTACCGTCTTGAAAGAGGCCCCTCCTCAAGAAGCCATCCCTGGACCCGGCTTTATTAGAGAACTATCGTCCCGTCTCCAACCTTCACTTTTTAGTGAAGGTTGTTGAGAGTGTGGTGGCTCAACAGTTTCCTCGACACCTGGAGGAAGTTGATTATCTAGACCCGCGCCAGTCCGGCTTCCGGCCCGGTCACAGTACCGAGACGGCATTGGTCGCGTTGGTGGATGATCTCTGGAGGGCTCGGGATAGAGGTTGCTCCTCTATCCTGGTCCTGTTAGACCTCTCAGCAGCTTTTGATACCATCGACCATGGTATCTTATTGCACTGATTGGGGGGGGTTGGGGCTGAGAGGCACCGTTTTACGGTGGTTCTCGTCCTACCTCTCTGGTCGGTCGCAATGGGTGTTGGCAGGAGGGCAGAGGTCGGCCCCGAGGCCCCTCACATGTGGGGTTCCTCAGGGGTCGGTCCTCTCGCCACTTCTGTTCAACACCTACAATGAAGCCGCTGGGCGAGATCATCCGTGGTTTTGGGGTGGAATACCATCTGTACGCTGATGACACCCAGCTGTACATATCCACCCCGAACCACCCCAACGATGCCGTCGAGGTGCTGTCCCGGTGCCTGGAGGCCGTACGGGTCTGGATGGGTAGTAACAAACTCAAACTCAACCCGTCCAAGACCGAGTGGCTGTGGTTTCCGGCACCCCGGTTTAGCCAGAGAAGTCCAACACTGGCCATTGGGGGCGAACAACTTGCCCCCGTGGAGAGGGCGCGCAACTTGGGCGTCCTCCTGGATTCCCGGCTGTCCATGGAGGACCATGTGGCGGCCGTGGCCAGGGGAGCGTTCTATCAGGTTCGCCTGATACGCCAGTTGAGCCCCTTACTAGACCGGGGGGCCCTTCGCACAGTCACTCAAGCGCTTGTGACATCTCGGCTGGATTACTGTAACGCTCTCTACATGGGGCTCCCCTTGAGGTGCACTCGAAAGCTACAGTTAGTGCAGAATGCGGCCGCGCAGGTGGCTATGGGTGCCTCAAGGCAAGCCCATGTAACACCTCTCCTGCGCGAGCTGCACTGGCTGCCTGTGGCCTTTCGAGTGCGCTTCAAGGTGTTGACTACCATCTTTAAATCGCTCCATGGCTCGGGGCCTAGCTATATATGAGACCGCCTCCTGCCCCATACATCCCTTCGTCCGATCCGCTCCCACAGAGAGGGTCTTCTCCGGGTGCCGTTGGCTGGGCAATGCCGGTTGGCGACACCCAGGGGAAGGGCCTTCTCTGTGGCGGGCCCGGCCCTCTGGAACGACCTACCCCCCGACCTTCGCACTACCTCGGACCTCCGCCTCTTCCGCCAACGTCTTAAGACGTACTTATTCCAACAAGCCGGCCTAGGATAGCCCCCCGCTTCTGACTTTTAAATATAAATTATAATTCGGCAAGGTTTTAACAATGGATTTTAGCACGGGTGTAATTAATTTAATATATTTTAATTGATGTATTTTGTATTTTATGGTTTTATATAATGCCTGTGCGCCGCCCTGGGTCCTAACAAGGAGAAGGGCGGGGTATAAATTTGATTAAATAAATAAATAAATAAATAAATAAATAAATAAATAAATAAATAAATAAATAAATAAATAAATAAATAAATAAATAAATAAATAAATAAATAAATAAATAAATAAATAAATAAATAAATAAATAAATAAATAAATAAATAAATAAATAAATAAATAAATAAATAAATAAATAAATAAATAAATAAATAAATACCTGGTGGACGGCACCCGGAGAAGTCCCTCTCTGTGGGAGTGAATCGGCCGTGAGGATGTATGAGGCAGGATCCGATCCCGCAGATAGCTAGGTCCCGAGCCATGGAGCGCTTTAAAGATGATGACTAACACCTTGAAGCGCACCCGGAAGACGACAGGCAGCCAGTGCAGCTCGCGCAAGAGCGGTGTTACATGGGTAAACCTAGAGGTTCCCATAATTGCTCGCGCGGCTGCATTGTAGACTAGCTGAAGTCTCCGGGTGCACCTCAAGGGGAGCCCCATGTAGAGAGAGTTACAATAGTCCAGTCGGGATGTCACGAGCGCATGAGTGACTGTACGTAAGGCGCCACGATCCAGAAAGGGGCGCAACTGGCGTATCAGGTATACTTGATAGAAGGCCCCCCTGGCTACGGCCGAGAGGAAAGCCGAGAGTCCAGGAGGACACCCAAGTTGCGTGACTGTGCGAAGGGCGTCCCGATCCAATAGGGGGCGCAATTGGCGAACCAGGTGAACCTGGTAAAACGCCCTCCTGGCCACGGCTGTCACTTGATCTTCCATGGACAGCTCTATCCCTCTACCTACCTACCTACCTATCTACCTACCTACCTACCTACCTACCTACCTACCTACCTACCTACCTACCTACCTACCTCCCTCCCTACTGTATTTCTCCCTCCCTCTCTCTATCCCTCTACCTAATTACCTACCTACCTACCTACCTACCTACCTACCTACCTACCTACCTACCTACGTACTACATATTTCCCTCTCCCTCTATCCCTCTACCTACCTACCTACTGTATGTCTCCCCCTCTCTCTCTCTCCCTCTACCGACCTACCTACCTACCTACCTACCTAGCTACCTACCTTTTTACCTACTCTATATCTCCCTCTCCCTCTCTATCCCTCTACCTACCTACCTACTGTATTTCTACCGCTCTCTCTATCCCTCTACCTACCTACCTACTCTATGTCTCCCTCTCCCTCTCTATCCCTCTACCTACCTACCTACCTACCTACTTACCTACCGTATATGTCCCTCTCCCTCTCTAACCCTCTACCTATCCACTGCATTTCTCCCTTTCCCTCTCTATCCCTCTACCTACCTACCTACCTACCTACCTACCTACCTACCTACCTACCTACCTACCTACCTACCTACCTACCTACCTACTGTATTTCTCCCTCCTACCTACTATATATAGCTCCCTCTCCCTCTCTGTCCCCCTACCTACATACCTATCTACCTAGCTACTATATATCTCCCTCTCCCTTTCTATACCTCTACCTACCTCGTTTTCTCTCTCTATCCACCTACCTACCTACCTACCTACCTACCTACCTACCTACCTACCTACCTACCTACCTACCTACCTACCTACCGTATTTCTCCATCTCCCTCTCTTTCCCTCTACCTACCTACCTGCTTGCCTGCCTGCCTACCTACCTACCTACCTACCTACCTACCTACCTACCTACCTACCTACCTACCTACCTACCTACCTACCTACCGACTGCATTTCTCCCTCTCCCTCTCTATCCCTCAACCTACATACCTACCTACTCTATTTCTCCCTCTGTATCTATCCCTCTACCTACCTACCTAACTACCTACCTACTATATATATATCCCTCTCCCTCTCTGTCCGCCTACCTACATAACTATCTACCTACCTACTATATATCTCACTCTCACTCTCTATCCCCCTACCTACATACGTACTATATATCTCCCTCTCCCTCTCTATCGCTCTACCTACCTACCTACTGTATTTCTCCCACTCTCTCTACCCCTCTACCTACCTACCTACCTACCTACCTACCTACCTACCTACCTACCTACCGACTGCATTTCTCCCTCTCCCTCTCTATCCCTCAACCTACATACCTACCTACTCTATTTCTCCCTCTGTCTTTATCCCTCTACCTACCTACCTAACTACCTACCTGCTATATATATATATCCCTCTCCCTCTCTGTCCGCCTACCTACATAACTATCTACCTACCTACTATATATCTCACTCTCACTCTCTATCCCTCTACCTACCTACGTACTATATATCTCCCTCTCTATCCCTCTACCTACCTACCTACTGTATTTCTCCCGCTCGCTCTATCCCTCTACCTACCTACCTACCTACCTACTTACCTACCGTATATGTCCCTCTCCCACTCTAGCCCTCTACCTATCCACTGCATTTCTCCCTTTCCCTCTCTATTCCCCTACCTACCTACCAACCTACCTACCTACCTACCTACCTACCTACCTACCTACCTACCTACCTACCTACCTACTGTATTTCTACCTCCCTCTCTCTATCCCTCTACCTACCTACCTACCTAGCTACCTACCTACGTACTATATTTCTCCCTCTCCCTCTATCCCTCTACCTACCTACCTACTGTATTTCTCCCTCTCTCTCTATCCCTCTACAGCTACCTACCTACGTACTATATATCTCCCTCTCCCTCTATCCCTCTACCTACCTACCTACTGTATTTCTCCCTCTCCCTCTCTATACCTCTACCTACCTACCTACTGTATTTCTCCCCCTCTCTCTACCCCTCTACCTACCTACCTACCTACCTACCTACATACATACATACATACATACATACCTGCCTACCTACCTACCTACCTACCTACCTACCTACCTACCTACCTACCTACCTACCTACCTACCTACTGTATATGTCCCTCTCTCTTTCTATCCCTCTTCCATCCCTGACTTCCTACTGTATTTCTCCCTCTCTCTCTATCCCTCTACCTACATAACTACCTACTATATATCTCCCTTTCTCTCTCTATCCACCTACCTACCTACCTACCTACCTATCTACCTACCTACCTACCTACTGTATTTCTCCCTCTCCCTCTCTATCCCTCTACCTACCTACCTACCTGCCTACCTACCTACCTACCTCCCTACTGTATTTCTCCCTCTCCCTCTCTGTCCCCCTACCTACATACCTATGTACCTAGCTACTATATATCTCCCTCTCCCTTTCTATACCTCTACCTACCTACCTACTGTATTTCTCCCCCTCTCTCTACCCCTCTACCTACCTACCTACCTACCTACCTACATACATACATACATACCTGCTAACCTACCTACCTACCTACCTACCTACCTACCTACCTACCTACCTACCTACCTACCTACCTACTGTATATGTCCCTCTCTCTGTCTATCCCTCTTCCATCCCTGACTTCCCACTGTATTTCTCCCTCTCTCTCTATCCCTATACCTACCTACCTAACTACCTACTATATATATATCCCTCTCCCTCTCTATCCCCCTACCTAAATAACTACCTACTATATATCTCCCTTTCTCTCTCTATCCACCTACCTACCTACCTACCTACCTGCCTGCCTGCCTACCTACCTACCTACCTACCTACCTACTGTATTTCTCCCCCTCTCTCTACCCCTCTACCTACCTACCTACCTACCTACCTACCTACCTACATACATACATACCTGCCTACCTACCTACCTACCTACCTACCTACCTACCTACCTACCTACCTACCTACCTACCTACTGTATATGTCCCTCTCTCTGTCTATCCCTCTTCCATCCCTGACTTCCTACTGTATTTCTCCCTCTCTCTCTATCCCTCTACCTACATAACTACCTACTATATATCTCCCTTTCTCTCTCTATCCACCTACCTACCTACCTACCTATCTACCTACCTACCTACCTACTATATATCTCACTCTCACTCTCTACTCCTCTACCTACCTACGTACTATATATGTCCCTCCCCTTCTCTATCCCTCTACCTACCTACCTACTGTATGTCTCCCTCTCTCTCTATCCCTCTACCTACCTACCTACCTACCTACCTACCTACCTACCTACTATATATCTCCCTCTCCCTCTATCCCTCTACCTACCTACCTACTGTATGTCTCCCTCTCTCTCTCTCCCCCTCTACCGACCTACCTACCTACCCAGCTACCTACCTTTTTACCTACTCTATATCCCCCTCTCCCTCTCTATCCCTCTACCTACCTACCTACTGTATTTCTCCCGCTCTCTCTATTGCTCTACCTACCTACCTACCTACCTACCTACCTACCTACCTACCTACCTACCTACCTACCTACCTACCTACCTACTGTATTTCTCCCTCTCCCTCTCTATCCCTCTACCTACCTTCCTGCCTGCCTGCCTACCTACCTACCTACCTACCTACCTACCTACCTACCTACCTACCTACCTACCTACCTACTGTATATCTGCCTCTCCCTCTCTATCCCTCTACCTACCTACCTACTGTATTTCTCCCGCTCTCTTTATCCCTCTACCTACCTACCTACTTACCTACCGCATATGTCCCTTTCCCTCTCTAGCCCTCTACCTATCCACTGCATTTCTCCCTTTCCCTCTCCATCCACCTACCTACCTACCTACCTACCTACCTACCTACCTACCTACCTACCTACCTACCTACCTACTGTATTTCTCCCTCCCTCTCTCTATCCCTCTACCTACCTACATACCTACCTACCTACCTACCTACCTACGTACTATATATCTCCCTCTCCCTCTATCCGTCTACCTACCTACCTAACTACCGACCAACTATATATATATATCCCTCTCCATCTCTAATCCCCCTACCTACATACATACCTACCTACTATATATCTCCCTTTCTCTCTCTATCCACATACCTACCTACCTACCTACCTACCTACCTACCTAGCTACCTACCTTTTTACCTACTCTATATCTCACTCCCCCTCTCTATCCCTCTACCTACCTACCTACTGTATTTCTCCTGCTCTCTCTATCCCTCTACCTACCTACCTACTTACATACCGTATATGTCCCTTTCCCTCTCTAGCCCTCAACCTATCCACTGCATTTCTCCCTTTCCCTCTCCATCCCTCTACCTACCTACCTACCGACCTACCTACCTACCTACCTACCTACCTACCTACCTACCTACCTACCTACCTACCTACCAACCAACCTACCTACCTACCTACCTACCTACCTACCTACCTACCTACCTACCTACCTACCTACCTACTGTATTTCTCCCTCCCTCTCTCTATCCCTCTACCTACCTTCCTGCCTGCCTACCTACCTACCTACCTACCTACCTTCCTACCTACCTACCTACCTACCTACCTACCTACCTACCTACCTACCTACCTACCTACCTACTGTATATCTGCCTCTCCCTCTCTATCCCTCTACCTACCTACCTACTGTATTTCTCCCGCTCTCTTTATCCCTCTACCTACCTACCTACTTACCTACCGCATATGTCCCTTTCCCTCTCTAGCCCTCTACCTATCCACTGCATTTCTCCCTTTCCCTCTCCATCCACCTACCTACCTACCTACCTACCTACCTACCTACCTACCTACCTACCTACCTACCTACCTACCTACTGTATTTCTCCCTCCCTCTCTCTATCCCTCTACCTACCTACATACCTACCTAGCTACCTACCTACCTACGTACTATATATCTCCCTCTCCCTCTATCCGTCTACCTACCTACCTAACTACCGACCAACTATATATATATATCCCTCTCCATCTCTAATCCCCCTACCTATATACATACCTACCTACTATATATCTCCCTTTCTCTCTCTATCCACATACGTACCTACCTACCTACCTACCTACCTAGCTACCTACCTTTTACCTACTCTATATCTCACTCCCCCTCTCTATCCCTCTACCTACCTACCTACTGTATTTCTCCTGCTCTCTCTATCCCTCTACCTACCTACCTACTTACCTACCGTATATGTCCCTTTCCCTCTCTAGCCCTCTACCTATCCACTGCATTTCTCCCTTTCCCTCTCCATCCCTCTACCTACCTACCTACCTACCTACCTACCTACCTACCTACCTACCTACTGTATTTCTCCCTCCCTCTCTCTATCCCTCTACCTACCTACATACCTACCTAGCTACCTACCTACCTACGTACTATATATCTCCCTCTCCCTCTATCCGTCTACCTACCTACCTACCTACCTACCTACCTACCAACCTACCTACCTACCTTCATTTCTCCCTCTCCCTCGCTATCCCTCAACTTACATACCTACCTACTCTATTTCTCCCTCTGTCTCTATTACTCTACCTACCTACCTAACTACCTACCTACTATATATATATCGCTCTCCCTCTCTCTCCGCCTACCTACATAACTATCTACCTACCTACTATATATCTCACTCTCACTCTCTATCCCTCTACCTACCTACATACTATCTATATCCCTCTACCTACCTACCTACTGTATTTCTTCAGCTCTCTCTATCCCTCTACCTACCTACCTACCTACCTACCTACCTACTGTATATCTCCTTCTCTATCCCTCTACCTACTTACCTACCTACCTACCTACCTACCTACCTACCTACCTACCTATCTACCTACCTACCTACCTACCTACCTACAAACCTACCTACTGTATTTCTCCCTCTCTCTCTATCCCTCTACCTACCTACCTATATGTCCCTCTCCCTCTCTAGCTCTCTACCTATCCACTGCATTTCTTCCTCTCCCTCTCTATCCCTCTACCTGCCTACCTACCTACCTACTGTATGTCTCCCTCTCTCTCTCTCTCCCTCTACCGACCTACCTACCTAGCTACCTACCTTTTTACCTACTCTATATCTCCCTCTCCCTCTCTATACCTCTACCTACCTACCTACTGTATTTCTCCCTCTCTATCCCTCTACCTACCTACCTTCCTACCTTCCTACCTTCCTACCTACCTACGTACCTACGTACCTACCTACCTACCTACCTACCTACCTACCTACCTACTGTATTTCTCCCTCTCTCTCTATCCCTCTACCTACCTACCTAACTACATACAATATATATATCCTTCTCCCTCTCTATCCCCCTACCTACATACCTACCTACTATATATCTCCCTTTCTCTCTCTATACACCTACCAACCTACCTACCTACCTACCTACCTACCTACCTACCTACCTACTGTATATCTCCCTCTCTCTGTCTATCCCTCTTCCATCCCTGATTACCTACTGTATTTCTCCCTCTCCCTCTCTAACCGTCTACCTATCTACCTACCTACCTACCTACCTACCTACCTACCTACCTACCTACCTACCTACCTACCTACCTACCTACTGTATTTCTCCCTCTCTCTCTATCCCTCTACCTACCTACATACTATCTATATCCCTCTACCTACCTACCTACTGTATTTCTACAGCTATCTCTATCCCTCTACCTACCTACCTACCTACCTACCTACCTACCTACCTACCTACCTACCTACCTACCTACTGTATTTCTCCCTCTCTCTCTATACCTCTACCTACCTACCTACTCTATTTCTCCCCCTCTCTCTATCCCTTTACCTACCTACCTACCTACATACCTGATTACCTGCCTACCTACCGTATATGTCCCTCTCCCTCTCTAGCTCTCTACCTATCCACTGCATTTCTTCCTCTCCCTCTCTATCCCTCTACCTGCCTACCTACCTACCTACTGTATGTCTCCCTCTCTCTCTCTCTCCCTCGACCGACCTACCTACCTAGCTACCTACCTTTTTTCCTACTCTATATCTCCCTCTCTATACCTCTACCTACCTACCTACTGTATTTCTCCCTCTCCCTCTCTATCCCTCTCCCTACCTACCTAACTACCTACCTACCTACCTACCTACCTACCTACCTACCTACCTACCTACCTACCTACCTACCTACTGTATATCTCCCTCTCTCTGTCTATCCCTCTTCCATCCCTGATTACCTACTGTATTTCTCCCTCTCCCTCTCTAACCGTCTACCTATCTACCTACCTACCTACCTACCTACCTACCTACCTACCTACCTACCTACTGTATTTCTCCCTCTCTCTCTCTCCCTCTACCTACCTACCTAACTACCTACTATATATATATCCCTCTCCCTCTCTATCCCCCTACCTACATACCTACCTACTATATATCTCCCTTTCTCTCTCTATCCACCTACCTACCTACCTACCTACCTACCTACCTACCTACCTACCTACCTACCTACTGTATTTCTCCCTCTCCCTCTCTATCCCTCTACCTATCTACCTACCTGCCTACCTACCTACCTACTGTATTTCTCCCTCTCCCTCTCTATCCCTCTCCCTACCTACCTAACTACTGTATTTATCCCTCTCTCTCTATCCCTCTACCTACCTACCTAACTACCAACCTACTATATATATCTCCCTCTCCCTCTCTGTCCCCCTACCTACATACCTATCTACCTAGCTACTATATATCTCCCTCTCCCTCTCTATACCTCTACCTATTTACCTACTGTATTTCTCCCCCTCTCTCTACCCCTCTACCTACCTACCTACCTACCTACCTACCTACCTACCTACCTACCTACCTACTGTATATCTGCCTCTCCCTCTCTATCCCTCTACCTACCTACCTACTGTATTTCTCCCGCTCTCTTTATCCCTCTACCTACCTACCTACTTACCTAACGCATATGTCCCTTTCCCTCTCTAGCCCTCTACCTATCCACTGCATTTCTCCCTTTCCCTCTCCATCCACCTACCTACCTACCTACCTACCTACCTACCTACCTACCTACCTACCTACCTACCTACTGTATTTCTCCCTCCCTCTCTCTATCCCTCTACCTACCTACATACCTACCTAGCTACCTACCTACCTACGTACTATATATCTCCCTCTCCCTCTATCCGTCTACCTACCTACCTAACTACCGACCAACTATATATATATATCCCTCTCCATCTCTAATCCCCCTACCTATATACATACCTACCTACTATATATCTCCCTTTCTCTCTCTATCCACATACGTACCTACCTACCTACCTACCTACCTACCTACCTACCTACCTACCTTTTACCTACTCTATATCTCACTCCCCCTCTCTATCCCTCTACCTACCTACCTACTGTATTTCTCCTGCTCTCTCTATCCCTCTACCTACCTACCTACTTACCTACCGTATATGTCCCTTTCCCTCTCTAGCCCTCTACCTATCCACTGCATTTCTCCCTTTCCCTCTCCATCACTCTACCTACCTACCTACCTACCTACCTACCTACCTACCTACCTACCTACCTACCTACCTACCTACTGTATTTCTCCCTCCCTCTCTCTATCCCTCTACCTACCTACATACCTACCTAGCTACCTACCTACCTACGTACTATATATCTCCCTCTCCCTCTATCCGTCTACCTACCTACCTGACTACCGACCAACTATATATATATATATCCCTCTCCATCTCTAATCCCCCTACCTACATACATACCTACCTACTATATATCTCCCTTTCTCTCTCTATCCACAGTCGTACCTACCTACCTACCTACCTACCTACCTACCAACCTACCTACCTACCTTCATTTCTCCCTCTCCCTCGCTATCCCTCAACCTACATACCTACCTACTCTATTTCTCCCTCTGTCTCTATTACTCTACCTACCTACCTAACTACCTACCTACTATATATATATCCCTCTCCCTCTCTCTCCGCCTACCTACATAACTATCTACCTACCTACTATATATCTCACTCTCACTCTCTATCCCTCTACCTACCTACATACTATCTATATCCCTCTACCTACCTACCTACTGTATTTCTTCAGCTCTCTCTATCCCTCTACCTACCTACCTACCTACCTACCTACCTACTGTATATCTCCCTCTCTATCCCTCTACCTACTTACCTACCTACCTACCTACCTACCTACCTACCTACCTACCTACCTACCTACCTACTGTATTTCTCCCTCTCTCTCTATCCCTCTACCTACCTACCTATATGTCCCTCTCCCTCTCTAGCTCTCTACCTATCCACTGCATTTCTTCCTCTCCCTCTCTATCCCTCTACCTGCCTACCTACCTACCTACTGTATGTCTCCCTCTCTCTCTCTCTCCCTCTACCGACCTACCTACCTAGCTACCTACCTTTTTACCTACTCTATATCTCCCTCTCCCTCTCTATACCTCTACCTACCTACCTACTGTATTTCTCCCTCTCTATCCCTCTACCTTCCTACCTTCCTACCTTCCTACCTTCCTACCTACCTACCTACCTACCTACGTACCTACCTACCTACCTACCTACCTACCTACCTACCTACCTACCTACTGTATTTCTCCCTCTCTCTCTATCCCTCTACCTACCTACCTAACTACATACTATATATATATCCTTCTCCCTCTCTATCCCCCTACCTACATACCTACCTACTATATATCTCCCTTTCTCTCTCTATACACCTACCAACCTACCTACCTACCTACCTACCTACCTACCTACCTACCTACCTACCTACCTACCTACCTACTGTATATCTCCCTCTCTCTGTCTATCCCTCTTCCATCCCTGATTACCTACTGTATTTCTCCCTCTCCCTCTCTAACCGTCTACCTATCTACCTACCTACCTACCTACCTACCTACCTACCTACCTACCTACCTACTGTATTTCTCCCTCTCTCTCTATCCCTCTACCTACCTACATACTATCTATATCCCTCTACCTACCTACCTACTGTATTTCTACAGCTCTCTCTATCCCTCTACCTACCTACCTACCTACCTACCTACCTACCTACCTACCTACCTACTGTATTTCTCCCTCTCTCTCTATACCTCTACCTACCTACCTACTCTATTTCTCCCCCTCTCTCTATCCCTTTACCTACCTACCTACCTACCTACATACCTGATTACCTGCCTACCTACCGTATATGTCCCTCTCCCTCTCTAGCTCTCTACCTATCCACTGCATTTCTTCCTCTCCCTCTCTATCCCTCTACCTGCCTACCTACCTACCTACTGTATGTCTCCCTCTCTCTCTCTCTCCCTCGACCGACCTACCTACCTAGCTACCTACCTTTTTTCCTACTCTATATCTCCCTCTCTATACCTCTACCTACCTACCTACTGTATTTCTCCCTCTCCCTCTCTATCCCTCTCCCTACCTACCTAACTACCTACCTACCTACCTACCTACCTACCTACCTACCTACCTACTGTATATCTCCCTCTCTCTGTCTATCCCTCTTCCATCCCTGATTACCTACTGTATTTCTCCCTCTCCCTCTCTAACCGTCTACCTATCTACCTACCTACCTACCTACCTACCTACCTACCTACCTACCTACTGTATTTCTCCCTCGCTCTCTCTCCCTCTACCTACCTACCTAACTACCTACTATATATATATCCCTCTCCCTCTCTATCCCCCTACCTACATACCTACCTACTATATATCTCCCTTTCTCTCTCTATCCACCTACCTACCTACCTACCTACCTACCTACCTACCTACCTACCTACCTACCTACCTACCTACTGTATATCTCCCTCTCTCTCTCTATCCCTCTACCTACCTACATACCTACCTAGCTACCTACCTACCTACGTACTATATATCTCCCTCTCCCTCTATCCGTCTACCTACCTACCTGACTACCGACCAACTATATATATATATCCCTCTCCATCTCTAATCCCCCTACCTACATACATACCTACCTACTATATATCTCCCTTTCTCTCTCTATCCACAGTCGTACCTACCTACCTACCTACCTACCTACCTACCAACCTACCTACCTACCTTCATTTCTCCCTCTCCCTCGCTATCCCTCAACCTACATACCTACCTACTCTATTTCTCCCTCTGTCTCTATTACTCTACCTACCTACCTAACTACCTACCTACTATATATATATCCCTCTCCCTCTCTCTCCGCCTACCTACATAACTATCTACCTACCTACTATATATCTCACTCTCACTCTCTATCCCTCTACCTACCTACATACTATCTATATCCCTCTACCTACCTACCTACTGTATTTCTTCAGCGCTCTCTATCCCTCTACCTACCTACCTACCTACCTACCTACCTACCTACTGTATATCTCCCTCTCTATCCCTCTACCTACTTACCTACCTACCTACCTACCTACCTACCTACCTACCTACCTACCTACCTACCTACCTACCTACTGTATTTCTCCCTCTCTCTCTATCCCTCTACCTACCTACCTATATGTCCCTCTCCCTCTCTAGCTCTCTACCTATCCACTGCATTTCTTCCTCTCCCTCTCTATCCCTCTACCTGCCTACCTACCTACCTACTGTATGTCTCCCTCTCTCTCTCTCTCCCTCTACCGACCTACCTACCTAGCTACCTACCTTTTTACCTACTCTATATCTCCCTCTCCCTCTCTATACCTCTACCTACCTACCTACTGTATTTCTCCCTCTCTATCCCTCTACCTTCCTACCTTCCTACCTTCCTACCTTCCTACCTACCTACCTACCTACCTACGTACCTACCTACCTACCTACCTACCTACCTACCTACCTACTGTATTTCTCCCTCTCTCTCTATCCCTCTACCTACCTACCTAACTACATACTATATATATATCCTTCTCCCTCTCTATCCCCCTACCTACATACCTACCTACTATATATCTCCCTTTCTCTCTCTATACACCTACCAACCTACCTACCTACCTACCTACCTACCTACCTACCTACCTACCTACCTACCTACCTACCTACCTACCTACTGTATATCTCCCTCTCTCTGTCTATCCCTCTTCCATCCCTGATTACCTACTGTATTTCTCCCTCTCCCTCTCTAACCGTCTACCTATCTACCTACCTACCTACCTACCTACCTACCTACCTACCTACCTACTGTATTTCTCCCTCTCTCTCTATCCCTCTACCTACCTACATACTATCTATATCCCTCTACCTACCTACCTACTGTACTTCTACAGCTCTCTCTATCCCTCTACCTACCTACCTACCTACCTACCTACCTACCTACCTACCTACCTACCTACTGTATTTCTCCCTCTCTCTCTATACCTCTACCTACCTACCTACTCTATTTCTCCCCCTCTCTCTATCCCTTTACCTACCTACCTACCTACATACATACCTGATTACCTGCCTACCTACCGTATATGTCCCTCTCCCTCTCTAGCTCTCTACCTATCCACTGCATTTCTTCCTCTCCCTCTCTATCCCTCTACCTGCCTACCTACCTACCTACTGTATGTCTCCCTCTCTCTCTCTCTCCCTCGACCGACCTACCTACCTAGCTACCTACCTTTTTTCCTACTCTATATCTCCCTCTCTATACCTCTACCTACCTACCTACTGTATTTCTCCCTCTCCCTCTCTATCCCTCTCCCTACCTACCTAACTACCTACCTACCTACCTACCTACCTACCTACCTACCTACCTACCTACCTACTGTATATCTCCCTCTCTCTGTCTATCCCTCTTCCATCCCTGATTACCTACTGTATTTCTCCCTCTCCCTCTCTAACCGTCTACCTACCTACCTACCTACCTACCTACCTACCTACCTACCTACCTACCTACTGTATTTCTCCCTCTCTCTCTCTCCCTCTACCTACCTACCTAACTACCTACTATATATATATCCCTCTCCCTCTCTATCCCCCTACCTACATACCTACCTACTATATATCTCCCTTTCTCTCTCTATCCACCTACCTACCTACCTACCTACCTACCTACCTACCTACCTACCTACCTACTGTATTTCTCCCTCTCCCTCTCTATCCCTCTACCTATCTACCTACCTGCCTACCTACCTACCTACTGTATTTCTCCCTCTCCCTCTCTATCCCTCTACCTACCTACCTAACTACTGTATTTCTCCCTCTCTCTCTATCCCTCTACCTACCTACCTAACTACCAACCTACTATATATATCTCCCTCTCCCTCTCTGTCCCCCTACCTACATACCTATCTACCTAGCTACTATATATCTCCGTCTCCCTCTCTATACCTCTACCTATTTACCTACTGTATTTCTCCCCCTCTCTCTACCCCTCTACCTACCTACCTACCTACCTACCTACCTACCTACCTACCTACCTACCTACCTACCTACCTACTGTATTTCTCCCCCTCCCTCTATATCCCTCTACCTACCTACCTACCTACCTACCTACCTAAATACCTACCTACCTACCTACCTACGTACTATATATCTCCCTCTCCCTCTATCCCTCTACCTACCTACCTACCTACTGTATGTCTCCCTCTCTCTCCCTCTCCCTCTACCGACCGACCTACCTACCTAGCTACCTACCTTTTTACCTACTCTATATATCCCTCTCCCTCTCTATACCTCTACCTACCTAGCTACTGTATTTCTCCCTCTTCCTCTCTAACCCTCTACCTACCTACCTACCTACTGTATTTCTCCCACTCTCTCTATCCCTCTACCTACCTACCTACCTACCTACCTACCTACCTACCTACCTACCTACCTACTTACCTACCTACGTATTGTATATCTCCCTCTCCCTCTCTATCCCTCTGCCTAACTACCAACTGTATTTCTCCCTCTCCCTCTATATCCCTCTACCTACCTACCTACCTACTGCATGTCTCCCTCTCTCTCTCTCTCCCTCTACCGACCGACCGACCGACCTACCTACCTACCTACCTACCTACCTACCTACCTACCTACCTACCTACTGTATTTCTCCCTCCCTCTCTATCCCTCTACCTACCTAACTACCTACCTACTATATATATATCCCTCTCCCTCTCTATCCCCCTACCTACATACCTACCTAATATATATCTCCCTTTCTCTCTCTATCCACCTACCTACCTGCCTACCTACCTACCTACTGTATTTCTCCCTCTCTCTCTCTCTCCCTCTACCTACCTACCTACCTACTTACCTACCTACCTACCTACCTACCTACCTACCTACCTACCGTATATGTCCCTATCCCTCTCTAGCCCTCTACATATCCACTGCATTTCTTCCTCTCCCTCTCTATCCCTCTACCTGCCTTCCTACCTACCTACCTACTGTATTTCTCCCTCACCCTCTCTATCCCTCTACCTACCTACCTACCTACCTACCTAGCTACCTACCTATCTACCTACTCTATTTCTCCCTCACTCTCTGTATCCCTCAATCTACCTACCTTCCTACATACCTACCTACTTTATTTCTCCCTCTCTCTCTTTATCCCTCTACCTACCTACCTACCTACCTACCTATCTACCTACCTCCCTACCTCCCTACCTACCTACCTACCTCCTACCTACTTACATACCTACCTACTGTATTTCTCCCTCTCCCTATCTATCCCTCTCCCTACCTACCTACCTACCTACCTACCTACCTACCTACCTACCTACCTACCTACCTACCTACTGTATTTCACCCCCTCCCTCTCTATCCCTCTACCTACCTACCTACCTACCTACCTACCTACCTACCTACCTACGTACTATATATCTCCCTCTCCCTCTATCCCTCTACCTACCTACCTACTGTATGTCTCCCTCTCTATCTATCCACCTACCTAGCTACCTACCTACCTACCTACTTTATTTCTCCCTCTCTATCTTTATCCCTCTACCTCCCTACCTACCTACCTACCTACCTCCCTACCCCCCTACCTCCCTACCTCCCTACCTCCTTACATACCTACCTACTGTATTTCTCCCTCTCCCTATCTATCCCTCTACCTACCTACCTACCTACCTACCTACCTACTTACCTACCTACCTACCTAATGTATTTATACCTCCCTCTCTATCCCTCTACCTACTTACCTACTGTATTTCTCCCTCTCCCTCTCTATCCCTCTACCTACCTACCTACCTACTGTATTTCTCCCTCTCTCTCTATCCCTCTACCTACCTAACTACCTACCTACTATATATATCTCCCTCTCTGTCCCCCTACCTACATACCTATCTACCTACCTACTATATATCTCCCTCTCTATACCTCTACCTACCTACCTAATGTATTTCTCCCCCTCTCTCTATCCCTCTACCTACCTACCTACCTACCTACCTACTTACCTACCTATGTATTGTATATCTCCCTCTCCCTCTCTATCCCTCTGCCTAACTACCAACTGTATTTCTCCCTCTCCCTCTATATCCCTCTACCTACCTACGTACCTACTGCATGTCTCCCTCTCTCTCTCTCTCCCTCTACCGACCGACCGACCGACCGACCGACAGACCGACCGACCGACCAACCTACCTACCTACCTACCTACCTACCTACCTACCTACCTACCTACCTACCTACCTACCTACCTACTGTATTTCTCCCTCTCTTTCTATCCCCCTACCTACATACCTACCTACTATATATCTCCCTTTCTCTCTCTATCCACCTACCTAACTACCTGCCTACCTACCTACCTACTGTATTTCTCCCTCTCTCTCTCTCTCCCTCTACCTACCTACCTACCTACCTACCTACCTACCTACCTACCTACCTACCTACCTACCTACCTACCGTATATGTCCCTCTCCCTCTCTAGCCCACTACATATCCACTGCATTTCTTCCTCTCCCTCTCTATCCCTCTACTTGCCTTCCTACCTACCTACTGTATTTCTCCCTCACCCTCTCTATCCCTCTACCTACCTACCTACCTACCTACCTACCTACCTACCTACCTACCTACCTACCTACCTACCTATCCACTGCATTTCTTCCTCTCCCTCTCTATCCCTCTACCTACCTACCTACCTACCTACCTACCTACCTACCTACCTACCTACCTACCTACCTACCTACTGTATTTCTCCCCCTCCCTCTTTATCCCTCTACCTACCTACCTACCTACCTACCTACCTACCTACCTACCTACGTACTATATATCTCCCTCTCCCTCTATCCCTCTACCTACCTACCTACCTACTGTATGTCTCCCTCTCTCTCTCTCCCTCTACCGACCGACCTACCTACCTAGCTACCTACCTTTTTACCTACTCTATATCTCCCTCTCCCTCTCTATACCTCTACCTACCTACCTACTGTATTTCTCCCTCTTCCTCTCTAGCCCTCTACCTACCTACCTACCTACTGTATTTCTCCCACTCTCTCTATCCCTCTACCTACCTACCTACCTACCTACCTACCTACCTACCTACCTACCTACCTACCTACCTACCTACCTACCTACCTACCTATCCACTGCATTTCTTCCTCTCCCTCTCTATCCCTCTACCTACCTACCTACCTACCTACCTACCTACCTACCTACCTACCTACCTACCTACCTACCTACCTACCTAGCTACCTACTGTATTTCTGCCCCTCCCTCTCTATCCATCTACCTACCTACCTACCTACCTACCTACCTACCTACCTACCTACCTACGTACTATATATCTCCCTCTCCCTCTATCCCTCTACCTACCCACTTACTGTATGTCTCCCTCTCTCTCTCTCACCCTCTACCGACCGACCGACCGACCTACCTAGCTACCTACCTACCTACCTACCTACTGTATATCTCCCTCTCTCTGTCTATCCCTCTTCCATCCCTGATTACCTACTGTATTTCTCCCTCTCCCTCTCTAACCGTCTACCTATCTACCTACCTACCTACCTACCTACCTACCTACCTACCTACCTACTGTATTTCTCCCTCTCTCTCTATCCCTCTACCTACCTACATACTATCTATATCCCTCTACCTACCTACCTACTGTATTTCTACAGCTCTCTCTATCCCTCTACCTACCTACCTACCTACCTACCTACCTACCTACTGTATTTCTCCCTCTCTCTCTATACCTCTACCTACCTACCTACTCTATTTCTCCCCTCTCTCTATCCCTTTACCTACCTACCTACCTACCTACATACCTGATTACCTGCCTACCTACCGTATATGTCCCTCTCCCTCTCTAGCTCTCTACCTATCCACTGCATTTCTTCCTCTCCCTCTCTATCCCTCTACCTGCCTACCTACCTACCTACTGTATGTCTCCCTCTCTCTCTCTCTCCCTCGACCGACCTACCTACCTAGCTACCTACCTTTTTTCCTACTCTATATCTCCCTCTCTATACCTCTACCTACCTACCTACTGTATTTCTCCCTCTCCCTCTCTATCCCTCTCCCTACCTACCTAACTACCTACCTACCTACCTACCTACCTACCTACCTACCTACCTACTGTATATCTCCCTCTCTCTGTCTATCCCTCTTCCATCCCTGATTACCTACTGTATTTCTCCCTCTCCCTCTCTAACCGTCTACCTATCTACCTACCTACCTACCTACCTACCTACCTACCTACCTACCTACCTACCTACTGTATTTCTCCCTCTCTCTCTCTCCCTCTACCTACCTACCTAACTACCTACTATATATATATCCCTCTCCCTCTCTATCCCCCTACCTACATACCTACCTACTATATATCTCCCTTTCTCTCTCTATCCACCTACCTACCTACCTACCTACCTACCTACCTACCTACCTACCTACCTACCTACCTACTGTATATCTCCCTCTCTCTCTCTATCCCTCTACCTACCTACATACCTACCTAGCTACCTACCTACCTACGTACTATATATCTCCCTCTCCCTCTATCCGTCTACCTACCTACCTGACTACCGACCAACTATATATATATATCCCTCTCCATCTCTAATCCCCCTACCTACATACATACCTACCTACTATATATCTCCCTTTCTCTCTCTATCCACAGTCGTACCTACCTACCTACCTACCTACCTACCTACCAACCTACCTACCTACCTTCATTTCTCCCTCTCCCTCGCTATCCCTCAACCTACATACCTACCTACTCTATTTCTCCCTCTGTCTCTATTACTCTACCTACCTACCTAACTACCTACCTACTATATATATATCCCTCTCCCTCTCTCTCCGCCTACCTACATAACTATCTACCTACCTACTATATATCTCACTCTCACTCTCTATCCCTCTACCTACCTACATACTATCTATATCCCTCTACCTACCTACCTACTGTATTTCTTCAGCTCTCTCTATCCCTCTACCTACCTACCTACCTACCTACCTACCTACTGTATATCTCCCTCTCTATCCCTCTACCTACTTACCTACCTACCTACCTACCTACCTACCTACCTACCTACCTACCTACCTACCTACCTACTGTATTTCTCCCTCTCTCTCTATCCCTCTACCTACCTACCTATATGTCCCTCTCCCTCTCTAGCTCTCTACCTATCCACTGCATTTCTTCCTCTCCCTCTCTATCCCTCTACCTGCCTACCTACCTACCTACTGTATGTCTCCCTCTCTCTCTCTCTCCCTCTACCGACCTACCTACCTAGCTACCTACCTTTTTACCTACTCTATATCTCCCTCTCCCTCTCTATCCCTCTCCCTACCTACCTACTGTATTTCTCCCGCTCTCTCTATCCCTCTACCTACCTGCCTGCCTGCCTGCCTGCCTACCTACCTACCTACCTACCTACCTACCTACCTACCTACCTATCTACCTACTGTATTTCTCCCTCTCGCTCTCTATCCCTCTACCTACCTACCTTCCTGCCTGCCTGCCTGCCTGCCTACCTACCTACCTACCTACCTACCTACCTACCTACCTACCTACCTACCTACCTACTGTATATCTGCCTCTCCCTCTATCCCTCTACCTACCTACTTACCTACCTACCTACTTACCTACCGTATATGTCCCTTTCCCTCTCTAGCCCTCTACCTATCCACTGCATTTCTCCCTTTCCCTCTCTATTCCCCTACCTACCTACCTACCTACCTACCTTCCTTCCTACCTACCTACCTACCTACCTACCTACCTACCTACCTACCTACCTACCTATCCACTGCATTTCTTCCTCTCCCTCTCTATCCCTCTACCTACCTACCTACCTACCTACCTACCTACCTACCTACCTACCTACCTACCTACCTACCTACCTACCTACCTACTGTATTTCTCCCCCTCCCTCTTTATCCCTCTACCTACCTACCTACCTACCTACCTACCTACCTACCTACCTACGTACTATATATCTCCCTCTCCCTCTATCCCTCTACCTACCTACCTACCTACCTACGTACTATATATCTCCCTCTCTCTCTCTCCCTCTACCGACCGACCTACCTACCTAGCTACCTACCTTTTTACCTACTCTATATCTCCCTCTCCCTCTCTATACCTCTACCTACCTACCTACTGTATTTCTCCCTCTTCCTCTCTAGCCCTCTACCTACCTACCTACCTACTGTATTTCTCCCACTCTCTCTATCCCTCTACCTACCTACCTACCTACCTACCTACCTACCTACCTACCTACCTACCTACCTACCTATCCACTGCATTTCTTCCTCTCCCTCTCTATCCCTCTACCTACCTACCTACCTACCTACCTACCTACCTACCTACCTACCTACCTACCTACCTACCTACCTACTGTATTTCTGCCCCTCCCTCTCTATCCATCTACCTACCTACCTACCTACCTACCTACCTACCTACCTACCTACGTACTATATATCTCCCTCTCCCTCTATCCCTCTACCTACCCACTTACTGTATGTCTCCCTCTCTCTCTCTCACCCTCTACCGACCGACCGACCGACCTACCTAGCTACCTACCTACCTACCTACCTACTGTATATCTCCCTCTCTCTGTCTATCCCTCTTCCATCCCTGATTACCTACTGTATTTCTCCCTCTCCCTCTCTAACCGTCTACCTATCTACCTACCTACCTACCTACCTACCTACCTACCTACTGTATTTCTCCCTCTCTCTCTATCCCTCTACCTACCTACATACTATCTATATCCCTCTACCTACCTACCTACTGTATTTCTACAGCTCTCTCTATCCCTCTACCTACCTACCTACCTACCTACCTACCTACCTACTGTATTTCTCCCTCTCTCTCTATACCTCTACCTACCTACCTACTCTATTTCTCCCCCTCTCTCTATCCCTTTACCTACCTACCTACCTACCTACATACCTGATTACCTGCCTACCTACCGTATATGTCCCTCTCCCTCTCTAGCTCTCTACCTATCCACTGCATTTCTTCCTCTCCCTCTCTATCCCTCTACCTGCCTACCTACCTACCTACTGTATGTCTCCCTCTCTCTCTCTCTCCCTCGACCGACCTACCTACCTAGCTACCTACCTTTTTTCCTACTCTATATCTCCCTCTCTATACCTCTACCTACCTACCTACTGTATTTCTCCCTCTCCCTCTCTATCCCTCTCCCTACCTACCTAACTACCTACCTACCTACCTACCTACCTACCTACCTACCTACCTACTGTATATCTCCCTCTCTCTGTCTATCCCTCTTCCATCCCTGATTACCTACTGTATTTCTCCCTCTCCCTCTCTAACCGTCTACCTATCTACCTACCTACCTACCTACCTACCTACCTACCTACCTACCTACTGTATTTCTCCCTCTCTCTCTCTCCCTCTACCTACCTACCTAACTACCTACTATATATATATCCCTCTCCCTCTCTATCCCCCTACCTACATACCTACCTACTATATATCTCCCTTTCTCTCTCTATCCACCTACCTACCTACCTACCTACCTACCTACCTACCTACCTACCTACCTACCTACCTACTGTATATCTCCCTCTCTCTCTCTATCCCTCTACCTACCTACATACCTACCTAGCTACCTACCTACCTACGTACTATATATCTCCCTCTCCCTCTATCCGTCTACCTACCTACCTGACTACCGACCAACTATATATATATATCCCTCTCCATCTCTAATCCCCCTACCTACATACATACCTACCTACTATATATCTCCCTTTCTCTCTCTATCCACAGTCGTACCTACCTACCTACCTACCTACCTACCTACCAACCTACCTACCTACCTTCATTTCTCCCTCTCCCTCGCTATCCCTCAACCTACATACCTACCTACTCTATTTCTCCCTCTGTCTCTATTACTCTACCTACCTACCTAACTACCTACCTACTATATATATATCCCTCTCCCTCTCTCTCCGCCTACCTACATAACTATCTACCTACCTACTATATATCTCACTCTCACTCTCTATCCCTCTACCTACCTACATACTATCTATATCCCTCTACCTACCTACCTACTGTATTTCTTCAGCTCTCTCTATCCCTCTACCTACCTACCTACCTACCTACCTACCTACTGTATATCTCCCTCTCTATCCCTCTACCTACTTACCTACCTACCTACCTACCTACCTACCTACCTACCTACCTACCTACCTACCTACTGTATTTCTCCCTCTCTCTCTATCCCTCTACCTACCTACCTATATGTCCCTCTCCCTCTCTAGCTCTCTACCTATCCACTGCATTTCTTCCTCTCCCTCTCTATCCCTCTACCTGCCTACCTACCTACCTACTGTATGTCTCCCTCTCTCTCTCTCTCCCTCTACCGACCTACCTACCTAGCTACCTACCTTTTTACCTACTCTATATCTCCCTCTCCCTCTCTATACCTCTACCTACCTACCTACTGTATTTCTCCCTCTCTATCCCTCTACCTTCCTACCTTCCTACCTTCCTACCTTCCTACCTACCTACCTACCTACCTACGTACCTACCTACCTACCTACCTACCTACCTACCTACCTACTGTATTTCTCCCTCTCTCTCTATCCCTCTACCTACCTACCTAACTACATACTATATATATATCCTTCTCCCTCTCTATCCCCCTACCTACATACCTACCTACTATATATCTCCCTTTCTCTCTCTATACACCTACCAACCTACCTACCTACCTACCTACCTACCTACCTACCTACCTACCTACTGTATATCTCCCTCTCTCTGTCTATCCCTCTTCCATCCCTGATTACCTACTGTATTTCTCCCTCTCCCTCTCTAACCGTCTACCTATCTACCTACCTACCTACCTACCTACCTACCTACCTACCTACTGTATTTCTCCCTCTCTCTCTATCCCTCTACCTACCTACATACTATCTATATCCCTCTACCTACCTACCTACTGTATTTCTACAGCTCTCTCTATCCCTCTACCTACCTACCTACCTACCTACCTACCTACCTACTGTATTTCTCCCTCTCTCTCTATACCTCTACCTACCTACCTACTCTATTTCTCCCCCTCTCTCTATCCCTTTACCTACCTACCTACCTACCTACATACCTGATTACCTGCCTACCTACCGTATATGTCCCTCTCCCTCTCTAGCTCTCTACCTATCCACTGCATTTCTTCCTCTCCCTCTCTATCCCTCTACCTGCCTACCTACCTACCTACTGTATGTCTCCCTCTCTCTCTCTCTCCCTCGACCGACCTACCTACCTAGCTACCTACCTTTTTTCCTACTCTATATCTCCCTCTCTATACCTCTACCTACCTACCTACTGTATTTCTCCCTCTCCCTCTCTATCCCTCTCCCTACCTACCTAACTACCTACCTACCTACCTACCTACCTACCTACCTACCTACTGTATATCTCCCTCTCTCTGTCTATCCCTCTTCCATCCCTGATTACCTACTGTATTTCTCCCTCTCCCTCTCTAACCGTCTACCTATCTACCTACCTACCTACCTACCTACCTACCTACCTACCTACCTACTGTATTTCTCCCTCTCTCTCTCTCCCTCTACCTACCTACCTAACTACCTACTATATATATATCCCTCTCCCTCTCTATCCCCCTACCTACATACCTACCTACTATATATCTCCCTTTCTCTCTCTATCCACCTACCTACCTACCTACCTACCTACCTACCTACCTACCTACCTACCTACCTACCTACCTACCTACCTACCTACCTACCTACCTACTGTATATCTCCCTCTCTCTCTCTATCCCTCTACCTACCTACATACCTACCTAGCTACCTACCTACCTACGTACTATATATCTCCCTCTCCCTCTATCCGTCTACCTACCTACCTGACTACCGACCAACTATATATATATATCCCTCTCCATCTCTAATCCCCCTACCTACATACATACCTACCTACTATATATCTCCCTTTCTCTCTCTATCCACAGTCGTACCTACCTACCTACCTACCTACCTACCTACCAACCTACCTACCTACCTTCATTTCTCCCTCTCCCTCGCTATCCCTCAACCTACATACCTACCTACTCTATTTCTCCCTCTGTCTCTATTACTCTACCTACCTACCTAACTACCTACCTACTATATATATATCCCTCTCCCTCTCTCTCCGCCTACCTACATAACTATCTACCTACCTACTATATATCTCACTCTCACTCTCTATCCCTCTACCTACCTACATACTATCTATATCCCTCTACCTACCTACCTACTGTATTTCTTCAGCTCTCTCTATCCCTCTACCTACCTACCTACCTACCTACCTACCTACCTACTGTATATCTCCCTCTCTATCCCTCTACCTACTTACCTACCTACCTACCTACCTACCTACCTACCTACCTACCTACCTACCTACTGTATTTCTCCCTCTCTCTCTATCCCTCTACCTACCTACCTATATGTCCCTCTCCCTCTCTAGCTCTCTACCTATCCACTGCATTTCTTCCTCTCCCTCTCTATCCCTCTACCTGCCTACCTACCTACCTACTGTATGTCTCCCTCTCTCTCTCTCCCTCTACCGACCTACCTACCTAGCTACCTACCTTTTTACCTACTCTATATCTCCCTCTCCCTCTCTATACCTCTACCTACCTACCTACTGTATTTCTCCCTCTCTATCCCTCTACCTTCCTACCTTCCTACCTTCCTACCTTCCTACCTACCTACCTACCTACCTACGTACCTACCTACCTACCTACCTACCTACCTACCTACCTACTGTATTTCTCCCTCTCTCTCTATCCCTCTACCTACCTACCTAACTACATACTATATATATATCCTTCTCCCTCTCTATCCCCCTACCTACATACCTACCTACTATATATCTCCCTTTCTCTCTCTATACACCTACCAACCTACCTACCTACCTACCTACCTACCTACCTACCTACCTACCTACCTACTGTATATCTCCCTCTCTCTGTCTATCCCTCTTCCATCCCTGATTACCTACTGTATTTCTCCCTCTCCCTCTCTAACCGTCTACCTATCTACCTACCTACCTACCTACCTACCTACCTACCTACTGTATTTCTCCCTCTCTCTCTATCCCTCTACCTACCTACATACTATCTATATCCCTCTACCTACCTACCTACTGTATTTCTACAGCTCTCTCTATCCCTCTACCTACCTACCTACCTACCTACCTACCTACCTACCTACCTACCTACCTACCTACTGTATTTCTCCCTCTCTCTCTATACCTCTACCTACCTACCTACTCTATTTCTCCCCCTCTCTCTATCCCTTTACCTACCTACCTACCTACCTACATACCTGATTACCTGCCTACCTACCGTATATGTCCCTCTCCCTCTCTAGCTCTCTACCTATCCACTGCATTTCTTCCTCTCCCTCTCTATCCCTCTACCTGCCTACCTACCTACCTACTGTATGTCTCCCTCTCTCTCTCTCTCCCTCGACCGACCTACCTACCTAGCTACCTACCTTTTTTCCTACTCTATATCTCCCTCTCTATACCTCTACCTACCTACCTACTGTATTTCTCCCTCTCCCTCTCTATCCCTCTCCCTACCTACCTACCTACCTACCTACCTACCTACCTACCTACCTACCTACCTACCTACCTACCTACCTACCTACCTACCTACTGTATATCTCCCTCTCTCTGTCTATCCCTCTTCCATCCCTGATTACCTACTGTATTTCTCCCTCTCCCTCTCTAACCGTCTACCTATCTACCTACCTACCTACCTACCTACCTACCTACCTACCTACCTACCTACCTACTGTATTTCTCCCTCTCTCTCTCTCCCTCTACCTACCTACCTAACTACCTACTATATATATATCCCTCTCCCTCTCTATCCCCCTACCTACATACCTACCTACTATATATCTCCCTTTCTCTCTCTATCCACCTACCTACCTACCTACCTACCTACCTACCTACCTACCTACCTACCTACCTACTGTATTTCTCCCTCTCCCTCTCTATCCCTCTACCTATCTACCTACCTGCCTACCTACCTACCTACTGTATTTCTCCCTCTCCCTCTCTATCCCTCTACCTACCTACCTAACTACTGTATTTCTCCCTCTCTCTCTATCCCTCTACCTACCTACCTAACTACCAACCTACTATATATATCTCCCTCTCCCTCTCTGTCCCCCTACCTACATACCTATCTACCTAGCTACTATATATCTCCGTCTCCCTCTCTATACCTCTACCTATTTACCTACTGTATTTCTCCCCCTCTCTCTACCCCTCTACCTACCTACCTACCTACCTACCTACCTACCTACCTACCTACCTACCTACCTACCTACCTACCTACCTACCTACCTACTGTATTTCTCCCCCTCCCTCTATATCCCTCTACCTACCTACCTACCTACCTACCTAAATACCTACCTACCTACCTACCTACCTACGTACTATATATCTCCCTCTCCCTCTATCCCTCTACCTACCTACCTACCTACTGTATGTCTCCCTCTCTCTCCCTCTCCCTCTACCGACCGACCTACCTACCTAGCTACCTACCTTTTTACCTACTCTATATATCCCTCTCCCTCTCTATACCTCTACCTACCTAGCTACTGTATTTCTCCCTCTTCCTCTCTAACCCTCTACCTACCTACCTACCTACTGTATTTCTCCCACTCTCTCTATCCCTCTACCTACCTACCTACCTACCTACCTACCTACCTACCTACCTACCTACCTACCTACCTACTTACCTACCTACGTATTGTATATCTCCCTCTCCCTCTCTATCCCTCTGCCTAACTACCAACTGTATTTCTCCCTCTCCCTCTATATCCCTCTACCTACCTACCTACCTACTGCATGTCTCCCTCTCTCTCTCTCTCCCTCTACCGACCGACCGACCGACCGACCTACCTACCTACCTACCTACCTACCTACCTACCTACCTACCTACCTACTGTATTTCTCCCTCCCTCTCTATCCCTCTACCTACCTAACTACCTACCTACTATATATATATCCCTCTCTATCCCCCTACCTACATACCTACCTAATATATATCTCCCTTTCTCTCTCTATCCACCTACCTACCTGCCTACCTACCTACCTACTGTATTTCTCCCTCTCTCTCTCTCTCCCTCTACCTACCTACCTACCTACCTACCTACCTACCTACCTACCTACCTACCTACCTACCGTATATGTCCCTATCCCTCTCTAGCCCTCTACATATCCACTGCATTTCTTCCTCTCCCTCTCTATCCCTCTACCTGCCTTCCTACCTACCTACTGTATTTCTCCCTCACCCTCTCTATCCCTCTACCTACCTACCTACCTACCTACCTAGCTACCTACCTATCTACCTACTCTATTTCTCCCTCACTCTCTGTATCCCTCAATCTACCTACCTTCCTACATACCTACCTACTTTATTTCTCCCTCTCTCTCTTTATCCCTCTACCTACCTACCTACCTACCTACCTATCTACCTACCTCCCTACCTCCCTACCTACCTACCTACCTCCTACCTACTTACATACCTACCTACTGTATTTCTCCCTCTCCCTATCTATCCCTCTCCCTACCTACCTACCTACCTACCTACCTACCTACCTACCTACCTACCTACTGTATTTCACCCCCTCCCTCTCTATCCCTCTACCTACCTACCTACCTACCTACCTACCTACCTACCTACCTACGTACTATATATCTCCCTCTCCCTCTATCCCTCTACCTACCTACCTACTGTATGTCTCCCTCTCTATCTATCCACCTACCTAGCTACCTACCTACCTACCTACTTTATTTCTCCCTCTCTATCTTTATCCCTCTACCTCCCTACCTACCTACCTACCTACCTCCCTACCCCCCTACCTCCCTACCTCCCTACCTCCTTACATACCTACCTACTGTATTTCTCCCTCTCCCTATCTATCCCTCTACCTACCTACCTACCTACCTACCTACTTACCTACCTACCTACCTAATGTATTTATACCTCCCTCTCTATCCCTCTACCTACCTACCTACCTACTGTATTTCTCCCTCTCTCTCTATCCCTCTACCTACCTAACTACCTACCTACTATATATATCTCCCTCTCTGTCCCCCTACCTACATACCTATCTACCTACCTACTATATATCTCCCTCTCTATACCTCTACCTACCTACCTAATGTATTTCTCCCCCTCTCTCTATCCCTCTACCTACCTACCTACCTACCTACCTACCTACCTACCTACCTACCTACCTACTTACCTACCTATGTATTGTATATCTCCCTCTCCCTCTCTATCCCTCTGCCTAACTACCAACTGTATTTCTCCCTCTCCCTCTATATCCCTCTACCTACCTACGTACCTACTGCATGTCTCCCTCTCTCTCTCTCTCCCTCTACCGACCGACCGACCGACCGACCAACCTACCTACCTACCTACCTACCTACCTACCTACCTACCTACTGTATTTCTCCCTCTCTTTCTATCCCCCTACCTACATACCTACCTACTATATATCTCCCTTTCTCTCTCTATCCACCTACCTAACTACCTGCC
>CM077650.1:3221833-3226833 GCA_039707465.1 Rhabdophis nuchalis
ACTTACATACCTACCTACTGTATTTCTCCCTCTCCCTATCTATCCCTCTACCTACCTACCTACCTACCTAATGTATTTATACCGCCCTCTCTATCCCTCTACCTACTTACCTACTGTATTTCTCCCTCTCCCTCTCTATCCCTCTACCTACCTACTGTAGTTCTCCCTCTCTCTCTATCCCTCTACCTACCTAACTACCTACCTACTATATATATCTCCCTCTCTGTCCCCCTACCTACATACCTATCTACCTACCTACTATATATCTCCCTCTCTATACCTCTACCTACCTACCTACTGTATTTCTCCCCCTCTCTCTATCCCTCTACCTACCTACCTACCTACCTACCTACATACATACATACCTGCCTACCTACCTACCTACCTACCGTATGTCTCCCTCTTTCTCTCTGTCAATCTACCTACCTATCTACCTACAGTACCTACCTACCTACCTACCTACCTACCTACCTACCTACTGTATTTCTCCCTCTCTCTCTCTATCCCTCTCCCTTCATACCTACCTACCTACTGTATATCTCCCTATCTATCCCTCTACCTACCAACCTACCTACTGTATTTCCCCCCTCTCTCACTATCCCTCTACCTACCTACCTACCTACCTACCTACCTACCTACCTACGTATTGTATATCTCCCTCTCCCCCTCTATCCCTCTGCCTAACTACCAACTGTATTTCTCCCTCTCCCTCTCTATCCCTCTACCTACCTACCTACCTACTGCATGTCTTCCTCTCTCTCTCTCTCCCTCTACCGACCGACCGACCGACCGACCTACCTACCTACCTACCTACCTACCTACCTACCTACCTACCTACTGTATTTCTCCCTCTCTCTCTATCCCTCTACCTACCTAACTACCTACCTACTATATATATATCCCTCTCCCTCTCTATCCCCCTACCTACATACCTACCTACTATATATCTCCCTTTCTCTCTCTATCCACCTACCTACCTACCTGCCTACCTACCTACCTACTGTATTTCTCGCTCTCTCTCTCTCCCTCTACCTACCTACCTACCTACCTACCTACCTACCTACCTACCTACCTACCTACCTACCGTATATGTCCGTCTCCCTCTCCAGCCCTCTACATATCCACTGCATTTCTTCCTCTCCCTCTCTATCCCTCTACCTGCCTTCCTACCTACCTACTGTATTTCTCCCTCACCCTCTCGATCCCTCTACCTACCTACCTACCTACCTACCTACCTACCTACTGTATTTCTCCCTCTTCCTCTCTAACCCTCTACCTACCTACCTACCTACTGTATTTCTCCCCCTCCCTCTTTATTCTTCTACCTACCTACCTACCTACCTACCTACCTAGCTACCTACCTACCTACCTACCTACCTACCTACCTACCTACCTACCTACCTAGCTACCTACCTACCTACCTACCTACCTACCTACCTACCTACCTACCTACCTACCTACTGTATTTCTCCATCTCCCTCTCTATCCCTCTACCTACCTACCTACCTGCCTACCAACCTACCTACCTACCTACCTACCTACCTACCTACCTACCTACCTACCTACTGTATTTCTCCCTCTCTCTCTATCCCTCTACCTACCTACCTAACTACCTACTATATATACATCCCTCTCCCTCTCTATCCCCCTACCTACATAACTACCTACTATATATCTCCCTTTCTCTCTCTATCCACCTACCTACCTACCTACCTACCTACCTACCTATCTACCTACCTACCTACTGTATTTCTCCCTCTCCCTCTCTATCCCTCTACCTACCTACCTACCTACCTGCCTACCTACCTACCTCCCTACTGTATTTCTCCCTCTCCCTCTCTATCCCTCTACCTACCTACCTAACTACTGTATTTCTCCCTCTCCCTTTCTATACCTCTACCTACCTACCTACTGTATTTCTCCCCCTCTCTCTACCCCTCTACCTACCTACCTACCTACCTACATACATACATACATACATACATACATACATACATACCTGCCTACCTACCTACCTACCTACCTACCTACCTACTGTATATGTCCCTCTCTCTGTCTATCCCTCTTCCATCCCTGACTTCCTACTGTATTTCTCCCTCTCTCTCTATCCCTCTACCTACCTACCTAACTAATTACTATATATACATCCCTCTCCCTCTCTATCCCCCTACCTACATAACTACCTACTATATATCTCCGTTTCTCTCTCTATCCACCTACCTACCTACCTACCTACCTACCTACCTACCTATCTACCTACCTACCTACCTACTGTATTTCTCCCTCTCTCTCTCTATCCCTCTACCTACCTACCTACCTACCTGCCTACCTACCTAGCTACCTCCCTACTGTATTTCTCCCTCTCCCTCTCTGTCCCCCTACCTACATACCTATGTACCTAGCTACTATATATCTCCCTCTCCCTTTCTATACCTCTACCTACCTACCTACTGTATTTCTCCCCCTCTCTCTCCCCCTCTACCTACCTACCTACCTACCTACATACATACCTGCCTACCTACCTACCTACTGTATATGTCCCTCTCTCTGTCTATCCCTCTTCCATCCCTGACTTCCTACTGTATTTCTCCCTCTCTCTCTATCCCTCTACCTACCTACCTAACTACCTACTATATATATATCCCTCTCCCTCTCTATCCCCCTACCTACATAACTACCTACTATATATCTCCCTTTCTCTCTCTATCCACCTACCTACCTACCTACCTACCTACCTACCTACCTACCTACCTACCTACCTACCTATCTACCTACCTACCTACCTACTGTATTTCTCCCTCTCTCTCTCTATCCCTCTACCTACCTACCTACCTACCTGCCTACCTACCTAGCTACCTCCCTACTGTATTTCTCCCTCTCCCTCTCTGTCCCCCTACCTACATACCTATGTACCTAGCTACTATATATCTCCCTCTCCCTTTCTATACCTCTACCTACCTACCTACTGTATTTCTCCCCCTCTCTCTACCCCTCTACCTACCTACCTACCTACCTACCTACATACATACATACATACCTGCCTACCTACCTACCTACCTACCTACTGTATATGTCCCTCTCTCTGTCTATCCCTCTTCCATCCCTGACTTCCTACTGTATTTCTCCCTCTCTCTCTATCCCTCTACCTACCTACCTAACTAATTACTATATATACATCCCTCTCCCTCTCTATCCCCCTACCTACATAACTACCTACTATATATCTCCCTTTCTCTCTCTATCCACCTACCTACCTACCTACCTACCTACCTACCTACCTATCTACCTACCTACCTACCTACTGTATTTCTCCCTCTCTCTCTCTATCCCTCTACCTACCTACCTACCTACCTGCCTACCTACCTAGCTACCTCCCTACTGTATTTCTCCCTCTCCCTCTCTGTCCCCCTACCTACATACCTATGTACCTAGCTACTATATATCTCCCTCTCCCTTTCTATACCTCTACCTACCTACCTACTGTATTTCTCCCCCTCTCTCTACCCCTCTACCTACCTACCTACCTACCTACATACATACCTGCCTACCTACCTACCTACTGTATATGTCCCTCTCTCTGTCTATCCCTCTTCCATCCCTGACTTCCTACTGTATTTCTCCCTCTCTCTCTATCCCTCTACCTACCTACCTAACTACCTACTATATATATATCCCTCTCCCTCTCTATCCCCCTACCTACATAACTACCTACTATATATCTCCCTTTCTCTCTCTATCCAACTACCTACCTACCTACCTACCTACCTACCTACCTGCCTGCCTGCCTGCCTGCCTGCCTGCATTTCTCCCTTTCCCTCTCTGTCCCTCAACCTACATACCTTCCTACTCTATATCTCCCTCTCCCTCTCTATCCCTCTACCTACCTACCTACTGTATGTCTCCCTCTCTCTCTCTCTCCCCCTCTACCGACCTAGCTACCTACCTAGCTACCTACCTACTATATATCTCCCTCTCCCTCTATCCCTCTACCTACCTACCTACTGTATGTCTCCCTCTCTCTCTCTCCCCCTCTACCGACCTACCTACCTACCTAGCTACCTACCTTTTTACCTACTCTATATCCCCCTCTCCCTCTCTATCCCTCTCCCTACCTACCTACTGTATTTCTCCCGCTCTCTCTATCCCTCTACCTACCTGCCTGCCTGCCTGCCTGCCTACCTACCTACCTACCTACCTACCTACCTACCTACCTATCTACCTACTGTATTTCTCCCTCTCGCTCTCTATCCCTCTACCTACCTACCTACCTACCTACCTACCTACCTACCTACCTACCTACCTACCTACCTACTGTATATCTGCCTCTCCCTCTATCCCTCTACCTACCTACTTACCTACCTACCTACTTACCTACCGTATATGTCCCTTTCCCTCTCTAGCCCTCTACCTATCCACTGCATTTCTCCCTTTCCCTCTCTATTCCCCTACCTACCTACCTACCTACCTACCTTCCTTCCTACCTACCTACCTACCTACCTACCTACCTACCTACCTACCTACCTACCTACCTACCTACCTACCTACCTACCTACCTACCTACCTACTGTATTTCTCCCTCCCTCTCTCTATCCCTCTACCTACCTACCTACCTAGCTACCTACCTACGTACTATATATCTCCCTCTCCCTCTATCCCTCTACCTACCTACCTACTGTATTTCGCCCTCTCTCTCTATCCCTCTACCTACCTACCTACCTAGCTACCTAACTACGTACTATATATCCCCCTCTCCCTCTATCCCTCTACCTACCTACCTACTGTATTTCGCCCTCTCTCTCTATCCCTCTACCTACCTACCTAGCTACCTACCTACTGTATATATATCCCTCTCCCTCTCTAATCCCCCTACCTACATACCTACCTACCTACTATATATCTCCCTTTCTCTCTCTATCCACCTACCTACCTACATACTTACCTACCTACCTACCTACCTACCTACCTACCTACCTACCTACCTACCTACCTACCTACCTACT
>CM077650.1:3253843-3298843 GCA_039707465.1 Rhabdophis nuchalis
ATTTCTCCCTCTCTTGGTATCCCCCTAGCTACCTTCCTGCCTTCCTATTGTATTTCTCCATCAATCTCTATCCACCTACCTACCTACCTATCTTACTGTATTTTTCCCTCTCTCTGTCCTTCTACCTAACTACCTACCTACCTACCTACCTACCTACGTACGTACCTACCTACCTACCTACCTACCTACCTACCTACCTATTGTATTTCTCCCCCCTCTGTATCCCTCTACCTACCTACGTACCTACCTATTGTATTTCTCCCCCTCTCTCTATCCCCCTACCTACCTACCTACCTACCTACCTACCTACCTACCTATTGTATTTATCCCCCCTCTCTATCCCTCTACGTACCTACCTACCTATTGTATTTCTCCCCCTCTCTCTATCCCCCTACCTACCTACCTACGTATCTACCTAGCTACATACCTACCTACCTACCAACTACCTACCTACCTACCTACTGTATTTCTCCCCCACTCTCTATCCCTCTACCTACCTACCTACCTGCCTGCCTACCTACCTACCTATTGTATTTCTCCCTCTCTCTCTCTATCCTTCTACCTACCTACCTACCTACTGTATTTCTCCCTCTCTCTCTATTCCTTTCTCTATCCCTCTACCCACCTACCTACAGTATTTCTCCCTCTCTCTATCTGTAAGTCTCTCTCTCTATCCCAAGTACCCACCTACCTACCTATTGTATTTTCTCCCCCCATCTCTATCCCTCTACCTAACTACCTACAGTATTTTCCTCCCTCTCTCTACCTCTACCTTCCTACCTACCTACCTACCTACCTACCTACCTACCTACCTACCTACCTACCTACCTACCTACCTACTTTATTTCCTCCCTCTCTCTATCCACCTACCTACCTACCTACATACCTACCTACCTACCTACCTACCTACTGTATTTCTCCCCACTCTCTATGCCTTTCTCTATCCCTGTACCCACCTACCTACCATTGTATTTCTCCCCCCATCTCATCCCTCTACCTAACTACCTACAGTATTTCTCCCTCTCTCTATCCCTCTACCTACCTACTAACTACCTACCTACCTACTTATTGTATTTCTCCCCCTCTCTCTGTCCCTCTACCTACCTACCTACCTACCTACCTACCTACCTACCTACCCTAACCTACGTACTTACTTTATTTTCTCCCTCTCTCTCTATACACCTACCTACCCCTACCTACTGTATTTTCCCCTCTCTCTATTCTCCTACCAACCTAACTACCTACATACCTACTTACCTAACTACCTACCTACCTAGCTACATACCTACTGTATTTCTCCCTCTCTCTATCCCTCTACCTACCTACCCACCTACTGTATTTTTCCCCTCTCTCTCTTTCCACTACCAACCTACCTACCTACGTATTTCTCCCTCTCTCTCTCTCCATCTACCTATCTACCTACCTACCTATTGTATTTCTCCCTCCCTCTCTCTATCCCTCTACCTACCTATTTACCTACTGTATTCTCCCTCTCTCTCTATCCCTCTCTCTATCCCTCTATCCAACTACCTACCTATTGTATTTCCCCCCCTCTCTCTATCCCTCTACCTACCTATCTACAGTATTTCTTCCTCTCTCTATCTCTCTACCTACCTAACTACCTACCTACCTATTGTAATTCTCCCCCCTCTCATCCCCTACCTACCTACCTACCTACCTACCTACCTACCTACCTACCTACCTACCTACCTACCTACCTACTGTATTCCTCCCTCTCTCTATCCCTCTACCTACCTACCTACTGTATTTCTCTCACTCTTTCTATCCCCTATCTATCTACCTACCTACCTACCTACTGTATTTCTCCCTCTCTTGGTATCCCCCCAGCTACCTTCCTGCCTTCCTATTGTATTTCTCCATCAATCTCTATCCACCTACCTACCTACCTATCTTACTGTATTTCTCCCTCTCTCTGTCCTTCTACCTACCTACCTACCTACCTACCTACCTACCTACCTACCTATTGTATTTTCTCCCCCCTCTGTATCCCTCTACCTACCTACGTACCTACCTATTGTATTTCTCCCCCTCTCTCTATCCCCCTACCTACCTACCTACCTACCTATTTACATACATACATACCTACCTACCTACCTATTGTATTTATCCCCCCTCTCTATCCCTCTACGTACCTACCTACCTATTGTATTTCTCCCCCTCTCTCTATCCCCCTACCTACCTACCTACCTACGTATCTACCTAGCTACCTACCTACCTACCTACCTACCTACCTACCTACCTACCTACCTACCTACTGTATTTCCCCCTCTCTCTATCCACCTACCTACCTACCTACCTACCTACCTACCTATTGTATTTCTCTCACTACCTACCTACCTACCTACCTACCTACCTACCTACCTACTACCTACCTACCTATTGTATTTCTCCCCCCTCTGTATCCCTCTACCTACCTACCTACCTATTGTATTTCTCTCCCCTCTCTCTATCCCTCTACCTACCTACCTACCTACCTACCTATTGGTATTTCTCCCTCTCTATATCCATTTACCTACCTACCTACCTACCTACCTACCTACCTACCTACCTACCTACCTACCTACCTACCTACCTACCTATTGTATTTCTCCCCCTCCCTCTCTATCCCTCTACCTACCTACCTACCTACCTACCTACCTACCTACCTACCTACCTACTGTATTTCTCCCTCTCTCCCTACCTACCTACCTACCTACCAACCTACTGTGTTTCTTCCTCCTCTCTATCCACCTACCTACCTACCTACTGTATTTCTCTCACTTTCTCTATCCCCTACCTACCTACCTACCTACCTACCTGCCTACTGTATTTCTCCCTCTCTGGCTATCCCCCTACCTACCTCCTACCTCCCTACCTATTGTATTTCTCCATCTCTCTCTATCCACCTACCTACCTACCTACTGTATTTCTCCCTCTCTCTACCCCTCTACCTGCCTAATTAACCTACCTACCTGTTTTATTTCCCCCCCTCTCTTTATCCCTCTACCTACCCTACTAACTACCTACCTACCTACCTACCTACCTACCTACCTACTGTATTCCTCCCCCTCTCTCTCCATCTACTATCTACCTACCTACATAGTGTATTCCTCCCTCCCTCTATCCCTCTACCTACCACCTACCACCACCTACCTACCTACCTACCTACCTACCTACCTACCCTACCTACCTACCTACCTACCTACCTACATATTGTATTTCTTCCCTCTCTCTCTCTATCCTTCTACCTACCTATTTACCTACTGTATTTCTCCCTCTCTCTCTATCCCTCTCTCTATCCCTCTACCTACCTACCTATTCTATTTCTCCCTCTCTCTATCCACCTACCTACCTACCTACGTACCTACCTACCTTATTATTGTATTTCTCCCTCTCTCTCTATCCACCTACATACCTACCTACCTACCTACCTATTGTATTTATCCCCCCTCTATCCCTCTACGTCCTACCTACCTATTGTATTTCTCCCCCTCTCTCTATCCCCCTACCTACCTACCTACGTATCTACCTAGCTACATACCTACCTACCTACCTACCTACCTACTGTATTTCTCCCTCTCTCTATCCACCTACCTACCTACCTACTCTACCTACCTACCTACCTACCTACCTACTGTATTTCTCCCTCTCTCTATCCTCTACCTACCTACCTACTGAATTTCTCTCACTTTCTCTATCCCCCTATCTACCTACCTACCTACTGTATTTCTCCCCACTCTCTATGCCTTTCTCTATCCCTGTACCCACCTACCTACCTATTGTATTTCTCCCCCATCTCTATCCCTCTACCTAACTACCTACAGTATTTCTCCCTCTCTCTATCCCTCTACCTACCTACCTACCTACCTACCTACCTACTTATTGTATTTCTCCCCTATCTCTATCCCTCTACCTTCCTACCTACCTACCTACCTACCTACCTACCTACCTACGTATCTACCTAGCTACATACCTACCTACCTACCTACCTACCTACCTACCTACCTACTGTATTTCTCCCCCACTCTCTATCCCTCTACCTACCTACCTACCTGCCTGCCTACCTACCTACCTATTGTATTTCTCCCTCTCTCTCTCTATCCTTCTACCTACCTACCTACCTACTGTATTTCTCCCTCTCTCTCTATTCCTTTCTCTATCCCTCTACCCACCTACCTACAGTATGTCTCCCTCTCTCTATCTGTATGTCTCTCTCTCTACCATGTACCCACCTACCTACCTATTGTATTTCTCCCCCCATCTCTATCCCTCTACCTAACTACCTACAGTATTTCTCCTCTCTCTATACCACTTCCTTCCTACCTACCTACCTACCTACCTACCTACCTACCTACCTACCTACCTACCTACCTACCTACCTACCTACCTACCTACCTACTTTATTTCTCCCTCTCTCTATCCACCTACCTACCTACCTACCTACCTACCTACCTACCTACCTACCTACCTACCTACCCTACCTACCTACCTACTGTATTTCTCCCCACTCTCTATGCCTTTCTCCTATCCCTGTACCCACCTACCTACCTATTGTTTTTCTCCCCCCATCTCTATCCCTCTACCTAACTACCTACAGTATTTCTCCCTCTCTCTATCCCTCTACCTACCTACCTACCTACTACCTACTTATTGTATTTCTCCCCCTCTCTCTGTCCCTCTACTACCTACCTACCTACCTACCTACCTACCTACCTACGTACTTACTTTATTTCTCCCCTCTCTCTATACACCTACCTACCTACCTACCTATTGTATTTTCCCCCTCTCTCTATTCTCCTACCAACCTAACTACCTTACATACCTACTTACCAACTACCTACCTACCTAGCTACATACCTACTGTATTTCTCCTCTCTCTATCCCTCTACCTACCTACCCACCTACTGTATTTTTCCCTCTCTCTCTTTCCAACCTACCACCTACCTACCTACCGTATTTCCCCTCTCTCTCTCTCCATCTACCTATCTACCTACCTACCTATTTGTATTTCTCCCTCCCTCTCTCTATCCCTCTACCTACCTATTTACCTACTGTATTTCTCCCTCTCTCTCTATCCCTCTCTCTATCCCTCTATCCAACTACCTACCTATTGTATTTCCCCCCCTCTCTCTATCCCTCTACCTACCTATCTACAGTATTTCTTCCTCTCTCTATCTCTCTACCTACCTAACTACCTACCTACCTATTGTATTTTCTACCCCCTCTCATCCCTACCTACCTACCTACCTACCTACCTACCTACCTACCTACCTACTACCTACCTACCTACCTACCTACTGTATTCCTCCCTCTCTCTATCCCTCTACCTACCTACCTACTGTATTTCTCTCACTCTTTCTATCCCCTATCTATCTACCTACCTACCTACCTACTGTATTTCTCCCTCTCTTGGTATCCCCCCAGCTACCTTCCTGCCTTCCTATTGTATTTCTCCATCAATCTCTATCCACATACCTACCTACCTATCTTACTGTATTTCTCCCTCCTCTGTCCTTCTACCTACCTACCTACCTACCTACCTACCTACCTACCTACCTATGTATATCACCCCCTCTGTATCCTCTACCTACCTACGTACCTACCTATTGTATTTCTCCCCCTCTCTCTATCCCCCTACCTACCTACCTACCTACCTATTTACATACATACATACCTACCTACCTACCTATTGTATTTATCCCCCTCTCTATCCCTCTACGTACCTACCTACCTATTGTATTTCCTCCCCCTCTCTCTATCCCCCTACCTACCTACCTACGTCTCTACCTAGCTACCTACCTACCTACCTACCTACCTACCTACCTACCTACTGTATTTCTCCCTCTCTCTATCCACCTACCTACCTACCTACCTACCTACCTACCTACCTACCTACCTACCTATTGTATTTCTCCACTACCTACCTACTACCTACCTACCTACCTACCTACCTACCTACCTATTGTATTTCTCCCCCCTCTGTATCCCTCTACCTACCTACCTACCTATTGTATTTCTCTCCCCTCTCTCTATCCCTCTACCTACCTACCTACCTACCTATGGTATTTCTCCCTCTCTATATCCATTTACCTACCTACCTACCTACCTACCTACCTACCTACCTACCTACCTATTGTATTTCTCCCCCTCCCTCTCTATCCCTCTACCTACCTACCTACCTACCTACCTACCTACCTACCTACCTACCTACCTACTGTATTTCTCCCTCTCTCCCCCTACCTACCTACCTACCAACCTACTGTGTTTCTTCCTCCCTCTCTATCCACCTACCTACCTACCTACTGTATTTCTCTCACTTTCTCTATCCCCTACCTACCTACCTACCTACCTACCTGCCTACTGTATTTCTCCTCTCTGGCTATCCCCCTACCTACCTCCCTACCTCCCTACCTATTGTATTTCTCCATCTCTCTCTATCCACCTACCTACCTACCTACTGTATTTCTCCCTCTCTCTACCCCTCTACCTGCCTAATACCTACCTACCTGTTTTATTTCTCCCCTCTCTTTATCCCTCTACCTACCTACCTACCTACCTACCTACCTACCTACCTACCTACCTACCTACTGTATTCCTCCCCCTCTCTCTCCATCTACCTATCTACCTACCTACATAGTGTATTCCTCCCTCCCTCTATCCCTCTACCTACCTACCTACCTACCTACCTACCTACCTACCTACCTACCTACATATTGTATTTCTCCCTCTCTCTCTCTATCCTTCTACCTACCTATTTACCTACTGTATTTCTCCCTCTCTCTCTATCCCTCTCTCTATCCCTCTACCTACCTACCTATTCTATTTCTCCCTCTCTCTATCCACCTACCTACCTACCTACGTACCTACCTACCTTATTATTGTATTTCTCCCTCTCTCTCTATCCACCTACATACCTACCTACCTACCTACCTATTGTATTTATCCCCCCTCTATCCCTCTACGTACCTACCTACCTATTGTATTTCTCCCCCTCTCTCTATCCCCCTACCTACCTACCTACGTATCTACCTAGCTACATACCTACCTACCTACCTACCTACCTACTGTATTTCTCCCTCTCTCTATCCACCTACCTACCTACCTACCTACCTACCTACCTACCTACCTACCTACCTACCTACCTACCTACCTACCTACCTACCTACTGTATTTCTCCCTCTCTCTATCCCTCTACCTACCTACCTACTGAATTTCTCTCACTTTCTCTATCCCCCTATCTACCTACCTACCTACTGTATTTCTCCCCACTCTCTATGCCTTTCTCTATCCCTGTACCCACCTACCTACCTATTGTATTTCTCCCCCCATCTCTATCCCTCTACCTAACTACCTACAGTATTTCTCCCTCTCTCTATCCCTCTACCTACCTACCTACCTACCTACCTACCTACCTACCTACCTACCTACTTATTGTATTTCTCCCCCTATCTCTATCCCTCTACCTTCCTACCTACCTACCTACCTACCTACCTACCTACCTACCTACCTACCTACTGTATTTCTCCCCCCCTCTCTCTATACACCTACCTACCTACCTACCTATTGTATTTCCCCCCTCTCTCTATCCTCCTACCAACCTAACTACCTACCTACCTACTTACCTAACTACCTACCTACCTAGCTACATACCTACTGTATTTCTCCCTCTCTCTATCCCTCTACCTACCTACCTACCTACCTACCTACTGTATTTTTCCCTCTCTCTATTTCCACCTACCAACCTACCTATTGTATTTCTCCCCCTCTCTCTATCCCCTACCTACCTACCTACCTACTGTATTTTTCCCTCTATCTATACCTCTACCTACCTACCTACCTACCTAACTACCTACCTACCTACCTACTTACCTACCTACCTACCTACCTACCTACAGTATTTCTCCGTCTCTCTATCCCTCTACCTACCTACCTACTGAATTTCTCTCAATTTCTTTATCCACCTACCTACCTACCTACCTACCTACCTACCTAGCTACCTACCTACCTACCTACCTACCTACCTACCTACCTACCTACCTACCTACCTACTGTATTTCTCCCTCTCTCTCTATGCCTTTCTCTATCCATGTACCCACCTAACTACCTATTGTATTTCTCCTCCCATCTCTATCCCTCTACCTAACTACCTACAGTATTTTTCCCTCTCTCTATACCTCTACCTACCTACCTACCTACCTACCTACCTAACTACCTACCTACCTACCTAACTACCTACCTACTGTATTTCTCTACCTACCTACCTACCTACCTACCTACCTACCTACCTACCTACCTACCTACCTATTGTATTTCTCCCCCTCGGTATCCCTCTACCTACCTACCTACCTATTGTATTTCTCCCCCTCTCTCTATCCCCCTACCTACCTACCTACCAACCTACCTACCTACCCACCCACCTACCTACCTACCTACTTACCGTATTTCTCCCTCTCTCTATCCCACTAACTACCTACCTACTTACCTAACTACCTACCTACCTAGCTACATACCTACTGTATTTCTCCCTCTCTCTATCCCTGTACCTACCTACCAACCTATTGTATTTCTCCCCCTCTCTCTATCCCCTACCTACCTACCTACCTACCTACCTACCTACCTACCTACCTACCTACCTACCTACTATATTTTCCCCTCTATCTATACCTCTACCTTCCTACCTACCTACCTACCTACTGTATTTCTCTCACTCTCTCTATCACCTACCTACCTACCTACCTACCTATTTACATACGTACATACCTACCTACCTACCTATTGTATTTATCCCCCCTCTCTATCCCTCTACGTACCTACCTACCTATTGTATTTCTCCCCCTCTCTCTATCCCCCTACCTACCTACCTACGTATCTACCTAGCTACCTACCTACCTACCTACCTACCTACCTACCTACCTACCTACCTACTGTATTTCTCCCTCTCTCTATCCACCTACCTACCTACCTACCTACCTACCTACCTACCTATTGTATTTCTCTCACTACCTACCTACCTACCTACCTACCTACCTACCTACCTATTGTATTTCTCCCCCCTCTGTATCCCTCTACCTACCTACCTACCTATTGTATTTCTCTCCCCTCTCTCTATCCCTCTACCTACCTACCTACCTACCTACCTATGGTATTTCTCCCTCTCTATATCCATTTACCTACCTACCTACCTACCTACCTACCTACCTACCTACCTACCTACCTATTGTATTTCTCCCCCTCCCTCTCTATCCCTCTACCTACCTACCTACCTACCTACCTACCTACCTACCTACCTACCTACTGTATTTCTCCCTCTCTCCCTACCTACCTACCTACCTACCAACCTACTGTGTTTCTTCCTCCCTCTCTATCCACCTACCTACCTACCTACTGTATTTCTCTCACTTTCTCTATCCCCTACCTACCTACCTACCTACCTACCTACCTGCCTACTGTATTTCTCCCTCTCTGGCTATCCCCCTACCTACCTCCCTACCTCCCTACCTATTGTATTTCTCCATCTCTCTCTATCCACCTACCTACCTACCTACTGTATTTCTCCCTCTCTCTACCCCTCTACCTGCCTAATTACCTACCTACCTGTTTTATTTCTCCCCCTCTCTTTATCCCTCTACCTACCTACCTACCTACCTACCTACCTACCTACCTACCTACCTACCTACCTACCTACTGTATTCCTCCCCCTCTCTCTCCATCTACCTATCTACCTACCTACATAGTGTATTCCTCCCTCCCTCTATCCCTCTACCTACCTACCTACCTACCTACCTACCTACCTACCTACCTACCTACCTACCTACATATTGTATTTCTCCCTCTCTCTCTCTATCCTTCTACCTACCTATTTACCTACTGTATTTCTCCCTCTCTCTCTATCCCTCTCTCTATCCCTCTACCTACCTACCTATTCTATTTCTCCCTCTCTCTATCCACCTACCTACCTACCTACGTACCTACCTACCTTATTATTGTATTTCTCCCTCTCTCTCTATCCACCTACATACCTACCTACCTACCTACCTATTGTATTTATCCCCCCTCTATCCCTCTACGTACCTACCTACCTATTGTATTTCTCCCCCTCTCTCTATCCCCCTACCTACCTACCTACGTATCTACCTAGCTACATACCTACCTACCTACCTACCTACCTACTGTATTTCTCCCTCTCTCTATCCACCTACCTACCTACCTACCTACCTACCTACCTACCTACCTACCTACCTACCTACCTACCTACCTACTGTATTTCTCCCTCTCTCTATCCCTCTACCTACCTACCTACTGAATTTCTCTCACTTTCTCTATCCCCCTATCTACCTACCTACCTACTGTATTTCTCCCCACTCTCTATGCCTTTCTCTATCCCTGTACCCACCTACCTACCTATTGTATTTCTCCCCCCATCTCTATCCCTCTACCTAACTACCTACAGTATTTCTCCCTCTCTCTATCCCTCTACCTACCTACCTACCTACCTACCTACTTATTGTATTTCTCCCCCTATCTCTATCCCTCTACCTTCCTACCTACCTACCTACCTACCTACCTACCTACCTACCTACCTACCTACCTACCTACTGTATTTCTCCCCCCCTCTCTCTATACACCTACCTACCTACCTACCTATTGTATTTTCCCCCTCTCTCTATCCTCCTACCAACCTAACTACCTACCTACCTACTTACCTAACTACCTACCTACCTAGCTACATACCTACTGTATTTCTCCCTCTCTCTATCCCTCTACCTACCTACCTACCTACCTACCTACTGTATTTTTCCCTCTCTCTATTTCCACCTACCAACCTACCTATTGTATTTCTCCCCCTCTCTCTATCCCCTACCTACCTACCTACCTACTGTATTTTTCCCTCTATCTATACCTCTACCTACCTACCTACCTACCTACCTAACTACCTACCTACCTACCTACTTACCTACCTACCTACCTACCTACCTACAGTATTTCTCCGTCTCTCTATCCCTCTACCTACCTACCTACTGAATTTCTCTCAATTTCTTTATCCACCTACCTACCTACCTACCTACCTACCTACCTACCTAGCTACCTACCTACCTACCTACCTACCTACCTACCTACCTACCTACCTACCTACCTACTGTATTTCTCCCTCTCTCTCTATGCCTTTCTCTATCCATGTACCCACCTAACTACCTATTGTATTTCTCCTCCCATCTCTATCCCTCTACCTAACTACCTACAGTATTTTTCCCTCTCTCTATACCTCTACCTACCTACCTACCTACCTACCTACCTAACTACCTACCTACCTACCTAACTACCTACCTACTGTATTTCTCTACCTACCTACCTACCTACCTACCTACCTACCTACCTACCTATTGTATTTCTTCCCCCCTCGGTATCCCTCTACCTACCTACCTACCTATTGTATTTCTCCCCCTCTCTCTATCCCCCTACCTACCTACCTACCAACCTACCTACCTACCCACCCACCTACCTACCTACCTACTTACCGTATTTCTCCCTCTCTCTATCCCACTAACTACCTACCTACTTACCTAACTACCTACCTACCTAGCTACATACCTACTGTATTTCTCCCTCTCTCTATCCCTGTACCTACCTACCAACCTATTGTATTTCTCCCCCTCTCTCTATCCCCTACCTACCTACCTACCTACCTACCTACCTACCTACCTACCTACCTACCTACCTACCTACCTACCTACCTACTATATTTTCCCCTCTATCTATACCTCTACCTTCCTACCTACCTACCTACCTACTGTATTTCTCTCACTCTCTCTATCACCTACCTACCTACCTACCTACCTACCTACCTACCTACCTACCTACCAACCTACCTACCTACCTACCTACCTATTGTATTTCTCCCCCCTCTGTATCCCTCTACCTACCTACCTACCTATTGTATTTCTCCCCCCTCTGTATCCCTCTACCTACCTACCTACCTATTGTATTTCTCCCCCTCTCTCTATCCCCCTACCTACCTACCTACCTACCTACCTACCTACTGTATTTTTCCCTCTATCTATCCCTCTACCTACCTACCTACTTACCTATTGTATTTCTCCTCCTCTCTCTATCCCTCTACCTACCTACCTACCCACCTACCTACTGTATTTCTCCCTCTCTCTATCCCTCTACCCACCTAACTACATATTGTATTTCTCTCCCCTCTCTCTATCCCTCTACCTACCTACCTACCTACCTACCTACCTACCTACCTACCTACCTACCTACCTATGGTATTTCTCCCTCTCTATATCCATTTACCTACCTACCTACCTACTTACCTACCTACCTACCTACCTACCTACCTACCTACCAACCTACTGTGTTTCTTCCTCCCTCTCTATCCACCTACCTACCTACCTACTGTATTTCTCTCACTTTCTCTATCCCTTACCTACCTACCTACCTACCTACCTACCTGCCTACTGTATTTCTCCCTCTCTGGCTATCCCCCTACCTACCTCTCTACCTCCCTACCTATTGTATTTCTCCATCTCTCTCTATCCACCTACCTACCTACCTACTGTATTTCTCCCTCTCTCCCTACCTACCTACCTACCTACCAACCTACTGTGTTTCTTCCTCCCTCTCTATCCACCTACCTACCTACCTACTGTATTTCTCTCACTTTCTCTATCCCCTACCTACCTACCTACCTACCTACCTGCCTACTGTATTTCTCCCTCTCTGGCTATCCCCCTACCTACCTCCCTACCTCCCTACCTATTGTATTTCTCCATCTCTCTCTATCCACCTACCTACCTACCTACTGTATTTCTCCCTCTCTCTACCCCTCTACCTGCCTAATTACCTACCTACCTGTTTTATTTCTCCCCCTCTCTTTATCCCTCTACCTACCTACCTACCTACCTACCTACCTACCTACCTACCTACCTACCTACTGTATTCCTCCCCCTCTCTCTCCATCTACCTATCTACCTACCTACATAGTGTATTCCTCCCTCCCTCTATCCCTCTACCTACCTACCTACCTACCTACCTACCTACCTACCTACCTACCTACATATTGTATTTCTCCCTCTCTCTCTCTATCCTTCTACCTACCTATTTACCTACTGTATTTCTCCCTCTCTCTCTATCCCTCTCTCTATCCCTCTACCTACCTACCTATTCTATTTCTCCCTCTCTCTATCCACCTACCTACCTACCTACGTACCTACCTACCTTATTATTGTATTTCTCCCTCTCTCTCTATCCACCTACATACCTACCTACCTACCTACCTATTGTATTTATCCCCCCTCTATCCCTCTACGTACCTACCTACCTATTGTATTTCTCCCCCTCTCTCTATCCCCCTACCTACCTACCTACGTATCTACCTAGCTACATACCTACCTACCTACCTACCTACCTACTGTATTTCTCCCTCTCTCTATCCACCTACCTACCTACCTACCTACCTACCTACCTACCTACCTACCTACCTACCTACCTACCTACCTACCTACCTACTGTATTTCTCCCTCTCTCTATCCCTCTACCTACCTACCTACTGAATTTCTCTCACTTTCTCTATCCCCCTATCTACCTACCTACCTACTGTATTTCTCCCCACTCTCTATGCCTTTCTCTATCCCTGTACCCACCTACCTACCTATTGTATTTCTCCCCCCATCTCTATCCCTCTACCTAACTACCTACAGTATTTCTCCCTCTCTCTATCCCTCTACCTACCTACCTACCTACCTACCTACCTACCTACCTACTTATTGTATTTCTCCCCTATCTCTATCCCTCTACCTTCCTACCTACCTACCTACCTACCTACCTACCTACCTACCTACCTACTGTATTTCTCCCCCCCTCTCTCTATACACCTACCTACCTACCTACCTATTGTATTTCCCCCCTCTCTCTATCCTCCTACCAACCTAACTACCTACCTACCTACTTACCTAACTACCTACCTACCTAGCTACATACCTACTGTATTTCTCCCTCTCTCTATCCCTCTACCTACCTACCTACCTACCTACCTACTGTATTTTTCCCTCTCTCTATTTCCACCTACCAACCTACCTATTGTATTTCTCCCCCTCTCTCTATCCCCTACCTACCTACCTACCTACTGTATTTTTCCCTCTATCTATACCTCTACCTACCTACCTACCTACCTAACTACCTACCTACCTACCTACTTACCTACCTACCTACCTACCTACCTACAGTATTTCTCCGTCTCTCTATCCCTCTACCTACCTACCTACTGAATTTCTCTCAATTTCTTTATCCACCTACCTACCTACCTACCTACCTACCTACCTACCTAGCTACCTACCTACCTACCTACCTACCTACCTACCTACCTACCTACCTACCTACTGTATTTCTCCCTCTCTCTCTATGCCTTTCTCTATCCATGTACCCACCTAACTACCTATTGTATTTCTCCTCCCATCTCTATCCCTCTACCTAACTACCTACAGTATTTTTCCCTCTCTCTATACCTCTACCTACCTACCTACCTACCTACCTACCTAACTACCTACCTACCTACCTAACTACCTACCTACTGTATTTCTCTACCTACCTACCTACCTACCTACCTACCTACCTACCTACCTACCTACCTACCTATTGTATTTCTCCCCCCTCGGTATCCCTCTACCTACCTACCTACCTATTGTATTTCTCCCCCTCTCTCTATCCCCCTACCTACCTACCTACCAACCTACCTACCTACCCACCCACCTACCTACCTACCTACTTACCGTATTTCTCCCTCTCTCTATCCCACTAACTACCTACCTACTTACCTAACTACCTACCTACCTAGCTACATACCTACTGTATTTCTCCCTCTCTCTATCCCTGTACCTACCTACCAACCTATTGTATTTCTCCCCCTCTCTCTATCCCCTACCTACCTACCTACCTACCTACCTACCTACCTACCTACCTACTATATTTTCCCCTCTATCTATACCTCTACCTTCCTACCTACCTACCTACCTACTGTATTTCTCTCACTCTCTCTATCACCTACCTACCTACCTACCTACCTATTTACATACGTACATACCTACCTACCTACCTATTGTATTTATCCCCCCTCTCTATCCCTCTACGTACCTACCTACCTATTGTATTTCTCCCCCTCTCTCTATCCCCCTACCTACCTACCTACGTATCTACCTAGCTACCTACCTACCTACCTACCTACCTACCTACCTACCTACCTACCTACTGTATTTCTCCCTCTCTCTATCCACCTACCTACCTACCTACCTACCTACCTACCTACCTACCTACCTACCTACCTATTGTATTTCTCTCACTACCTACCTACCTACCTACCTACCTACCTACCTACCTACCTATTGTATTTCTCCCCCCTCTGTATCCCTCTACCTACCTACCTACCTATTGTATTTCTCTCCCCTCTCTCTATCCCTCTACCTACCTACCTACCTACCTACCTATGGTATTTCTCCCTCTCTATATCCATTTACCTACCTACCTACCTACCTACCTACCTACCTACCTACCTACCTACCTACCTACCTACCTATTGTATTTCTCCCCCTCCCTCTCTATCCCTCTACCTACCTACCTACCTACCTACCTACCTACCTACCTACCTACTGTATTTCTCCCTCTCTCCCTACCTACCTACCTACCTACCAACCTACTGTGTTTCTTCCTCCCTCTCTATCCACCTACCTACCTACCTACTGTATTTCTCTCACTTTCTCTATCCCCTACCTACCTACCTACCTACCTACCTGCCTACTGTATTTCTCCTCTCTGGCTATCCCCCTACCTACCTCCCTACCTCCCTACCTATTGTATTTCTCCATCTCTCTCTATCCACCTACCTACCTACCTACTGTATTTCTCCCTCTCTCTACCCCTCTACCTGCCTAATTACCTACCTACCTGTTTTATTTCTCCCCCTCTCTTTATCCCTCTACCTACCTACCTACCTACCTACCTACCTACCTACCTACCTACCTACCTACTGTATTCCTCCCCCTCTCTCTCCATCTACCTATCTACCTACCTACATAGTGTATTCCTCCCTCCCTCTATCCCTCTACCTACCTACCTACCTACCTACCTACCTACCTACCTACCTACCTACCTACCTACATATTGTATTTCTCCCTCTCTCTCTCTATCCTTCTACCTACCTATTTACCTACTGTATTTCTCCCTCTCTCTCTATCCCTCTCTCTATCCCTCTACCTACCTACCTATTCTATTTCTCCCTCTCTCTATCCACCTACCTACCTACCTACGTACCTACCTACCTTATTATTGTATTTCTCCCTCTCTCTCTATCCACCTACATACCTACCTACCTACCTACCTATTGTATTTATCCCCCCTCTATCCCTCTACGTACCTACCTACCTATTGTATTTCTCCCCCTCTCTCTATCCCCCTACCTACCTACCTACGTATCTACCTAGCTACATACCTACCTACCTACCTACCTACCTACTGTATTTCTCCCTCTCTCTATCCACCTACCTACCTACCTACCTACCTACCTACCTACCTACCTACCTACCTACCTACCTACCTACCTACCTACCTACTGTATTTCTCCCTCTCTCTATCCCTCTACCTACCTACCTACTGAATTTCTCTCACTTTCTCTATCCCCCTATCTACCTACCTACCTACTGTATTTCTCCCCACTCTCTATGCCTTTCTCTATCCCTGTACCCACCTACCTACCTATTGTATTTCTCCCCCCATCTCTATCCCTCTACCTAACTACCTACAGTATTTCTCCCTCTCTCTATCCCTCTACCTACCTACCTACCTACCTACCTACCTACTTATTGTATTTCTCCCCCTATCTCTATCCCTCTACCTTCCTACCTACCTACCTACCTACCTACCTACCTACCTACCTACCTACCTACTGTATTTCTCCCCCCTCTCTCTATACACCTACCTACCTACCTACCTATTGTATTTTCCCCCTCTCTCTATCCTCCTACCAACCTAACTACCTACCTACCTACTTACCTAACTACCTACCTACCTAGCTACATACCTACTGTATTTCTCCCTCTCTCTATCCCTCTACCTACCTACCTACCTACCTACCTACTGTATTTTTCCCTCTCTCTATTTCCACCTACCAACCTACCTATTGTATTTCTCCCCCTCTCTCTATCCCCTACCTACCTACCTACCTACTGTATTTTTCCCTCTATCTATACCTCTACCTACCTACCTACCTACCTACCTAACTACCTACCTACCTACCTACTTACCTACCTACCTACCTACCTACCTACCTACAGTATTTCTCCGTCTCTCTATCCCTCTACCTACCTACCTACTGAATTTCTCTCAATTTCTTTATCCACCTACCTACCTACCTACCTACCTACCTACCTACCTACCTAGCTACCTACCTACCTACCTACCTACCTACCTACCTACCTACCTACCTACTGTATTTCTCCCTCTCTCTCTATGCCTTTCTCTATCCATGTACCCACCTAACTACCTATTGTATTTCTCCTCCCATCTCTATCCCTCTACCTAACTACCTACAGTATTTTTCCCTCTCTCTATACCTCTACCTACCTACCTACCTACCTACCTACCTAACTACCTACCTACCTACCTAACTACCTACCTACTGTATTTCTCTACCTACCTACCTACCTACCTACCTACCTACCTACCTACCTACCTATTGTATTTCTCCCCCCTCGGTATCCCTCTACCTACCTACCTACCTACCTATTGTATTTCTCCCCCTCTCTCTATCCCCCTACCTACCTACCTACCAACCTACCTACCTACCCACCCACCTACCTACCTACCTACTTACCGTATTTCTCCCTCTCTCTATCCCACTAACTACCTACCTACTTACCTAACTACCTACCTACCTAGCTACATACCTACTGTATTTCTCCCTCTCTCTATCCCTGTACCTACCTACCAACCTATTGTATTTCTCCCCCTCTCTCTATCCCCTACCTACCTACCTACCTACCTACCTACCTACCTACCTACCTACCTACTATATTTTCCCCTCTATCTATACCTCTACCTTCCTACCTACCTACCTACCTACTGTATTTCTCTCACTCTCTCTATCACCTACCTACCTACCTACCTACCTACCTACCTACCTACCTACCTACCAACCTACCTACCTACCTACCTACCTATTGTATTTCTCCCCCCTCTGTATCCCTCTACCTACCTACCTACCTATTGTATTTCTCCCCCCTCTGTATCCCTCTACCTACCTACCTACCTATTGTATTTCTCCCCCTCTCTCTATCCCCCTACCTACCTACCTACCTACCTACCTACCTACTGTATTTTTCCCTCTATCTATCCCTCTACCTACCTACCTACTTACCTATTGTATTTCTCCTCCTCTCTCTATCCCTCTACCTACCTACCTACCCACCTACCTACTGTATTTCTCCCTCTCTCTATCCCTCTACCCACCTAACTACATATTGTATTTCTCTCCCCTCTCTCTATCCCTCTACCTACCTACCTACCTACCTACCTACCTACCTACCTACCTACCTACCTACCTATGGTATTTCTCCCTCTCTATATCCATTTACCTACCTACCTACCTACTTACCTACCTACCTACCTACCTACCTACCTACCTACCAACCTACTGTGTTTCTTCCTCCCTCTCTATCCACCTACCTACCTACCTACTGTATTTCTCTCACTTTCTCTATCCCTTACCTACCTACCTACCTACCTACCTACCTGCCTACTGTATTTCTCCCTCTCTGGCTATCCCCCTACCTACCTCTCTACCTCCCTACCTATTGTATTTCTCCATCTCTCTCTATCCACCTACCTACCTACCTACTGTATTTCTCCCTCTCTCTACCCCTCTACCTGCCTAATTACCTACCTACCTGTTGTACTTCTCCCCCTCTCTTTATCCCTCTACCTACCTACCTACCTACCTACCTACCTACCTACCTACCTACCTACCTACCTACTGTATTTCTCTCCCCCTCTCTCTATACACCTACCTACCTACCTACCTATTGTATTTTCCCCCTCTCTCTATCCTCCTACCAACCTAACTACCTACCTACCTACTTACCTAACTACCTACCTACCTAGCTACATACCTACTGTATTTCTCCCTCTCTCTATCCCTCTACCTACCTACCTACCTACCTACCTACTGTATTTTTCCCTCTCTCTATTTCCACCTACCAACCTACCTATTGTATTTCTCCCCCTCTCTCTATCCCCTACCTACCTACCTACCTACTGTATTTTTCCCTCTATCTATACCTCTACCTACCTACCTACCTACCTACCTACCTAACTACCTACCTACCTACCTACTTACCTACCTACCTACCTACCTACCTACAGTATTTCTCCGTCTCTCTATCCCTCTACCTACCTACCTACTGAATTTCTCTCAATTTCTTTATCCACCTACCTACCTACCTACCTACCTACCTACCTACCTACCTAGCTACCTACCTACCTACCTACCTACCTACCTACCTACTGTATTTCTCCCTCTCTCTCTATGCCTTTCTCTATCCATGTACCCACCTAACTACCTATTGTATTTCTCCTCCCATCTCTATCCCTCTACCTAACTACCTACAGTATTTTTCCCTCTCTCTATACCTCTACCTACCTACCTACCTACCTACCTACCTAACTACCTACCTACCTACCTAACTACCTACCTACTGTATTTCTCTACCTACCTACCTACCTACCTACCTACCTACCTACCTACCTATTGTATTTCTCCCCCCTCTGTATCCCTCTACCTACCTACCTACCTATTGTATTTCTCCCCCTCTCTCTATCCCCCTACCTACCTACCTACCAACCTACCTACCTACCCACCCACCTACCTACCTACCTACCTACCGTATTTCTCCCTCTCTCTATCCCACTAACTACCTACCTACTTACCTAACTACCTACCTACCTAGCTACATACCTACTGTATTTCTCCCTCTCTCTATCCCTGTACCTACCTACCAACCTATTGTATTTCTCCCCCTCTCTCTATCCCCTACCTACCTACCTACCTACCTACCTACCTACCTACCTACCTACCTACCTACTATATTTTCCCCTCTATCTATACCTCTACCTTCCTACCTACCTACCTACCTACTGTATTTCTCTCACTCTCTCTATCACCTACCTACCTACCTACCTACCTACCTACCAACCTACCTACCTACCTACCTACCTACCTACCTATTGTATTTCTCCCCCCTCTGTATCCCTCTACCTACCTACCTACCTATTGTATTTCTCCCCCCTCTGTATCCCTCTACCTACCTACCTACCTATTGTATTTCTCCCCCTCTCTCTATCCCCCTACCTACCTACCTACCTACCTACCTACCTACCTACTGTATTTTTCCCTCTATCTATCCCTCTACCTACCTACCTACTTACCTATTGTATTTCTCCTCCTCTCTCTATCCCTCTACCTACCTACCTACCCACCTACCTACTGTATTTCTCCCTCTCTCTATCCCTCTACCCACATAACTACATATTGTATTTCTCTCCCCTCTCTCTATCCCTCTACCTACCTACCTACCTACCTACCTACCTACCTACCTACCTACCTACCTACCTACCTACCTATGGTATTTCTCCCTCTCTATATCCATTTACCTACCTACCTACCTACTTACCTACCTACCTACCTACCTACCTACCTACCTACCTACCTACCTACCTACCAACCTACTGTGTTTCTTCCTCCCTCTCTATCCACCTACCTACCTACCTACTGTATTTCTCTCACTTTCTCTATCCCTTACCTACCTACCTACCTACCTACCTACCTGCCTACTGTATTTCTCCCTCTCTGGCTATCCCCCTACCTACCTCTCTACCTCCCTACCTATTGTATTTCTCCATCTCTCTCTATCCACCTACCTACCTACCTACTGTATTTCTCCCTCTCTCTACCCCTCTACCTGCCTAATTACCTACCTACCTGTTGTACTTCTCCCCCTCTCTTTATCCCTCTACCTACCTACCTACCTACCTACCTACCTACCTACCTACCTACCTACCTACCTACCTACTGTATTTGTGAACTGAGCATGCGCGAAGGAATGGCGGCGGAACTTTGAGGCGATGGTGACCGGAGGCCCATTTGGCTCTGGAGGACGCGGCCGGCCCCTTTGGGGTGATCGTGAAGGGCCGGCCCAGCAAGTGGCAGAACCAGCCGTCACACCGAGGCCTTTCCAACGCCGGTAGGTGTGACGGCTGAGACGGGAGGCGCGGGGGGAGCGCCGGAGGGAGCGCCGGAAGGGAGCGCCGGCAGACCGGAGGCCCTAGCGGAGGCCGGGCGGAGGCTGGAGGCCCTGGTGAGGGAACAGCGGCGGCGGGAAGAGCGCCGGAAGGCCGGAAGCCCTGGCAGAGGCCGGCGGAGGCCGGAGGCCCGGACTGAGTGGCGGAATGGCGGTCGGAGAGCGCCGGAAGATCGAGGGCCCCGGCGGAGGCCGGTGGAGGCCGGAAGCCCCCGGCGGAGCGGCGGCGGAGAGCGCCGGAGGCCGGAGGCCCCAGCGGAGCTCGGCGGAGGCCGGAGGCCCCGGCGGTATAGCAGAGCGGCAGCGGAGCGCTGGAGGGAGCGCCGGAACGCCAGAAAGCCGGTGGCAGAATGGCGGAGGGCGGCAGAGCAGCGGCGGAGCTGCGCGGACCATCTCGATCCTGGCGGAGGCCCCCGTGGAGCAGCGAGGCCGGGTAGAGGCCTCCACAGGGGATGGCTTTTGAGGTTGGTGGCCGCAGAGTGATGGGAGATGCGGCAGACCGACAGAGCGTCAGAGGCTCCGGCGGAGGCCTGTTGGAGTGGTGGAGGCCCTGACCGAGGCCCTGGCGTGAGTGGCGAACCTGCAACGCGGTGAGAACAGCGGAGGGTATCCTCCCCCCCCCAGGACTCCCCGGTAAAAGATCTACGGGGAGGGGGGGCGAGAGCGAAGCAGGAACAGCCAGAAGGAACAACAGTTTCAGCCACCCTGTGGAAAGCCTCTCCCCGAGGAAGAACTGACTGACTTTGACTACAATCTATTCTTTCCCAGTGTTAACTTGCACTTGCACTTGTACTAGCACTTTATTTAGGCGTTCCTCCCTTTAATAGCCAGCAATGGAGCCACGGGTTGGTCTTTTATTCAAGGTCCGACCTCCTCTACCTGCGAGAGTCCCCCCTCTCGCAGGTTTGGCCCCTAGGTTTATCTCGGGCCCACCTCAAGGATGGGTTAATTAATCCAGAGAGGTGGAAAAAACGCAAGCTCAGGGGGTTTTTAAATAAATTTTTAATTAGGCTTTTTAGGGGTTCTGGGGTGGAGGGAGGGTTTATTCAGTCAGGGGGGGGGTCAAGACATAGGGCCGGCCGGCGGAAGAAGGTTAAAGGAGGAGTCCATTAGGGAGGGGGGATCAGGGGTCGTCTCTGTTGAGGGCCGTCCTATTCGACTGGTCTTGGGGAGGGGCAGGGGCGGTGGGAGACAGGATGTCCATCGTGGGTTGGGGACGCGCGGTCGCTGGTTAAAAGCGGTCGCCTGCCCCAACCCCCTGTGCTCCACTCGTGGGCTAGGTGGTCAGGGACTACAGAGCCGGGGCCCTAGGCTGATGTTCTGCAACGCCAGGTCCGTGGTGAATAAAGCCCCCCTCATTAATGACCTTGTGTCAGAGGGGGACCCGGACCTGGTGGGAATCACGGAAACCTGGTTGGGCCTCGAGGGGGGTTTACCCCTCGTGGAAATGTGCCCACCAGGCTACCGTGCATTTCATCGGCCTAGGGCCCTTGGCAGGGGTGGGGGGGTGGCGGTTATTGTTAAGGAAAGTCTGGAGCCGAAGGAGACCACTGTGCCTCAGACGACCGGCTGTGAGTCCCTCTTCGTGAAGTGGGGCCTAGGGAGGCAGTTGGGCTTGCTGATTGTATACCTGGCTCCCCGCTATGAAACATCAGCCCTGCCCGAGCTACTCGAGGTGATCGCCGCGATGGCGGTGGAGACCCCCAGACTTATAGTCATGGGGGACTTTAACCTGCCGTCGGCGGGCGAAACATCCGAGGCGGCTCGGGAGTTCATGGCTTCCATGACGGCCATGGACCTGACCCAAGTAGTTCAGGGCCCCACTCACGAGGGAGGACACACGCTGGATCTGATTTTTGTCTCTGGACACTGGATTAGTGATCTCGGAACAGGGGATTTAGACATCTTACCCTTGTCATGGACAGATCACTCTCTCCTTCGGATAGACTTTCCAACCGTCACACCCCACCGCGGGGAGGCGGAACCGGAAACACCAAGTTGGTTCCGCCCCAGGCGCCTGATGGACCCGGAAAGGTTCCAGAGGGAGCTTGGGCCAGTACCTGTATCCCGGCCCCGCGGCTCGACTGAGGACCTAGTGGCCGCATGGTATAGTGCGGCCGCGGGGGCCCTGGACCGAGTCGCGCCCTTGCGGCCTCTCATGCGGCGTTGAGTCACCCAGGCTCCTTGGTTTACCGAGGAGCTTCGGGAGATGAAACGCCGCAAGAGACGCCTAGAGAGTAGGTGGAGATCTTCTCGATCCGAAGCTGACCGAACACTAGTGAGAGACCATATTAGGACTTACTTAGTGGCGCTAAGAGTGACCAAACGTGAGTATTGTGCCACCCTTATCGCGTCCGCGGAAAACCGCCCTGCCGCCCTGTTTGGGGTGACCCGCTCCCTCCTTCATCTGAGGCCGCGGGAAGCCCCTTTGCAGGGTCGAGCAGAGGAATTTGGAATTTTCCTGCAGGACAAAATCACTCAGATTCGGAACGAGCTGCCCTCCACTAGTGGTCCGGTCGAGGTGCCCGGTGCTGGTCTTGAGATAACACCTTGGGAGGAGTTCGACTTTGTTACTACCGAGGATATGGACAGGTTGCGGAGGAACCTTAGAGCCACCACATGTTTATTGGACCCGTGCCCCTCCTGGCTTGTACTGGCATCCTGGGAGGTGACACGAGGCTGGCTCCAGGGTATTGTGAATTCATCTCTGAGTGAGGGGTTCTTGCCTACCGTCTTGAAAGAGGCGGTGGTGAGGCCCCTCCTCAAGAAGCCATCCCTGGACCCGGCTTTATTAGAGAACTATCGTCCCGTCTCCAACCTTCACTTTTTAGTGAAGGTTGTTGAGAGTGTGGTGGCTCAACAGTTCCCTCGACATCTGGAGGAAGTTGATTATCTAGACCCGCGCCAGTCCGGCTTCCGGCCCGGTCACAGTACCGAGACGGCATTGGTCGCGTTGGTGGATGATCTCTGGAGGGCTCGGGATAGAGGTTGCTCCTCTATCCTGGTCCTGTTAGACCTCTCAGCGGCTTTTGATACCATCGACCATGGTATCTTATTGCACCGATTGGGGGGGTTGGGGTTGAGAGGCACCGTCTTACGGTGGTTCTCATCCTACCTCTCTGGTCGGTCGCAATGGGTGTTGGCAGGAGGGCAGAGGTCGGCCCCGAGGCCCCTCACATGTGGGGTTCCTCAGGGGTCGGTCCTCTCGCCACTTCTGTTCAACACCTACATGAAGCCACGGGGCGAGATCATCCGTGGTTTTGGGGTGGAGTACCATCTGTACGCTGATGATACTCAGCTGTACATATCCACCCCAAACCACGACAACGATGCCGTCGAGGTGCTGTCCCGGTGTTTGGAGGCCGTCCAGGTCTGGATGGGTAGTAACAAACTCAAGCTCAACCCGTCCAAGACCGAGTGGCTGTGGTTTCCGGCACCCCGGTTTAGCCAGATAAATCTAACACTGGCCATTGGGGGCGAACATCTTGCCCCCGTGGAGAGGGCGCGCAACTTGGGCGTCCTTCTGGATTCCCGGCTGGCCATGGAGGACCATGTGGCGGCCGTGGCCAGGGGGGCGTTCTATCAGGTTCGCCTGATACGCCAGTTGCGCCCCTTACTAGACCGGGGGGCCCTTCGCACAGTCACTCAAGCGCTTGTGACATCTCGGCTGGATTACTGTAACGCTCTCTACATGGGGCTCCCCTTGAGGTGCACTCGAAGGCTGCAGTTAGTGCAGAATGCGGCCGCGCGGGTGGTTATGGGTGCCTCAAGGCAAGCCCACGTAACACCTCTCCTGCGCGAGCTGCACTGGCTGCCTGTGGCCTTTCGAGTGCGCTTTAAGGTGTTGACCACCATCTTTAAATCGCTCCATGGCTCGGGGCCTAGCTATATACGAGACCGCCTCCTGCCCCATACATCCCTTCGTCCGGTCCGCTCCCACAGAGCGGGCCTACTCCGGGTGCCGTCGGCTGGGCAATGCCGGCTGGCGACACCCAGGGGAAGAGCCTTCTCTGTGGCGGGCCCGGCCCTCTGGAACGACCTACCCCCCGACCTTCGCACTACCTCGGACCTCCGCCTCTTCCGCCAACGTCTTAAGACGTACTTATTCCAACAAGCCGGCCTAGGATAGCCCCCCGCATCTGACTTTTAAATATAAATTATAATTTGGTTACGGTTTTAATAATGGGTTTTAGCACGGGTGAATTAATTTAATATATTTTTAATTGATTGATGTATATTGTATTTATGGTTTTATATAATGCCTGTGCGCCGCCCTGGGTCCTAACAAGGAGAAGGGCGGGGTATAAATTTAATAAAAATAAAATAAATAAATAAATGTATTACTCCCCCTCTCTCTCCATCTACCTATCTACCTACCTACATAGTGTATTCCTCCCTCCCTCTATCCCTCTACCTACCTACCTACCTACCTACCTACCTACCTACCTACCTACATATTGTATTTCTCCCTCTCTCTCTCTATCCTTCTACCTACCTATTTACCTACTGTATTTCTCCCTCTCTCTCTATCCCTCTCTCTATCCATCTACCTACCTACCTACAGTATATCTCCCTCTCTCTATCCACCTACCTACCTACCTACCTACCTACCTACCTACCTACCTACCTACCTACCTACCTTATTATTGTATTTCTCCCCCTCTCTCTATCCCTCTACCTACCTACCTAGCTACCTATTGTATTTCTCCCCCTCTCTCTATCCCCTACCTACCTACCTACCTACCTACCTACCTACCTACCTACCTACCTATTGTATTTCTCCCTCTCTCTTTCCCTCAACCTACCTACCTACCTACCTACCGACCTACCTATTCTATTTCTCCCTCTCTCTATCCACCTACCTACCTACCTACGTACCTACCTACCTTATTATTGTATTTCTCCCTCTCTCTCTATCCACCTACCTACCTTCCCCACCTACCTATTGTATTTCTCCCCCTCTCTCTAGCCTCCTACCTACCTACTTACTTACCTAACTACCTATCTACCTATCTACCTACCTACTGTATTTCTCCCTCTCTCTATACACCTACCTACCTACCTACCTACCTACCTACCTATCTACATATTGTATTTCTCCATCTCTCTCTAACCCTCTACCTACCTACCTACCTACCTACCTACCTACCTACCTACCTACCTATTGTATTTCTCCCTCTCTCTTTCCCTCAACCTACCTACCTACCTACCGACCTACCGACCTACCTATTCTATTTCTCCCTCTCTCTATCCACCTACCTACCTACCTACGTACCTACCTACCTTATTATTGTATTTCTCCCTCTCTCTCTATCCACCTACATACCTACCTACCTACCTACCTACCTATTGTATTTATCCCCCCTCTCTATCCCTCTACGTACCTACCTACCTATTGTATTTCTCCCCCTCTCTCTATCCCCCTACCTACCTACCTACGTATCTACCTAGCTACATACCTACCTACCTACCTACCTACCTACCTACCTACCTACCTACCTACTGTATTTCTCCCTCTCTCTATCCACCTACCTACCTACCTACCTACCTACCTACCTACCTACCTACCTACCTACCTACCTACTGTATTTCTCCCTCTCTCTATCCCACTACCTACCTACCTACTGAATTTCTCTCACTTTCTCTATCCCCCTATCTACCTACCTACCTACCTACTGTATTTCTCCCCACTCTCTATGCCTTTCTCTATCCCTGTACCCACCTACCTACCTATTGTATTTCTCCCCCCATCTCTATCCCTCTACCTAACTACCTACAGTATTTCTCCCTCTCTCTATCCCTCTACCTACCTACCTACCTACCTACCTACCTACCTACCTACCTACTTATTGTATTTCTCCCCCTATCTCTATCCCTCTACCTTCCTACCTACCTACCTACCTACCTACCTACCTACCTACCTACCTACTGTATTTCTCCCCCTCTCTCTCTATACACCTACCTACCTACCTACCTATTGTATTTTCCCCCTCTCTCTATCCTCCTACCAACCTAACTACCTACCTACCTACTTACCTAACTACCTACCTACCTAGCTACATACCTACTGTATTTCTCCCTCTCTCTATCCCTCTACCTACCTAACTACCTACCTACTGTATTTTTCCCTCTCTCTATCTGTATTTCTCTCTCTCGATATCCACCTACCTACCTTCCTACCTATTGTGTTTCTCCCCCTGTCTCTATCCACCTACCTTCCTACCTACCTACGTACCTACTGTATTTCTCCCTCTCCTATTCCTCTACCTGCCTACCTACCTACCTACCTACCTACCTACCTACCTACCTACCTACATACTGTATTTCTTACTCTCTCTATCCCTCTACCTACCTACCTACCTACCTACCTACCTACCTACCTACCTACCTACCAACCTACCTACCTACCCACCTACTGTATTTCTCCCTCTCTCTCTCTATCTACCTATCTACCTACCTACATAGTGTATTCCTCCCTCTCTCTATCCCTCTACCTACCTACCTACCTACCTACCTACCTACCTACCTACCTACCTACCTATTGTATTTCTCCCTCCCTCTCTCTATCCCTCTACCTACCTATTTACCTACTGTATTTCTCCCTCTCTCTCTATCCCTCTCTCTATCCCTCTATCCAACTACCTACCTATTGTATTTTCCCCCCCTCTCTCTATCCCTCTACCTACCTATCTACAGTATTTCTTCCTCTCTCTATCTCTCTACCTACCTAACTACCTACCTACCTATTGTATTTCTCCCCCCTCTCTATCCCTCTACCTACCTACCTACCTATTGTAATTCACCTCCTCTCTCTATTCCCCTACCTACCTACCTACTTACCTACCTACCTACCTACCTACCTACCTACCTACCTACCTACTGTATTCCTCCCTCTCTCTATCCCTCTACCTACCTACCTACTGTATTTCTCTCACTCTTTCTATCCCCTATCTATCTACCTACCTACCTACCTACTGTATTTCTCCCTCTCTTGGTATCCCCCCAGCTACCTTCCTGCCTTCCTATTGTATTTCTCCATCAATCTCTATCCACCTACCTACCTACCTATCTTACTGTATTTTTCCCTCTCTCTATCCTTCTACCTACCTACCTACCTACCTACCTACCTACCTACCTACCTACCTACCTACCTATTGTATTTCTCCCACCTCTGTATCCCTCTACCTACCTACGTACCTACCTATTGTATTTCTCCCCCTCTCTCTATCCCCCTACCTACCTACCTACCTACCTACCTACATACATACCTACCTACCTACCTACCTATTGTATTTATCCCCCCTCTCTATCCCTCTACGTACCTACCTATCTATTGTATTTCTCCCCCTCTCTCTATCCCCCTACCTACGTATCTACCTAGCTACCTAGCTACCTACCTACCTATCTACCTACCTACCTACCTACTGTATTTCTCCCTCTCTCTATCCACCTACCTACCTACCTACCTACCTACCTACCTATTGTATTTCTCTCACTACCTACCTACCTACCTACCTACCTACCTACCTACCTACCTACCTATTGTATTTCTCCCCCCTCTGTATCCCTCTACCTACCTACCTATTGTATTTCTCCCCCTCTCTCTATCCCCCTACCTACCTACCTACCTACCTACCTACCTACCCACCTACCTACCTACCTACCTACCGTATTTCTCCCTCTCTCTATCCCTCTACCTACCTACCTACTTACCTACCTACCTACCTACCTACCTACCTACCTACTGTATTTTTCCCTCTATCTATACCTCTACCTTCCTACCTACCTACCTACCTACTGTATTTCTCATACTCTCTCTATCACCTACCTACCTACCTACCAACCTACCTACCTACCTACCTACCTACCTACCTACCTACCTACCTATTGTATTTCTCCCCCCTCTGTATCCCTCTACCTACCTACCTACCTATTGTATTTCTCCCCCTCTCTCTATCCCCCTACCTACCTACCTACCTACCTACCTACCTACCCACCCACCTACCTACCTACCTACCTACCTACCTACCTACCGTATTTCTCCCTCTCTCTATCCCTCTACCTACCTACCTACTTACCTACCTACCTACCTACCTAGCTACATACCTACTGTATTTCTCCCTCTCTCTATCCCTGTACCTACCTACCAACCTATTGTATTTCTCCCCCTCTCTCTATCCCCTACCTACCTACCTACCTACCTACCTACCTACCTACCTACCTACCTACCTACCTACTGTATTTTTCCCTCTATCTATACCTCTACCTACCTACCTACCTACCTACCTACTTACCTATTGTATTTCTCCTCCTCTCTCTATCCCTCTACCTACCTACCCACCTACCTACTGTATTTCTCCCTCTCTCTATCCCTCTACCCACCTAACTACCTATTGTATTTCTCTCCCCTCTCTCTATCCCTCTACCTACCTACCTACCTACCTACCTACCTACCTATGGTATTTCTCCCTCTCTATATCCATTTACCTACCTACCTACCTACCTACCTACCTACTTACCTACCTACCTACCTACCTACCTACCTACCTACCTATTGTATTTCTCCCCCTCCCTCTCTATCCCTCTACCTACCTACCTACCTACCTACCTACTGTATTTTGCCCTCTCTCCCTACCTACCTACCTACCTACCAACCTACTGTGTTTCTTCCTCCCTCTCTATCCACCTACCTACCTACCTACTGTATTTCTCTCACTTTCTCTATCCCCTACCTACCTACCTACCTACCTACCTACCTATTGTATTTCTCCATCTCTCTCTATCCACCTACCTACCTACCTACTGTATTTCTCCCTCTCTCTACCCCTCTACCTGCCTAATTACCTACCTACCTGTTGTATTTCTCCCCCTCTCTTTATCCCTCTACCTACCTACCTATCTACCTACCTACCTACCTACCTACCTACTGTATTCCTCCCCCTCTCTCTCCATCTACCTATCTACCTACCTACATAGTGTATTCCTCCCTCCCTCTATCCCTCTACCTACCTACCTACCTACCTACCTACCTACCTACCTACATATTGTATTTCTCCCTCTCTCTCTCTATCCTTCTACCTACCTATTTACCTACTGTATTTCTCCCTCTCTCTCTATCCCTCTCTCTATCCCTCTACCTACCTACCTACAGTATATCTCCCTCTCTCTATCCACCTACCTACCTACCTACCTACCTACCTACCTACCTACCTTATTATTGTATTTCTCCCCCTCTCTCTATCCCCTACCTACCTACCTACCTACCTACCTACCTACCTACATATTTACCTACCTACCTACTGTATTTCTCCCTCTCTCTTTCCCTCAACCTACCTACCTACCTACCTACCGACCTACCTATTCTATTTCTCCCTCTCTCTATCCACCTACCTACCTACCTACGTACCTACCTACCTTATTATTGTATTTCTCCCTCTCTCTCTATCCACCTACATACCTACCTACCTACCTACCTATTGTATTTATCCCCCCTCTCTATCCCTCTACGTACCTACCTACCTATTGTATTTCTCCCCCTCTCTCTATCCCCCTACCTACCTACCTACGTATCTACCTAGCTACATACCTACCTACCTACCTACCTACCTACCTACCTACCTACCTACTGTATTTCTCCCTCTCTCTATCCACCTACCTACCTACCTACCTACCTACCTACCTACCTACCTACCTACTGTATTTCTCCCTCTCTCTATCCCTCTACCTACCTACCTACTGAATTTCTCTCACTTTCTCTATCCCCCTATCTACCTACCTACCTACCTACCTACTGTATTTCTCCCCACTCTCTATGCCTTTCTCTATCCCTGTACCCACCTACCTACCTATTGTATTTCTCCCCCATCTCTATCCCTCTACCTAACTACCTACAGTATTTCTCCCTCTCTCTATCCCTCTACCTACCTACCTACCTACCTACCTACCTACCTACCTACTTATTGTATTTCTCCCCCTATCTCTATCCCTCTACCTTCCTACCTACCTACCTACCTACCTACCTACCTACCTACCTACCTACCTACTGTATTTCTTCCCCCCTCTCTCTATACACCTACCTACCTACCTACCTATTGTATTTTCCCCCTCTCTCTATCCTCCTACCAACCTAACTACCTACCTACCTACTTACCTAACTACCTACCTACCTAGCTACATACCTACTGTATTTCTCCCTCTCTCTATCCCTCTACCTACCTACCTACCTACCTACCTACTGTATTTTTCCCTCTCTCTCTTTCCACCTACCAACCTACCTATTGTATTTCTCCCCCTCTCTCTATCCCCTACCTACCTACCTACCTACTGTATTTTCCCTCTATCTATACCTCTACCTACCTACCTACCTACCTACCTACCTAACTACCTACCTACCTACCTACCTACCTACCTACCTACCTACCTACCTACCTACCTACCTACCTACCTACAGTATTTCTCCGTCTCTCTATCCCTCTACCTACCTACCTACTGAATTTCTCTCAATTTCTCTATCCACCTACCTACCTACCTAGCTACCTACCTACCTACCTACCTACCTACCTACTGTATTTCTCCCTCTCTCTCTATGCCTTTCTCTATCCATGTACCCACCTAACTACCTATTGTATTTCTCCTCCCATCTCTATCCCTCTACCTAACTACCTACAGTATTTCTCCCTCTCTCTATACCTCTACCTACCTACCTACCTACCTACCTACCTAACTACCTACCTACCTACCTACCTAACTACCTACCTACTGTATTTCTCTAACTACCTACCTACCTACCTACCTACCTATTGTATTTCTCCCCCCTCTGTATCCCTCTACCTACCTACCTACCTATTGTATTTCTCCCCCTCTCTCTATCCCCCTACCTACCTACCTACCTACCTACCTACCTACCTACCTACCTACCTACCTACCCACCCACCTACCTACCTACCTACCTACCGTATTTCTCCCTCTCTCTATCCCACTAACTACCTACCTACTTACCTAACTACCTACCTACCTAGCTACATACCTACTGTATTTCTCCCTCTCTCTATCCCTGTACCTACCTACCAACCTATTGTATTTCTCCCCCTCTCTCTATCCCCTACCTACCTACCTACCTACCTACCTACCTACCTACCTACCTACCTACCTACTGTATTTTCCCCTCTATCTATACCTCTACCTTCCTACCTACCTACCTACTGTATTTCTCTCACTCTCTCTATCGCCTACCTACCTACCTACCTACCTACCTACCTACCTACCTATTGTATTTCTCCCCCCTCTGTATCCCTCTACCTACCTACCTACCTACCTATTGTATTTCTCCCCCCTCTGTATCCCTCTACCTACCTACCTACCTATAGTATTTCTCCCCCTCTCTCTATCCCCCTACCTACCTACCTACCTACCTACCTACTGTATTTTTCCCTCTATCTATACCTCTACCTACCTACCTACTTACCTATTGTATTTCTCCTCCTCTCTCTATCCCTCTACCTACCTACCTACCCACCTACCTACTGTATTTCTCCCTCTCTCTATCCCTCTACACACCTAACTACCTATTGTATTTCTCTCCCCTCTCTCTATCCCTCTACCTACCTACCTACCTACCTACCTACCTACCTACCTACCTACCTATGGTATTTCTCCCTCTCTATATCCATTTACCTACCTACCTACCTACTTACCTACCTACCTACCTACCTACCTACCTACCTACCAACCTACTGTGTTTCTTCCTCCTTCTCTATCCACCTACCTACCTACCTACTGTATTTCTCTCACTTTCTCTATCCCTTACCTACCTACCTACCTACCTACCTACCTACCTACCTACCTGCCTACCTATTGTATTTCTCCATCTCTCTCTATCCACCTACCTACCTACCTACTGTATTTCTCCCTCTCTCTACCCCTCTACCTGCCTAATTACCTACCTACCTGTTGTACTTCTCCCCCTCTCTTTATCCCTCTACCTACCTACCTACCTACCTACCTACCTACCTACCTACCTACCTACTGTATTCCTCCCCCTCTCTCTCCATCTACCTATCTACCTACCTACATAGTGTATTCCTCCCTCCCTCTATCCCTCTACCTACCTACCTACCTACCTACCTACCTACCTACCTACCTACCTACCTACCTACATATTGTATTTCTCCCTCTCTCTCTCTATCCTTCTACCTACCTATTTACCTACTGTATTTCTCCCTCTCTCTCTATCCCTCTCTCTATCCATCTACCTACCTACCTACAGTATATCTCCCTCTCTCTATCCACCTACCTACCTACCTACCTACCTACCTACCTACCTACCTACCTACCTACCTTATTATTGTATTTCTCCCCCTCTCTCTATCCCTCTACCTACCTACCTAGCTACCTATTGTATTTCTCCCCCTCTCTCTATCCCCTACCTACCTACCTACCTACCTACCTACCTACCTACCTACCTACCTACATATTTACCTACCTACCTACTGTATTTCTCCCTCTCTCTTTCCCTCAACCTACCTACCTACCTACCTACCGACCTACCTATTCTATTTCCCCCTCTCTCTATCCACCTACCTACCTACCTACGTACCTACCTACCTTATTATTGTATTTCTCCCTCTCTCTCTATCCACCTACCTACCTTCCCCACCTACCTGTTGTATTTCTCCTCCCCTCTCTAGCCTCCTACCTACCTACTTACTTACCTAACTACCTATCTACCTATCTACCTACCTACTGTATTTCTCCCTCTCTCTATACACCTTCCTACCTACCTACCTACCTACCTACCTACCTACCTACCTACCTACCTATTGTATTTCTCCCTCTCTATATCCACCTACCTACCTACCTACCTAGTGTATTTCTCCCTCTCTCTCTATCCCCTATCTACCTACCTACATACCTACATACCTACCTACCTACCTCACTACCTACCTAACTACTGTATTTCTCCCTCTCTGGCTATCCCCCTACCTACCTACCTACCTCCCTATTGTATTTCTCCCTCTCTCTATCCCTCGGCCTACCTCCCTCCCTACCTACCTACCTACCTCCCTCCCTACCTCCCTACCTATTGTATTTCTCCCTCTCTCTCTATCCACCTACCTACCTTCCTTCCTTCCTACCTACATACTCTATTTCTCCTTCTCTCTATCCCTCTACCTACCTACCTACCTACATACCTACCTACCTACCTACCTACCTACCTACCTACTGTATTTCTCGCTCTCTCTCTCCATCTACCTATCTACCTACCTACATAGTGTATTCCTACCTTTCTCTATCCCTCTACCTACCTACCTACCTTCCTACCTACCTACCTACCTACCTACCTACCTACCTACCTACCTACCTACCTACCTACCTACCTACCTACCTACCTATTGTATTTCTCCCTCTCTCTCTCTATCCCTCTACCTACCTATTTACCTACTGTATTTCTCCATTTCTCTCTATCCCTCTCTCTATCCCTCTATCCAACTACCTACCTATTGTATTTCTCCCCCTCTCTCTATCCCTCTACCTACCTATCTACAGTATTTCTTCCTCTCTCAATCTCTCTACCTACCTACCTACCTACCTACCTACCTACCTATCTACATATTGTATTTCTCCATCTCTCTCTAACCCTCTACCTACCTACCTACCTACCTACCTACCTACCTACCTACCTACCTATTGTATTTCTCCCTCTCTATATCCACCTACCTACCTACCTAGTGTATTTCTCCCTCTCTCTCTATCCCCTATCTACCTACCTACATACCTACATACCTACCTACCTACCTCACTACCTACCTAACTACTGTATTTCTCCCTCTCTGGCTATCCCCCTACCTACCTACCTACCTCCCTATTGTATTTCTCCCTCTCTCTATCCCTCGGCCTCCCTCCCTCCCTCCCTACCTCCCTACCTCCCTCCCTACCTCCCTACCTATTGTATTTCTCCCTCTCTCTCTATCCACCTACCTACCTTCCTTCCTTCCTACCTACATACTCTATTTCTCCTTCTCTCTATCCCTCTACCTACCTACCTACCTACCTACCTACCTACCTACCTACCTACCTACCTACCTACTGTATTTCTCTCTCTCTCTCTCCATCTACCTATCTACCTACCTACATAGTGTATTCCTACCTTTCTCTATCCCTCTACCTACCTACCTACCTACCTACCTACCTACCTACCTACCTACCTACCTACCTACCTATTGTATTTCTCCCTCTCTCTCTCTATCCCTCTACCTACCTATTTACCTACTGTATTTCTCCATTTCTCTCTATCCCTCTCTCTATCCCTCTATCCAACTACCTACCTATTGTATTTCTCCCCCTCTCTCTATCCCTCTACCTACCTATCTACAGTATTTCTTCCTCTCTCAATCTCTCTACCTACCTACCTACCTACCTACCTACCTACCTACCTACTTACCTACCTACCTATTGTATTTCTCCCCCCTCTCTATCCCTCTACATACCTACCTACCTATTGTATTTCTCCCCCTCTCTCTATCCAATTACCTAGCTAGCTAGCTAGCTAGCTAGCTAGCTAGCTACCTACCTACCTACCTACCTACCTAACTGCCTACCTACTGTATTTCTCTCACTCTTTCTATCCCCTACCTACCTACCTACCTACCTACCTACCTACTGTATTTCTCCCTCTCTTGCTATCCTCCTACCTACCTTCCTTCCTTCCTATTGTATTTCTCCATCAATCTCTATCCACCTACCTACCTATCTTACTGTATTTCTCCCTCTCTATGTCCTTCTACCTCCCTCCCTACCTACCTACCTACCTACCTACATACATACATACATACATACATACATACATACATACCTATTGTATTTCTCCCTCTCTATATCCACCTACCTACCTACCTAGTGTATTTCTCCCTCTCTCTCTATCCACCTACCTACCTACCTTCCTACCTACCTACCTACCTACTGTATTTCTCTCACTCTCTCTATCCCCTACCTACCTACCTACCTACCTACCTACCTACCTACCTACCTACCTATTGTATTTCTCCCCCCTGTGTATCCCTCTACCTACCTACCTACCTATTGTATTTCTCCCCCTCTCTCTATCCACCTACCTACCTACCTACCTACCTACCTACCTACCTACCTACCTACCTACCTACTGTATTTCTCCCCCACTCTCTATCCCTCTACCTACCTACCTACCTACCTACCTATTGTATTTCTCCCCCTCTGTCTAGCCTCCTACCTACCTACTTACTTACCTACCTATCTACATATTGTATTTCTCCATCTCTCTCTAACCCTCTACCTACCTACCTACCTACCTACTGTATTTCTCTCACTCTTTCTATCCCCTATCTATCTACCTACCTACCTACCTACTGTATTTCTCCCTCTCTTGCTATCCCCCTACCTACCTTCCTGCCTTACTATTGTATTTCTCCATCTCTCTCTATCCACCTACCTTCCTACATATCTTACTGTATTTCTCCCTCTCTCTATCCTTCTACCTACCTACCTACCTACCTACCTACCTACCTACCTACCTACCTACCTACCTATTGTATTTCTCCCTCTCTATATCCACCTACCTACCTAGTGTATTTCTCCCTCTCTCTCTATCCACCTACCTACCTTCCTACCTACCTACCTACCTACCTACCTACTGTATTTCTCTCACTCCCTCTATCCCCTATCTACCTACCTACCTACCTACCTACCTACCTACCTACCTACCTACCATATCTACCTACCTCACTACCTACCTAACTACTGTATTTCTCCCTCTCTGGCTATCCCCCTCCCTCCCTCCCTCCCTCCCTCCCTACCTACCTATTGTATTTCTCCCTCTCTCTATCCCTCGACCTCCCTCCCTCCCTACCTACCTACCTACCTCCCTCCCTCCCTACCTCACTACCTACCGTATTTCTCCCTCCCTCCCTCCCTCCCTCCCTCCCTCCCTCCCTCCCTCCCTATTGTATTTCTCCCTCTCTCTATCCCTCGACCTACCTACCTACCTACCTACCTACCTACCTACCTACCTACCTACCTACCTATTGTATTTCTCCCTCTCTCTCTCTATCCCTCTACCTACCTATCTACAGTATTTCTTCCTCTCTCTATCTCTCTACCTACCTACCTACCTACCTACCTATTGTATTTCTCCCCCCTCTCTTTCCCTCTACATACCTACCTACCTATTGTATTTCTCCCCCTCTCTCTATCCCCCTACCTACCTACCTACTTTCCTACCTACCTACCTACCTACCTACCTACCTACCTACCTACTGTATTTCTCTCACTCTTTCTATCCCCTATCCCCCTACCTACCTACCTACTTTCCTACCTAGCTACCTAGCTACCTACCTACCTACATACTTACCTACCTACCTACCTACCTACCTACCTACCTACCTACCTACCTACCTACTGTATTTCTCCCTCTCTCTCTCCATCTACCTATCTACCTACCTACATAGTGTATTCCTACCTCTCTCTATCCCTCTACCTACCTATTTACCTACTGTATTTCTCCCTCTCTCTCTATCCCTCTCCCTCTCCCTCTATCCAACTACCTACCTATTGTATTTCTCCCCCCTCTCTCTATCCCTCTACCTACCTATCTACAGTATTTCGTCCTCTCTCTATCTCTCTACCTACCTACCTACCTACCTACCTACCTATTGTATTTCTCCCCCTCTCTTTCCCTCAACCTACCTACCTACCTACCGACCTACCTATTCTATTTCTCCCTCTCTCTATCCACCTACCTACCTACCTACGTACCTACCTACCTTATTATTGTATTTCTCCCTCTCTCTCTATCCACCTACCTACCTACCTACCTACCTATTGTATTTCTCCCCCTCTCTCTAGCCTCCTACCTACCTACTTACTTACCTAACTACCTATCTACCTATCTACCTACCTACTGTATTTCTCCCTCTCTCTATACACCTACCTACCTACCTACCTACCTACCTACCTACCTACCTACCTATCTACATATTGTATTTCTCCATCTCTCTCTAACCCTCTACCTACCTACCTACCTACCTACCTACCTACCTACTGTATTTCTCTCACTCTTTCTATCCCCTATCTATCTACCTACCTACCTACTGTATTTCTCCCTCTCTTGCTATCCCCCTACCTACCTTCCTGCCTTCCTATTGTATTTCTCCATCTCTCTCTATCCACCTACCTACCTACCTATCTTACTGTATTTCTCCCTCTCTCTATCCTTCTACCTACCTACCTACCTACCTACCTACCTACCTACCTACCTACCTACCTATTGTATTTCTCCCTCTCTATATCCACCTACCTACCTACCTAGTGTATTTCTCCCTCTCTCTCTATCCCCTATCTACCTACCTACATATCTACCTACCTACCTACCTCACTACCTACCTAACTACTGTATTTCTCCCTCTCTGGCTATCCCCCTACCTACCTACCTCCCTGCCTATTGTATTTCTCCCTCTCTCTATCCCTCGGCCTACCTCCCTCCCTCCCTACCTCCCTACCTACCTCCCTACCTCCCTACCTATTGTATTTCTCCCTCTCTCTCTATCCACCTACCTACCTTCCTTCCTTCCTACCTACATACTCTATTTCTCCTTCTCTCTATCCCTCTACCTACCTACCTACCTACCTACCTACCTACCTACCTACCTACCTACCTACCTACCTACCTACTGTATTTCTCCCTCTCTCTCTCCATCTACCTACCTACCTACCTACATAGTGTATTCCTACCTTTCTCTATCCCTCTACCTACCTACCTACCTACCTACCTACCTACCTACCTACCTACCTACCTACCTATTGTATTTCTCCCTCTCTCTCTCTATCCCTCTACCTACCTATTTACCTACTGTATTTCTCCATTTCTCTCTATCCCTCTCTCTATCCCTCTATCCAACTACCTACCTATTGTATTTCTCCCCCTCTCTCTATCCCTCTACCTACCTATCTACAGTACTTCTTCCTCTCTCAATCTCTCTACCTACCTACCTACCTACCTACCTACCTACCTACCTACCTACCTACCTACCTACCTACCTACCTACCTACTTACCTACCTACCTATTGTATTTCTCCCCCCTCTCTATCCCTCTACATACCTACCTACCTATTGTATTTCTCCCCCTCTCTCTATCCCATTACCTAACTAGCTAGCTAGCTAGCTAGCTACCTACCTACCTACCTACCTACCTACCTAACTGCCTACCTACTGTATTTCTCTCACTCTTTCTATCCCCTATCTATCTATCTACCTACCTACCTACTGTATTTCTCCCTCTCTTGCTATCCCCCTACCTACCTTCCTTCCTTCCTATTGTATTTCTCCATCAATCTCTATCCACCTATCTACCTATCTTACTGTATTTCTCCCTCTCTCTGTCCTTTTACCTACCTACCTACCTACCTACCTACCTACATACATACATACATACATACCTATTGTATTTCTCCCTCTCTATATCCACCTACCTACCTACCTAGTGTATTTCTCCCTCTCTCTATCCACCTACCTACCTACCTTCCTACCTACCTACCTACCTACTGTATTTCTCTCACTCTCTCTATCCCCTACCTACCTACCTACCTACCTACCTACCTACCTATTGTATTTCTCCCCCCTGTGTATCCCTCTACCTACCTACCTACCTACCTATTGTATTTCTCCCCCTCTCTCTATCCACCTACCTACCTACCTACCTACCTACCTACCTACCTACCTACCTACCTACTGTATTTCTCCCCCACTCTCTATCCCTCTACCTACCTACCTACCTACCTACCTATTGTATTTCTCCCCCTCTGTCTAGCCTCCTACCTACCTACTTACTTACCTACCTATCTACATATTGTATTTCTCCATCTCTCTCTAACCCTCTACCTACCTACCTACCTACCTACTGTATTTCTCTCACTCTTTCTATCCCCTATCTATCTACCTACCTACCTACCTACTGTATTTCTCCCTCTCTTGCTATCCCCCTACCTACCTTCCTGCCTTACTATTGTATTTCTCCATCTCTCTCTATCCACCTACCTTCCTACATATCTTACTGTATTTCTCCCTCTCTCTATCCTTCTACCTACCTACCTACCTACCTACCTACCTACCTACCTACCTACCTATTGTATTTCTCCCTCTCTCTATCCACCTACCTACCTAGTGTATTTCTCCCTCTCTCTCTATCCACCTACCTACCTTCCTACCTACCTACCTACCTACCTACCTACTGTATTTCTCTCACTCCCTCTATCCCCTATCTACCTACCTACCTACCTACCTACCTACCTACCTACCATATCTACCTACCTCACTACCTACCTAACTACTGTATTTCTCCCTCTCTGGCTATCCCCCTCCCTCCCTCCCTCCCTCCCTCCCTCCCTCCCTACCTATTGTATTTCTCCCTCTCTCTATCCCTCGACCTCCCTCCCTCCCTCCCTACCTACCTACCTACCTCCCTCCCTCCCTACCTCACTACCTACCGTATTTCTCCCTCCCTCCCTCCCTCCCTCCCTCCCTCCCTATTGTATTTCTCCCTCTCTCTATCCCTCGACCTACCTACCTACCTACCTACCTACCTACCTACCTACCTATTGTATTTCTCCCTCTCTCTCTCTATCCCTCTACCTACCTATCTACAGTATTTCTTCCTCTCTCTATCTCTCTACCTACCTACCTACCTACCTACCTACCTATTGTATTTCTCCCCCCTCTCTTTCCCTCTACATACCTACCTACCTATTGTATTTCTCCCCCTCTCTCTATCCCCCTACCTACCTACCTACTTTCCTACCTTCCTACCTACCTACCTACCTACCTACCTACCTACCTACCTACCTACCTACTGTATTTCTCTCACTCTTTCTATCCCCTATCCCCCTACCTACCTACCTACTTTCCTACCTAGCTACCTAGCTACCTACCTACCTACATACTTACCTACCTACCTACCTACCTACCTACCTACCTACCTACCTACCTACCTACCTACCTACTGTATTTCTCCCTCTCTCTCTCCATCTACCTATCTACCTACCTACATAGTGTATTCCTACCTCTCTCTATCCCTCTACCTACCTATTTACCTACTGTATTTCTCCCTCTCTCTCTATCCCTCTCCCTCTCCCTCTATCCAACTACCTACCTATTGTATTTCTCCCCCCTCTCTCTATCCCTCTACCTACCTATCTACAGTATTTCGTCCTCTCTCTATCTCTCTACCTACCTACCTACCTACCTACCTATTGTATTTCTCCCCCTCTCTTTCCCTCAACCTACCTACCTACCTACCGACCTACCTATTCTATTTCTCCCTCTCTCTATCCACCTACCTACCTACCTACGTACCTACCTACCTTATTATTGTATTTCTCCCTCTCTCTCTATCCACCTACCTACCTACCTACCTACCTATTGTATTTCTCCCCCTCTCTCTAGCCTCCTACCTACCTACTTACTTACCTAACTACCTATCTACCTATCTACCTACCTACTGTATTTCTCCCTCTCTCTATACACCTACCTACCTACCTACCTACCTACCTATCTACATATTGTATTTCTCCATCTCTCTCTAACCCTCTACCTACCTACCTACCTACCTACCTACCTACCTACCTACTGTATTTCTCTCACTCTTTCTATCCCCTATCTATCTACCTACCTACCTACTGTATTTCTCCCTCTCTTGCTATCCCCCTACCTACCTTCCTGCCTTCCTATTGTATTTCTCCATCTCTCTCTATCCACCTACCTACCTACCTATCTTACTGTATTTCTCCCTCTCTCTATCCTTCTACCTACCTACCTACCTACCTACCTACCTACCTACCTACCTACCTATTGTATTTCTCCCTCTCTATATCCACCTACCTACCTACCTAGTGTATTTCTCCCTCTCTCTCTATCCCCTATCTACCTACCTACATATCTACCTACCTACCTACCTCACTACCTACCTAACTACTGTATTTCTCCCTCTCTGGCTATCCCCCTACCTACCTACCTCCCTGCCTATTGTATTTCTCCCTCTCTCTATCCCTCGGCCTACCTCCCTCCCTACCTACCTCCCTACCTACCTCCCTACCTCCCTACCTATTGTATTTCTCCCTCTCTCTCTATCCACCTACCTACCTTCCTTCCTTCCTACCTACATACTCTATTTCTCCTTCTCTCTATCCCTCTACCTACCTACCTACCTACCTACCTACCTACCTACCTACCTACCTACCTACCTACCTACCTACTGTATTTCTCCCTCTCTCTCTCCATCTACCTACCTACCTACCTACATAGTGTATTCCTACCTTTCTCTATCCCTCTACCTACCTACCTACCTACCTACCTACCTACCTATTGTATTTCTCCCTCTCTCTCTCTATCCCTCTACCTACCTATTTACCTACTGTATTTCTCCATTTCTCTCTATCCCTCTCTCTATCCCTCTATCCAACTACCTACCTATTGTATTTCTCCCCCTCTCTCTATCCCTCTACCTACCTATCTACAGTACTTCTTCCTCTCTCAATCTCTCTACCTACCTACCTACCTACCTACCTACCTACCTACCTACCTACTTACCTACCTACCTATTGTATTTCTCCCCCCTCTCTATCCCTCTACATACCTACCTACCTATTGTATTTCTCCCCCTCTCTCTATCCCATTACCTAACTAGCTAGCTAGCTAGCTAGCTACCTACCTACCTACCTACCTACCTACCTAACTGCCTACCTACTGTATTTCTCTCACTCTTTCTATCCCCTATCTATCTATCTACCTACCTACCTACTGTATTTCTCCCTCTCTTGCTATCCCCCTACCTACCTTCCTTCCTTCCTATTGTATTTCTCCATCAATCTCTATCCACCTATCTACCTATCTTACTGTATTTCTCCCTCTCTCTGTCCTTCTACCTACCTACCTACCTACCTACCTACCTACATACATACATACATACATACATACATACATACCTATTGTATTTCTCCCTCTCTATATCCACCTACCTACCTACCTAGTGTATTTCTCCCTCTCTCTATCCACCTACCTACCTACCTTCCTACCTACCTACCTACCTACTGTATTTCTCTCACTCTCTCTATCCCCTACCTACCTACCTACCTACCTACCTACCTATTGTATTTCTCCCCCCTGTGTATCCCTCTACCTACCTACCTACCTACCTATTGTATTTCTCCCCCTCTCTCTATCCACCTACCTACCTACCTACCTACCTACCTACCTACGTACCTACCTACCTACCTACCTACTGTATTTCTCCCCCACTCTCTATCCCTCTACCTACCTACCTACCTACCTATTGTATTTCTCCCCCTCTCTCTAGCCTCCTACCTACCTACTTACATACCTACCTATCTACATATTGTATTTCTCCATCTCTCTCTAACCCTCTACCTACATACCTACATACCTACCTACCTACTGTATTTCTCTCACTCTTTCTATCCCCTATCTATCTACCTACCTACCTACCTACCTACTGTATTTCTCCCTCTCTTGCTAACCCCCTACCTACCTTCCTGCCTTACTATTGTATTTCTCCATCTCTCTCTATCCACCTACCTACCTACCTATCTTACTGTATTTCTCCCTCTCTCTATCCTTCTACCTACCTACCTACCTACCTACCTACCTACCTACCTACCTACCTACTGTATATCTCTCACTCCCTCTATCCCCTATCTACCTACCTACCTACCTACCTACCTACCTACCTATCTACCTATCTACCTACCTACCTACCTACCTACCTACCTACCTACCTACCTACCTACCTACCTAACTACTGTATTTCTCCCTCTCTGGCTATCCCCCTCCCTCCCTCCCTCCCTACCTATTATATTTCTCCCTCTCTCTATCCCTCGACCTCCCTCCCTCCCTCCCTCCCTCCCTCCCTAACTCACTACCTACCGTATTTCTCCCTCCCTCCCTCCCTCCCTCCCTACCTATTGTATTTCTCCCTCTCTCTATCCCTCGACCGACCTCCCTCCCTCCCTCCCTCCCTCCCTACCTACCTACCTACCTACCTACCTACCTACCTACCTAACTACCTACCTACCTATTGTATTTCTCCCTCTCTCTCTCTCTATCCCTCTACCTACCTATCTACAGTATTTCTTCCTCTCTCTATCTCTCTACCTACCTACCTACCTACCTACCTATTGTATTTCTCCCCCCTCTCTATCCCTCTACATACCTACCTACCTATTGTATTTCTCCCCCTCTCTCTATCCCCCTACCTACCTACCTACTTTCCTACCTAGCTACCTACCTACCTACCTACCTACCTACCTACTGTATTTCTCTCACTCTTTCTATCCCCTATCCCCCTACCTACCTACCTACTTTCCTACCTAGCTACCTACCTACCTACCTACTTACCTACCTACCTACCTACCTACCTACCTAACTACCTACCTACCTACCTACCTACCTACCTACCTACTGTATTTCTCCCTCTCTCTCTCCATCTACCTATCTACCTACCTACATAGTGTATTCCTACCTCTCTCTATCCCTCTACCTACCTATTTACCTACTGTATTTCTCCCTCTCTCTCTATCCCTCTCTCTATCCCTCTATCCAACTAGCTACCTATTG